>JANAVB010001752.1:0-206319 GCA_029216955.1 Iris pallida | reverse complement strand
TGGGTAGTTGTCCATGTGACAGCTAACTCTGGCTGCAGGCAGATAACTCATGCGGCAGCCAACTCTGATCGCAGGAAGATGGCCTATGCGGCAGCCAACTCTAGCCGCAGAAAGACGGCACATGCGGCAGCCAACTCTGGTCGCAAGAAGATAGCCTATGCGGCAGCCAACTCTGGCCGCAGGAAGATGGCCCATGCGGCAGCCAGCTCTGGTCGCAGGAAGATAGCCCATAAGGCAGCCAATACTGGCCTCAGACAGGATGTCTCATGCGGTCCTGTCAGAAGCTCTGTGTCGACCGTCTCTCATACAGGCCCGACTCTATGCGACCCATTGAGAATATGGAATATTCCAATCAGGACTCTTCTTACTATGCGCCTTCAGGAGCTAAGTTGAAGAAGTCCAGGATAGTGCAGGCCCAACAAGCCCAGTCAACTGTCCAAGCTGCTGACCGTCAGCGGACACCGTTAACTATTATGCGGGCTCCTGATGAAAAGTTGTACAGAACCACCCGTGTCCAGTCCCCCAGGGCTAACGGACAGGGTGGGTCTTTAAAGTCTCCCTCCAACGATCGAGAGCAAGTGCTTTTACTAGCCTCGGATCTGGGAGCAAACATGATACCTACGCATATGTGTGCTCGGGATACCCGAGTCCACAAGTTTAATGCAAAGGTAGATCAGCCTGCTATCGACTTGCGTGAGGTGATTACTCACAAACGCAAGGAGGCAACCTTGGCATGCGATGAGTCCCTCTCGGGACGTCATTGCACCCAAGTCATCATCCATTGCTGCTGCGACAAGTCGGCAGCACCTGAAGATCGACATTCAGTTTTCTAACGACTGCAACAGCCAGCACCTGTCCGGCAACAACTCAAGAAACATGTGCAAATTCTGGGAGACGAGGAGTTTTCTTTCGCCTCCTGTAATTCATCTCAGAAGGTTCCTCTCGGCAAGGGTGGAAAGAAGACAGGCTCTTCCAGTCCGGCAATCTCGACCAGTATTGCAAGAAAACTCTCATCTGGAAGGTTGCCGCCGACAACCACATGGGGTGTCTATTTAGGCACTCGATCCAAAAAGAAGCTTCCAGCGCCTAGGGGTGCACCTTCGGCCTCCTTGGGAGTAGATGAACCTGGGGGTAGCAGTCCCCTCAATATATGCGATAATCCGGTGTACCAAGAGCACACACAGAGAGTAGAGATCTCCCAGAACTGCCCAACAGACTCGGACTTCCCTGAGGGCCACCAGCCTCGCCAAGACGATACGGGTTCCTACACAGGGGACAGCACCCCTTCCGAGTCCAAGGAAGATGACATTCCGACATTCTTCGACGATTTCTCTGTACAAGGGTACGACACAGAGTGCACCTCTACTACGATCCCTTCCACTCTACCCACGTGAGAACAGTCTTTATGGCCGACGATGATCATGAAGCGCCTACTGACCGATAACTTCTAGAAGTACTTGAAGCCATGCTCCTATCATTGGTCAAGTCTGTAGACAAAATCAAAGCCGCCTTACCAACTCAACCAGCAAGGACGCCCAGACAAACAAGCTTGGGACCCGCAGTCAACACGGACTCCAACACAACCGCCCCTCCTTTGGGTGATGATCCTTTAGGAGCATCTGTTCCTTCAGCTGCAAACGAAGCCAAAGAGGCAAGGAGGGAAGTCCATAAGCTTCGAGCAATGTTCAATGCCCGAGACTCCTCTCGGGACCTCAGAATACGGCAGCCATATCCCGTTGCATGGAGAGATGTGCCTTTTTCACCATGGTACAAGCTATTTTATATCGATTTATATGACGGAAAGACCTCTGCTAGTCGGTACATGACTTACTTTGAGGTTACAACCGACCACTTGCCGTATAGTGATGCCATCCTCACACGATTATTCATCGAAGCATTGGAGGGGATCGTATTCGACTGGTACCGCAACCTTTCCGACAACTGCATCCATTCTTTTGACGGCTTCAAGCACATGTTTCTGGAGAGATTCTACGAAGTGGGGTATGATGTGACGATGTCGTCTCTCATGGACGTCGTTCAGGGAGAGAGAAAGCTAACAAGGAACTATATCGAGCGGTTCTGCTAAACCGTAATAAGATTGCCCCAAGGCAATCCTGAGAGCTCCTTGTTTGAAATCTGCCAGAAGAAGTTGCTCCCCGCAATTAGCCTCTGGATGGATGACGATCAATTCAGGGATTGGACGACCTTCATTATAAGTGCTACCAATGCAGAGGCAAAGTAGAAGAAGGCTCGCCAGCTGGGATTATACATCCCAGATGCAGAGGATAAGGGCAAACGTCCTGGTTCTACCACCAGTAACAACAACAGTGGCGACACTTCCAACCGGGACAATAAAGGCAAACAGGCCATGGTCGCTGATGCGACCCAGAAGCCCGAACAAAAACAGGCGGAAGTTCAGTGGCCCAAGGTGAATTACTCATTTGAAGATAGTCATGTCAAGCCTATCTTCGATATGCTTCTGCAGGGGGTAGGATCCAGCTCCCCACCAAGACGCGAGCCCCGAGCGACAGAAATGGAGGACCCAAAATATTGTCACTTCCACCGCTATGTCCATTATTCCACTCATGACTATTTCTAATTAAAGCGGTACATCCAGAGTCTTATCGACTCCAAAGCTCTGTCGATAGATTTCGAAGAGGTTACTGTGGTGGAGAACATGGTGTCAATTTAGTTCGACAACTTTTCTCCAACAAGCACTCCAGACGGGATAAAACCTGTCCCACGGGCAATGATGGAGGTTACTAATCTTCCACCCGTTCGGAACCAGACATCTGAATTGGTACCTCTCACCACATCGCGAGGAGAGATCATGTGGGTGCATCCGGACTTAGTGCCTGAAGTGACCCAAGCGGTGTCATCTCCTACCAACGAGAAGAAGGACAGGAAGTCTAGATCCTGCCACATAATTTCAGCCGAAGCTGGAGAAGCGGCAGCCGCTGCTACACGGTCTGGGGCACAAGTCCAGCCCACACTGGGCAGCTCAGTCAAAGATCTTCAGTCGGCAACGTTGCCTCCCTCTGATGTTCTAAGGCCGTCTCAGCCTCCCACGCGGATAAGTCTAAGCCAAAGAAAACCCGCTTCGACAGGCCACTCCGTAACGACGCACATCAGGGGGAGAGACCTTACAACTTTGACGTATTAGCCCAATTGGCTAATACGCCGACAAAGTTGTCATTATATGAGCTCCTGAGGCTCTCCAAGGATCTTCGTGTCGCATTGAGCGAAGCACCCAAAAATGCTGACGTCTAATTAGCCTAGGTCAAGCCTCCAGGGGAAGACTTGTCAGCAGATCTACAGGGCATCGATGGAACTGATGCAATGCCCAACAATATATTTACTCCACAGGACATGTTAATCAAGACCAACATGCATGATCGCCCATTGTACTACACTGGATACATATGCGACATCAAGGTGGATCAGATGCATATCGACCCTGGCTCGTCGATAAGCATCAACCCAAAAAGCTTACTTCAAGTCCTGGGCATCCCTATGCACCGCCTAGCGGTAACCAACACTGCCATTAGCGGTTTTAACTCAGAAAGGAGCTATCCCATAGGGAAGATCTGCTTGAAATGTCAGATTGGTGACCTAAAACGGAGGTTACCTGCTATGTCATAGATACAGACACGTCCTACAACATCCTCCTAGGGCATCCATGGATACATGATTACGTGATCGTACCATCCACACTTTATCAGTGCTTCAAGTATGTCAGTAAGCATCGCTTCGCGAAGACTGAATTCGCCGACATCGATCCCTTCAAAGGGGTTGAATCTTATTACTCTTCGGAGGCTTGTCTATATGACGAATCCAAGAAACACATAACTGACGAACTGGAGGCTATTACAGGGCCAGAAGAACCTTTGAGAATTCATCTCCAGGCCCGTAAACCAGGCAAAGCCGTACCCCTTGTCGCAGCTGTGCACAAAGAGGTGCCCGGTTCTCCTGCCTCACCTCTACAGTTCGAACCGATGGTCATCCGGCTCCCGAGATCCAGCCAGGAGCCAAAACCAGTCGTAGGTCCGATGGTAATCCGATTGCCGAAATCCAATCAAAGGCAACAGGAAGATACGAGGCCCCTATGACACCGATGGTGATCGGATTGCCATAATCTACTCAAAGGCAACTGGAAGACACTGTCCCTTGCCGAGCCAGTTGTCATCCGTCTTTCCAAGACGAGCCGGCAACCAAGTATTGATTCGACATCCTCAGGCAAGCCGATGCCATAAGCTGAACCCGTGGTGATCAAGTTGCCCAAGACAGCATCTCGACCTCCGATCACGTAGGGGGCAGCCGAAGAGGATGTAGAACTCGTCAAGTACCTGGTTGCATAGGTGGATAGCCCCTCTCCTGATGATGTAATCCATGTTGAAAAATTTCCTATTTCATCAATAAGATGCTGTCATTGAACTATCCTGAGTGTAATAAACTCAATCTAATGTATATTGTGGGACTCGGTCGGGTCATTAACCTGCACACACAGGTAACAACCGTCCATACCGCAAACTGACTTGCTCCCATTAAAGATGCCTACTTCATAGTCCCAGGAGAAGAGAAGGGGATCATACGATCATCTTTGGCCGAAAAGAAGGTCCTAACCCTTCATGCCTCGAGAGTTTGATCTCAAACCCGATACTGCAAGGCCACCGTTCTACCTGTATAGTCCTCAGGCGAAGTACTTCATACAAAAGTAGGGGTATGACATGGAGGCTACCCCAGGTCTGAATTACGGCAACTATCGACGATCGCCTCTGCAGCTCTCAACTCCGTCTGGGAAACCTTGGGATTATTACGGCAAATCCAGACACGGCCTGGGTATGTTACACCAGCAACAACTCCCGAGAGTTCCGACGAAGAATACGAGTGGCACTCTCATTCATCCGAGTCACCCACTTACGACTCCGATGGCAGCATTGGAGATATATTCAGACAGACATTATCTATCAATATGACATCCGCTGGTATCGAAGAGGAAGACAAAGATCTACTTGAACCACTTGAGTTGGAGCCGTGGGTCCAGCAACCAGATGCACAATGGGAGAAACGCTTTGAACTTCGTGATCCTCCCACTGGAGAAGAGGTAATGCAAGTTAACCTCGGTGATGAATCCTCTCCAAAGCCAATCTTCGTCAGTAAAAGCATGATAGACGGCAAGCGGCAGTCATTGTTGCAACTCGTCAGAGAATACATTGACATCTTTGCCTGGAGCTATGAAGACATGCCAGGGTTAAATCCTGAGATCACACTTCATAAGCTCAACATTTACCCGGACGCAAAACCAGTCAAACAACAGTAGCGACGGTTTCGTCCAGACATCATGAACTCCATTGAAGCAGAAGTAAACAAGCTTATAGCTAGCAGTTTCATCCGTGAAGAGTAGCACCCAGACTGGGTAGCCAATATAGTACCAGTCAACAAGAAGAACGAAAAGATCCAAATTTATATCAATTTCTGTAATCTGAATGCGACATGCCCTAAGGATAAATTCCCTCTTCCGATCACAGACATAATGATCGATAAAACGTGTGGCTTCGAGCGCATGTCCTTTATAGATGGCTTTTCAGGATACAATCAAATCAAAATGTCTCCTGATGACGAGAAGCATACGTCATTCCGAACACTGATTGGCATGTATTGTTATACGATCATGCCCTTCGACCTGAAGAACGCTGGTGCTATATATCAATGTGCTATGAGCGTCATCTTCAGAGATCATTTGTGCAAGACGGTACAGTGTTACGTTAACGATATCACCGTCAAAAGCCGCTCCAAAAATGATCACTTATATGATTTAAGAACAGTGTTCGACCTCATACGAGCGCACAACCTGAAGATGAATCCCACCAAGTCTTTTATGGGCGTGTCCAGCAAAAAGTTCTTGGGCTTTGTCATTACTTCCCAGGGCATTCACGTAGATCCCGATAAAACAATAGCAATCCTGGAGATGAGTCCACCGAGGAACCTCCGTGAACTCCGTAGCCTTCAGGGAAGACTAGCCTATATCAGGAGGTTTATATCTAACCTCTCAGGAAGATGTCAGCCCTTCACTCAACTCATGAGAAAGGGGTCTCTTTTGTATAAAACGAGGAATGTCAGCGTGCCTTTGATGACATTTAGGAGTACCTGACGAATCCGTCAGTTCTGGTAGCCCCGGTCGTCGAAAATCCCTTTCTGCACTATGTACGGGCGATGGAGCACTCCCTCGATGCTTTGCTAGCACAGAATAATAATACAGGATATGAACAAGCCATTTACTATCTCAGTCGGATGATGGTAGGACCGAAAAATAGTACACCGCCGTGGAGAAGGAGTACCTTGCCCTAGTATTCGCCATTCAGAAAATACGATACTATGTGACAGGGTAGACCATCCATGTTGTTTGCGAGTTAGTCCTCTCAGGGTTCTCATGACCAAGCCAGGCGCACTCAGTTCTCATCTAGCCACCTGGGCGATACTATTATCCCCATACGAGTTTTTGTTCCACAAAAGGCTGTCAAAGGTCAAGCCCTGGCCGACTTCTTAGCAGCCTATCTAGGTTCAGAAACAACTAAAATTTATGAACAAATCCCCGACGAAGTCATCGCCTCAAACATGGCTTCGTATGATGCCATTTGGCGAATGTTCTTTGACGGTGCTTCAAGAACGGGGCCACAAGGTGATATCGTCGCTAGAGTCGGAGTAGTATTAATTTTTCCCTCTAGGTTGGTGGTCAATCGGGCATATTCTCTTACAGAACCATGTTCAAAAACGTAGCAGAATATAACGCTCTAGTCATCGGACTCCAACTCATAAAACAAGTAGGGATCAAGTAACTGGAAGCATATGGCGACTCGTAGTTGGTTGTTAACCAGATCCGAGGTTTATACGATGTTCGCAACGATGACCTGATTCCTACTATCAGACGGCAATGGCCATCATTGTAAACTTAGAAGGGTTCTTTGTAGAGCATGTTCCTAGCTCCAAAATATCGAAGTCGATGCCCTAGCATGCCTCGCTGCTTCCTTGGCACTTCCAAATGATACTCATCATCTAATCGACGTAATAGGCCATGAGCTTGTCTGTCCCAAGAACAATGTTCAACTAGGTACGAGTTACTCCGCCAGATAACCAACGATATACAAGACTGGAGACGCCTGCTCATCGACTTTGCAGTCTATAGAATTCTGCCGAAAAATGTGAAGGAAGCAACTTCAATCAGAAGGAGCTCTCTCAAATTCTTCTATGATACAAAAACGAAAATGTTATATCGTCGATCCTACGATGGACTACTATTAAGATGCCTGTCAAATGCAGAAGCCAAAGAAGCATTACGCGAGGCTCACGATGGCGCTTGCGGGACTCACCAACCTGGCCCAAAATTGCAGGATCGTCTTCGTCGGATGGGTTATTACTGGCCCATAATGGTAGCAGATGCAGTTGATTATGCAAAAAAGTGTAAGGCTTGCTAGATCCATGTAGATTTCATACATCTGCCATCCGAATTCTTGCACTCGATAGTGGCCTCTTGGCCATTTGAAGCATGGGGAATGGACATCATTCGGCCAATCACCCTACTGTCATCTAGGGGCATCGGTTCATACTTCCAATCACCGATTACTTCTCCAAATGGACGGAAGATGTTCCCCTTGCAGTGGTGAAGACATCGAACATGATTATCTTCATAAAATATCACATCATCTACCGTTTTGGACTACCCGGAGGATTATTCATAAAATGGTCCACAGTTCGTAAGCCACACTTTCTATCGATTTTGTGACAAGAATCGGATTCAGAACATGGCCTTGACAGCATATAACCCATCGGCTAACGGTCTGGCTGAAGCTTTCAACAAAACCATAAACAAGCTCCTCAAAAGTTCGTGTCTTCAAACAAATGCAACTAGAATAAAATCTTGGCGAGTGCTTATGGACGTATCACACCACGATTCAGACGGCTACAGGAAATACACCGTTCTTCTTGGTTTACGGGAGCGAGGCAGTCCTTCCATTGGAGACTCAGATCCCCTCACTTTGAGTGGCCCTTACTTACCGGTTAACATCTGACGATAACTACCGCCGACGGCTACACGAGTTGGAAGCGTTAGAGGAGAAGTGTTTACAAGCTCAACAAAGCATAGAGCTCTACCAAGCGCGCATCTCTCGAACTTTCAACAAGAAAGTCAAATAGAGAATTCCAAGTCGGTGATCTCGTCTTGGCCATTCGCAGACCAATCGTCATGACTTACAAGACCCCCAGCAAATTTCAGCCTAAATGGGAGGGTCCGTTCATCATCGAGACCATATTCTCCAACGGCGCGTACCGTCTCGCAAAACAAAATGGAGACTTGCTCATGATGCCCATCAACAACAAGTTTCTCAAGAAATATTATGTCAAAACGACATCTTCCAACTATCTCAGATTATGAGTTATGTACCCTCTGGTATCGCTGAACTTACACTCTGACCTCAAATCTCCCAGATCATTGAGTTATGTACCCTCAGGTACCAGTGAACTTACTCTTTGACTGCTCCGAGTTGATTTATATCTCATCTTCTGGTCATACCTCTGAACTTCCACTAGAGTTTGCCTTAAAATCTATTACTCGCACCACCAGTACACAAAAAGGGTAATAGGTCCACAAAATGCCCCAACGGAAAAAAATAATCACGTCCATATTACCTCTGAGTTTTTTTTCCGTCCATCACAAACAAACCAACCAATACATAGAACTTCCACGTTGATAGTACCTCTGAGTTGTTATGTGTATCCCCATTAGGCCCACTCCTACCACGTCCTCATTACCTCTGAGTAGGAAGTCTCTACTTTAGACCCATATTTACCACTTTCTCATTACCTCTGAGTAAATATGTTGGTTTTCTCTCCACTTATTATCAGTACTCACATCGCCAGTACACAAAAAGGGTAATAAGTCCATAAAGGTTATCCTAATCTATTACTCGCACCATCAGTGTACCAAAGAGTTGTAGGTCCACAAAATATCAGTCAAATCTATTTGCTCGCATTTCCAGATACACAAAAGGGCAATAGGTCCACAAAAAATCTCCAGGGATGTCCTTTATCAAACACAATCTGGTACAAGCACCACCAAATACCGCAAATAAAGAATGGAGTGAATGTATTTTGTTTATTCAAAATCAGTTACATTCATAGGACTACACCTCCAGTAAAGGATTACACTGAAGTCCAAAAGAAGCAAAACAAAGTACAGCTAAAGACAGGCAGAAATACAAGACAAATACAAACGTTTGTTTTTCTCATATTCCCGGAAACAACAATTACATGGCAACCCAAGGATCCCTACAGTCAATGATCATAGTTGTGTTGAGGCATATACCATTCCCTTAGCCATTTCGTATACGAAAGATCTATTTGATTGAGGTCTTCGGCAGGGGCAGGAGAGTCAAAACTCCCAGTGTTACTGCCCTTAGACTTGGGCTCCTCCTTTACAATAGCTTCAATCTTAGGAGTAATTCCTCCCCGATAGACTCCAGCTCTTCTTTTACCTCAACTTTTGGTATCATCTCCTCCTTAACAAACGGTGACTCTTGTTTGATGAAAGGAGGCAGAATTTCCTCCTTCACAATGGTCTCAGCCTTCGACATGGATGCTGCAAAAAAATCAAAGAAAGAAGATAGTCATACAAGGACAAA
This sequence comes from Iris pallida, assembly GCA_029216955.1. Lineage (NCBI taxonomy): Eukaryota > Viridiplantae > Streptophyta > Magnoliopsida > Asparagales > Iridaceae > Iris > Iris pallida. Next base: position 196,645 of record JANAVB010001752.1, on the reverse strand, counting down.
GTGGAAGGGCTCCTTTCAGCTATGGGACTAGCAAAATAGAACTCATGTGGCTCAGTCATGAAGTGTTCATGCGGCTCATGATGCACTTATGAGATACTTACACGAAGCGGCTCAACCATGAGGCACTATGCAGCTCAGTCATGAAATACTCATGCGGCTCAGTCATGAAATACTCATACGGCTCAGTCATGAGGCACCTATGCGGTTCATGCGGCCCAGTCATAAAGTGCTCATGCGGCTCAGTCATGAGGCAATTATAAGGCCCAGTTATGCAGTATTCATGCGGCCCAGTTATAAAGTGCTCATGCGACTCAGTCATAAGGCAATTATGCAGCTCGGTTATGCAGTATTCATACGGATCAGTCCTGGGGCACTTATGCGGTTCAGGTTGAATGAACAGCACTTATGCGGCCCAGCCCATGCGGCCCTATCATACAGAACACATGCGGTCCAAAAGAGATAGAGTACGCATCGACCAGGCTTAAAGCACAGAGGTGATATATGACAGCCCACGCATAAATTTGTGATATGGACATTCAAAATTTCAGTCGTCGTCTTCCCACCGCCCTTACCCTTGATAGGGGGTTACACGTCGGGATGAATAAAAAGAGTATACCGCCCTCGATAGAGAGGCAAGTCCCTTCCCTTTGGCCGCAGCACTAGTCGACTTAGAAACTTTTGGAGCCGTGGCTAAATGGAGACAGAAAGATGAAGGCGAAGGAGAAGAAGGTGAAAGAGAAAAATCTCTCTCCGAATGACCCCAATTTATAGAGTTTCTGAAGAGTGCCTCTTCGATTCTCGAGATCATTAAAGATAATGATGACGTTTGGGAACTTTATCCCTAGTAACCATCGGCTTTATCTTGAAGAGTGTCTCTTCGATTCTCGAGATCATTAAAGATAATGACGATGTTTGGAGACCTTATTCCTAGTAACCGTCGGCTTTATCTCGAAAGAGATCCACAATCGAATCAGGAAATTAAATGCAGCAGTGACAGCTGGTAGGCTGGATGGGGTCTCTCTACGGCTCAAGATTTCTATGGCTCAAGATTTCCCTGCGGCTTGAAATTTTCCTGTGGCTCAAGATCTCCTTATGACCAAAGGTCTCTCCTGAATTAAAGACTCCCTGCGGCTTGACATATCTCCATGCTTCTTATTCAAAGTATTCCAAATTTACAATTTAAAAACTTTGAAGGGGGTCTTATAGAAGCATGGAAAATATGGGGTTCATGCGGATCACAATTTACCGCATATGTCCTTTAGGCCAAACAGTCCGCCTAAAGAAGCTGTATGACTGATTCAACACCCTATGAGGCCCGTCGACAACCAGACTGATTCGAGCCACAGAAGAAAGATATGCGGCCAAGTTGATCAGTTCGTCTGATAAAGCTGACAAATTCTGTCAAAACTGACAAAAATGATAGTTCTGACAAAAAGATAAGACGTGAGACATGGGCAGACAAAATTTCATGTTACCAAAAGTAGGGTTCATGCGCTTGGACATAGTCATGAGGCCAAAAGGAGTGTTACCCAAGCCGCATGAACCTTATGCGGTTCAAACATATGCGGCACCAAAGTCTCCGAACTTTATGCGGCCAAGGGTGACTAATCCCAGCCGCATGAGCTTTATGCGGCCCAAAATACATAATCTATGCGGCTTAAAAGTCTTTAAGCTATATGCAGACTAAGAAAGATTGTGAATTAAGCCACATGAGTCTTATGCGGCCCAACATGGCCAAAACTGAGAGACTCATGCGGCTCAAAATGATTCCTATCCTGCGATAGGATACGTTGTAGGCTGACCAAGTCTCAAACACCCAGATTTGCTGTAACAAAATCCCAACAAATTGACAGCTGGCGGCCAAAGAGCGGGTCTTCATGTGCTGATTAGCCACGTGGCCACAGGCCATCTATGCGGCTCAAAATACATATGACTATAAATAGCAGGGTACCACACCCCTACAAAACCCTAGCAACCTTCATAGGGCAATTTCTTCAACAGTTAAAGACTGTATCAGATAGTTCAAGGAGTAAGCAGAAATGATACACTTTCCCGAGCCTCCACCGTCACCCCCTAAAATAAAAACTAAACAATTGTACTTAGATTGTTTCCTAGGATTTCTTTCTAGGCTTTTCTTTGTACAAGCGAGTTTGCAATAAATTTTAGTATTCTATAATACCTGTCTTTGATATTTAATGCAAACAGCACCGCCAGAGGATTTGTAGGGAGCAGCGGATCATCAGAGTCATTCTCCGCCTCCGTACTAGTTGAATTAGAGTCGGAAGCCTTCGCTTTCTCCTTCCTTGTCCTCTTGCGAGATTCCCTGCGTCGTTCCTCCAATTTAGTGCCAGTAATAAAAGTGGTATTTGGATCGAAGTCGCTGGAGGCACATTCACAGATACATGATGAAGGCCCGCCATGTATGAAATACGCCCGAAGATTTTAGCATCAGGCAGGTAGAAGCCGGCTGGGTATGGATCGCAGAATAGTAATGCCAGGCCCGAATCCCATCCGGATGCTGCCCTCAAAACCAAGGCAGGGACTGGGATTGTCCAAAAATAATTACTATACCTGAATTACGAGAATATAGGCTGGGTAAGTAAGGCTCTAAGAAAGAGATATTACGGTTGCGGTATACCAGATGTGAAGGGCGAATATTCTGCAACCAGCGAAACATCTTCTCAGACAGGATCTGAGAAGCAACAATGCTATCTTATACAGGCGGCCTATTTCCTTGTCGGTAAAAGGTAGGACCGACACAAAAAAAGAATATTTGTCCAGTGCCAGTACAGCTCGACAGTCGGGTACAGTAGTGCAAGTCTAAGGCATATTGCGATACTGATAGATAAAGGCATCGCCACTTGTCGTGTTACCCTCGGGGCCAGGCCGCATCAAAGAGGGGTAGTGCATCAGCAGCCATTCCATCAGATAATATAAGTATCATAATCCGCACCCAGTGTAGGGGCACGAGAAGTGGTTACATCTAGCCTACGCCACAGTGTCGGCGGTAGAACGCTGTCCTAGGTCACATACATCTAACAGTTATAAGGTACCTGTACAGTTATACTCTCCGAATGGAGGAATAATATAAAGTACAACTCAATCATAACTAAGGAAGAAAGTGCGATAAGATAGATAGATGAAATCAACAAAATCTACAGATGAATACAAGATAGAGAGAGAGAACTAATATCTAAGATAAACAACTCACACTATCCAGAATAACAAATCCCCAAATAAGTCAAGTGTATCCAACAGACAGAATGATAAATAAGATACTGGTCTAGCTAACTAGCCTAGACTACTGGAGTAATATCCTCTGTAAGTGCTGGGTCCTCCTGAGAGTCTAGCACACATGTGTCATCTAGGCCTGCTCCATAATAAGTGGGACAGAGCTCCTCAAGGTCATCTGTAATATTTTTAACAGGTCCAGTCAGGACGGAAGCGAGCACAGTATATCTCACGCAGTTCATATCATGACAGGAATATAATAGATAATAGAGTAAGATACATGAAACGCTGAGAATATACATGAAGTAAAAGAGAAGACTGTAAAAAAATCTACTATAAGTAAAGAGCTACAGTGAACTAGTGATTTAGAGTACAAGATAGACATGTGAACGGCTTGATAATAAACATGAGAGGTTGAACATGGTTACACTACTTTGTAAATGTCTACATGACTATTTCTACTCCTCCATCCCCAATCAATACACAAGGATCCGTTCAAGTTATGTTATTGTACATGATTTCACATGGGGGCCCATAAATGGTGCGCATGAATATAAATATGGGGGCTCCGTGAACATGAGAGTACATGAATCATGAGAGTGCACATGAATGATGAAAGCACAGAATACATAATGAAAGTGAAACGCACATGACATGATGTATCCAATGCTTCCGAGGGGGATAACATCGTATAAAATATCTATATAGTACTAATCCGTGTTTCCATTGTGACAGCATCAAGTAAAGTAATCTAGAGCAAAAATATAGTCCTAGCAAGTATGAAACGGTCAGAGAATGTACTCGTCTGATATCCTGAGTATCTAAATGAAATACTGCCTGAGGAGTGGTGTCTATCTCCTAATCAGAACAGTACAAGTACAACAAATCCAAATTGGTAAAATAAACTGCTACGATGTATTCTACATGATGTTTGGGTCAATCTAGGCTAAAGTCAACCTTTGGTCAACTCCAGTCAACTACACTAGTCAAACTAGGTAAATTAGGTCAAACCTAACCCAAACATGTCTCACTAAGCCTAACCAGTCTATTCTAGCAAGCACACATCATTCACAAGTCACACAAGCTAACATCACACCAAAACTCATGTGTATACATTCCATATACACATAGACTTGCACATTGGGATACACATTGGCTATATGCCATATACACATATATAGGCATGCACACATATTCAATTTCTACATATATATACACTAAAATCATATGGACAATATACCTATATCTATATTACATATTGGCAAGGTTCATAGATATATATACATATTACATTATTTACATACAGTATTATAGATGCATTATATATACATATAGAGATATAGAGGGACAATACATATATATGTGTGTGTCATGTGGGTGAGTGTGTATAGGTAGATTTCAGGAAATAGTGAGCAGTAGTGTGTGTGCGTGTGTGTGTTAATTCAATGTATGAGTGACAGATATCAGTGGTTCTCAGTTAGTTCATGTGTAATATGTGTGTGACATGGGTGAGTGAGTGACAGTAGAGTGTGTCAATATATGTCAGTGGTGTGAGTAATCAGTGCTCTCAGGAATAGTGCAAATGTGCATGTGTGTTATATATAATGCACACAAATCAATCTTAAGTTGACAGCCCAAACTGAAATTCAAAACCCCATTATCAATTACAAACCATGAATCGTAATTGCAACTAAGTTCAGATGTGTATAGGTGTATCCATATTGAAACTAAACCAACCACAAATCAGTAAAATACATGACATTTAAATTCTCAGGAAAATAGTGCATTTGAAATAGTGCATATATAAACAGTTACCAATTTAACAGTCCAAAGCATATTCGAAAACTCAAAACTCATGCTAACATAAATCCTAACATGGTAGGTTAATCTCAGATTTATATAGGTGAACAAACATCACAATTTAATCAACAAAAATAGTTTAACACATTTTGAATTCTCAGAATTCAACACACTGCAACATTGTATTAGAAATTTGGAAAAATACCTAAATTCGAATTCAAAACAACTTAATAATTAAATAAAAAGGTTGGTAATACATGTGTCATGTGTGAGTGTGTCGTGGGTGTGTTCCAGTGTCCATGAACTGGACACAAATGTGTCCAAACAGACCAACACACACGAGCACTGAACAATGTACTGACCGTCGTGCGCGTGTGTCGAGTGAGCTAGGGACACGTGTGTCCTACCAAGTGTGTCATGGTCATGCACATAGGTAGAGGGGGTCTAGGGCTAGGGATTGATCATCCTGAGATGTGTCCACAACGTGTCTACGAGAGACACGAAGTCTGCGTCAGTGATTATAGTTCGGTTGTGCACTGTCAGTGCAAAACCCATACAACTTCGATAACTCACAAACCACACCACAAAACTCGATGAAATTTTATAGTCCACCTGTCAGTCATCAACCCTACCTACCTATCAAATTTGCCATCTCGTGCTGTGTCCATAGGAAAATGGACACTGGTAGCAGGATACCCGACCGAGTCCCCGTGCAGTGAGTTCGTATCCATTTTGGACACGGACACAGCTCGATATGAGCTCAGAGTTAGGGTTCTAGAATCCCCACGTATAGGGCTACGAGAATATGTAATTAGTTTAGCAAAATATGAAAATCCATTTCTATGTGGTATTCTAACAAACACTTGCATATACACATTACACGTGTCTGATACAAACACCAAATGGACACAATTTCTAACCAAATTTGAGGAACTAGGGGACATCTAGATCTAGGCTAGGATGCAAAGAAATCAGAATAATAACAATTTAGAGGTTTACCTATAGTGTGTCAAATGGCAAGAAAAGCCCAAAATAGAGTGATCCTCCTTGCTAGCTCAAATCCCCAAATTGTTCAAAAGCTGAGATTTTTCTCCATAATCAAAAAATAGAGGAGTATTAGACTCTAATGCAAGAAACTAGAGTCACAAAGGAATTAAAATAGAAAAGTTAGGGATTGGGAAAGAATGATAATACCTTTCTTTTTAAAAGTGTTGATTCAATACAAAGAGACAAGAACCAAAGGAAGAGATATTAAATAGGGTTGGAATCCCTGGGTGGCCGGCCTAATGAGTAGGGATTAGGGTTAGGGTTTCACTAGTGGTCTTTGGGCCAAGTTGCATTGGTCATAGAAATCAATTCATGGGTCAAAATCCTATGAACCTAATCATTAATCCTCATATTTGAAACTTGATTCTAAGTGACTTAACTTAGGTTAACTTAAGTTAGACTAGGGTCCCACCATACTAATCAAGTCACTATAGCTAGAGTCAACATCTAGGTTAGTCTCCAAAGTCTCAACTAACAAAAGTCAAAAATAACAATCATCATTCCAATAAATCAAAATAATTTCAAAATTAACAAAATGACCAAAATACCTTCAAGCTAAAATATGGTAGTGACAGTAAGGCAGCTCAACCTGGTTAAAGGCCTTCATAGTTTCATAAGCAATGACTTTCGTCGTAAAAGTACGAAGACCACGATGAATACTGCACACCATAGCCGGAAGTAGAGCCAGCCTGCCTTCGAAAACCAGCTTGACTGCAGGAAGGATCAGATTGTGGCTGATTCTCTCAATAGAACCGGAGCCCCCATCTCTCCACCAGGAGTAAAGGTCCCAGTATGATAATTATACATCTCAAGGAGGGCTATGAACAGCTTCGGTTCATAGATAAACCGTAGTTGGTACCCCTTATGGCGTAGTAGAGGCCAATCTTCTACAGAGTGTCCTTATATTCGTCAGAATCCAGGTCGTCAGGTTGACCCACGGAGGGGAACGATGCATCCAGTTCAGCAGCGACAACTTGCCTGCGGGGTATGACCCTTTGCCGCAAGCCCATTCAAGAAAGTATCAACCTCAAAAAATCGAATATTGGGCTTCAGTTCATTGATAAAACTGCCAGGGGCCAATCCAACAATGGAGTGGCTGATTGTCTCCTTGACTGCGACCACTGTCCGTGTATTTTATTATAGCAGATATGGCCTATAAAAACTCCCTGTTGATCTTGATTTATGGGACCCGGCATTTTTCTCTCAATGGGCACCATGTTAAAACCTGATAAAGGGAAGTGGCGTTCCATCAGGGGTATATGAATCGCTATCTCGTGGGAAGAGAAATCCCAATTCTCGGATATTTCTATTTTCGGGGGTCCGATGGTCATGGCATCCCCGAACAAAAACATAGGCTTCAAATGAAGGCCGCCAGTATCCCAGAGTTCATCATGCCGAGTAAATAAAAATATGACTGGCTCCGGATCTCCTTCAACCTGGCTTCCGATTGATTTCTGGTAATTGAGTCGACACATCTTCGACTATGTGGTCAAATTTAACACCTAGATCGGTCTGAGCATACCCTATCAAAACTTCCCCCGAAGGAGCCGTAGGCAAAGTCACTGCAAAGGTCAAAGAAAGAAGATAGTCAGAAGAAAACAAAAAAAATGGGATTCCTTTTCAACTATGCGGCCTAATCAGGCAGAGCCTATGCGGCCTGGTTATGAAAAGAGCACATGCGGCTCAAATTAGGAGATGCATATGCGGCCTAGTCAGGCAGGGCCTATGCGGCCTGGTTATGAAAAGACACACGCGGCTCAAATCAGGTGATGCATATGCGGCCTAGTCAGACAGAGCCTATGCAGACCAGATATGGGGATGGCACATGCGCTCAATCATATGACACCTATATGGCTCAGTCTATGCGGTTCGGTCACATAGAGCACATGCAGCCCGGTAAGACGGGGAACACATGTCCCATGGATGCCCGACTGCACGCAAAAGGGGTTGAAGCCAAAGCACAGCGGTGATACGTAGTCATACCCGCGCATAAAGCATGTGACTTGGCCATTAGAGTTCAAATGTTCATTCTTCCACCATCCTTACCCTTGATAGGTGTCTGTACGTCTGGATGAAAGGAGAATGAGTCCGCAGGTCTAGTCGAAGAGGCAGGCCCCTTCCCTTTGTCAGCAGCGCTTGTGGATTTGGAAGCTTTAGGGACCATGGCTAACTAGAGAAGACGAAAATAGGAAGCAGAAGAGAGGAAGACGAAAGAAAGCGGGAGAATTTCTCTTACTGCGATACGGCCTATATTTATAGGCTAATTAAAAAGCGTAAACATATAGATGCATCTTCGTTTATCGTGCCCATTAAAGATAATGATGACCCTCGGGATTCTATCCTTCATAACTATCATTTTGATCACAAAAAGATAGCCCCAAATCTGAAAATCAAGCTTTAAATACAGCAGTGACAGCCTGGATAAGACTTTCCTGCGGCTCAAAATTTTATGTATCTGCATGCTTCTTATTCAATGTATTCCAAAATTTGTAATTTGAAAACTTTGAAGGGGGTCTTGTAGAAGCATGAAAATACTGACCGCATAGTCGTTATGCGGCCTAGTTGATTTAGGCCGCAGAAGGAAGGCTCCTATAACAACTGTAGTCAAGTTAATTCAGGCCACAGAAGGAAGGCTCCTAAGACAACTATGCAGCCAAGTTAATCCCGGCCGCAGAAGGAAGGCTCCTATGAAAACTCTGCGGTCAAGTTGATTCAGGCCGCAAAAGGAAGGCTCCTGATACAACTATGCGGCCAAGTTAATCTAGGCGCAGAAGGAAGGCTCCTGAGACCTCTATGTGGCCAAGTTAATCCAGGCCTCAGAAGGAAGGCTCCTGAGACCACTATGCGGCCAAGTTAATCCAGGCCGCAGAAGGAAGGCTCCTGAGACCACTATGCGGCCAAGTTGATTCAGGCCACAGAGGAAGATTCCTGTGACAACTATGTGGCCAAGATGGGACAGGGATGTCCTGCGCCAAAGGAGATTGCGACCTATCTTCGAGCCGCATGAACCTTATGCGGTTTAAAATTCTCCAAACTCCCTCAACAGATTAATTCTACTTCATGGTAGGACACGTGGCAAATTAACAAAGTCTTAAACCACCCAGATATGTTGCAACAAAAATCTCAACGGACACCCAGCTGGCAGTTAAAGATCGGTCTTGGTGCTATTACGGCCACGTGTCTGCTTGACTACCTATGCGGCCCAAAATGTGCCTAATCCAGAAACCTCTACAAATAGCACGGTACCACACCCATGCAAAGGGGCTAGAAAAATCAAGAGCATTTTCTCAAAAGCAAAGACTGTGTCTGATAGTCCAAGGAGTAAGGCAGAGTTTCTACACTTCTTCGAGCCTCTACCGTCACCTCCCAGAATCAAAACTAAATAATTGTACTTAGATTGTTTCATAGTATTTCTTTCTAGGCTCTCTATTGTATGCAAGTTTGCAATCAAATCTAGTTCCTCTATAGTTCTAATTTTGATAATTAATGGCAAACAATATCTAACACGAAGATCCAATGGTAACTGGGTCAAGCCCTCATCACCATTTACATTGAGTAGAGATGTTAAATTGATAATATGCAACTGGATTACAAAGTTGAGATTTCCTAATGGTTGCGTGTCAAATCTGGTAAGATATGTCGATATCAACAAACGCAAGCTCATAGGGATAAAGAGTCATGATTGCCATGTTCATGAAGCGTTTACTTTTTATTTCTATAAGAAGATTCTGCCTTCTCAAGTATGGGGTTCGCTGGCCGAGTGTCACGACCCGTACCCAGATATTCGGGCACGAGTACATGGGCCACGCCCAGCCTACGCCGCAGTATTGGTGGTAGAATGATATCAAATGCCAAAAATATCTACAACATCTAGATGATCTATACAACAATATGTACTCCAATCACAAACATCTAAGAAGATATATGCATAAGAAGAGATAACAGTATCACTAGAACAACTAGAATCTACAAATGATCAGATGAGACAAGAATGTATCGGAGATAAAACAATAACAAAAACTAAATCAAACTACCAGGCCTAGAACTCCCGGGAGACAACTCACGGTGAAAGAATATCGAGATCTACCTCAGCTAGCATCATTGTAGTCCCATAATATGGGGCATAACAATTCCTAAAATTTGTCAACGTACCCAGTCAGGATGGAAACGAGTACATAAACTAACAACAGTTTCAAATAAATTGAAAAATACTATAAGAGACAGTTATAATGGAATACAAGATAAAAAAATTAAGAAAGGAAGTAAAAGTACAAGTGAACTGAATATCATGTCATGGTGTGAAATACTGGAATGTAAAGCAGTACATGAACATCTGATGTACAATATAAAATATAAACGGTACTTGAGATATTAGAGTGTTATGTGATCGGCTTGGGTCAAGATCCGGCTATTCCATTTGACTGGCTATGCACAAAAACAAGCACAGCTAAACCTGGAGATCAGGTCGGCCAAAATGTAAAGCTATTATTCCAGTAGTATCAGGTCAGGCTATACCCTACGTGCGGTGTAGGTGGAGCTATGCACAGGAAGTGACAGGAGGGGTATTGATCACATAACCTCTAATAATTCTCCATCCCCGAGTAGTATAATGGATCCAACCATAGCACGTTATGACACAAGATTCTCTAAGAGGGTAGCAAATCTCTTAGGAATCGGTGTCTATATAAGTACAAAGACAATAGTCAAAAACAAGACATGTACCAGTATACCAGGTAAACCAGAGTAATATCTCATGACGGGATCCAACGTATACTAGTCCGTGTATCATCGTGTCGAAATCAAGTAAAACACTACAACTGAATCGGATATAGTAGATATCAAAGCAATAAAAACTTCAGAGAATGTACTCGCCTCAATTTAGTTGGAAGTCGACGTGAACGAAACGAATGTATCGACAAAATAGGTATGATGCTAAGCTCCACAAGATGGTCTCAAACGATGGTACAGGCAGTTCTACTGAGTCCAAATAGTCCAAATAGCCTAGTTTGATATATAAAAGTCTAGAATCAGATCTTGGCACGATAATAGAGAAGAATAGGAAATGTCTTTGAATAAGAGATCCACAACCCACAGTGCATCGTCATGCCAAGGAGAAGGATTGGTCTAGTGCATCTTTGTCGAGAAGTCATGTAAAATACGAGCAAACTCTCTCTCTCTCACCGCTGCTATTTATAGGCTAGGGCAAATCAAACCCATACGCCAAGTGGCAACTTCCTCGAAATCAGTACAAAACTTGCATTAATGGTGATGAATCTACGCCTCAAATTCAGCTAAGTAAAGAAATCATCAAATCGAGTCTCGAAAGACTCGACAAAGCTGACCAAAAGAGATGCACCACGTAGCACTTGCGCCCAGCAGCACCATACGCTTCGTACAGAATGTGCCCTATGAAGCACAGACGAATGCGCCCAGTAAAACACCGACAGATGCACCCACCTAAGCTCGTCACTGATCGAGCATTTAATGCTATGTGATAGACTCGACAACACGTGTCTCAAGACTGAGCATTTGACTGCTTTTATAAAAAATAAAGAGCCGTCGATGTCAGTATCATCATTACTTATTGTTGTCGGTTACAACTGTGCCTTGCCATGTGGCCGACTAATCACTGCACACATCTGCAGCCATGCGCCCAAAACTCCGTATGCGCCTTCGCAGCCATGCGCCCAAAGCTCTGTATGTGCCTCGAAAGCCATGCGTCCAGACTTGTTTTTGACCCCTAAAAGTCATGGACCAAGTCTTCTTATACACCAGATCCTAGGCGGATCCTGACAGATAATCCCCACCAAATCCGAGATCTTTAAGCCATGAACACATGCCACGTGTCATTGACTCAGTTTTGCCTATAACTGGGGCTAACCACCCAAGATCTCAGCAACAACCGAATCTTCACAACTGCCACATGTCAGCTCCTCCGCAGCTCAACAGTGCAGTTCAAACAGATTCAGCACCAGCTCCCTGCGCACGTCCATGCGCCCAATGATGTTAGCCACGCGGCGTCCCTACGTGTAGGTTCTCCAGGCTCATTGCATATACGCACATAAGCAGATCATTTTGCATCCTATAAATAGAAGGATATTCTTCATTTTAGGTTCCACTCTCCAAGCTCGAAGTCCCACTTATTGAACATTTTTCAACCACTTCAGCATTAGAGCACTTGCAAGAGTTTCAATCCTTTTCAAGTTACTGCTCGTTCCAGAGCAACCCAGACCTTCAGAGAGTTCGAGATCATCCTCAGATCATCAACGGAGTCAAAGAATTACCACTCGCTCCATCGCCACGGTTCCCAATAAAAATAAAAGTGTACTCATAGGATTACATCTAAATCCTATATTGTACTCTGTTCCGTTTATAATTAAATATAAAGTTTACTTCACACCTTGTTTTAATGGCAACAACCTTAAATATGTGCATGATCCAACTAAGTAATACGTTGAATTCAAGTAAAACTAAGAAAACATGATATCGAGTATTTTGAGATCGTAAGTTTAAAAAAATAATTGATGGTAGAACGATTATTGGATTTGAAATAAACTCGAATATTGATCGAGACATTGATGCAAGTCAGGTTTCGGAGATTAGTTAAGGATGGATAACACTGGGTTTGACTAGAAGATAGGGAATGATCGGTTGGGTTATGTTGGATTTGAAATGTACTAAGGATGTCGCGAGTGGTTTGCCTTAGAACTAAGTTGTCCGTGTGTACAACGAGTATAAGTTACCCAACTTGAGATATAGTTGTTCGATGTCAAAAATAAGTAAAGCACGAGCGTGGCTCGAATTGAAAAACTCATAGGAGGAGTGTGTTGCGAGAGTCATTGAATGTTGAATCGAGTGATAAGTCGATGAGTGTGTACTCAGTAAGTTTTGAGGATAAAACTTTTTCTGAGTGGTGTATAATGTAATGCCCTATCCCGCTCAGTTCAATTGGAGAAATCGAAATGCCAACACCATTTGGATATAGCCATGCAACGGATTGCTCGAAGTCACGCTCGACCGAGGCAACTCCTTGTTCAGGTGGGTGGCTTCGATGAACTTGCCTCTGCTTGGCCTTCATATTAATAAAATAGAGTTTTCAAATGCACTGAGTATGCTTGATAATAAAATGAGATGAATTCGCACAGCTAAGTGAATAATCCTACCTTGGATCAGTTTGAGTTAGAATATGGAAAGGTCCTACGGTCGATTTAGAAATGTTGCACGATATGTTTTCAAATTAACACTCGGTCCTTCATTCCGTAGCTTGGGAGAAGGAAAAGCTGGTTTATGTTGCCACAAGGCTATGAACTTAGCATAATCATAGCCATCATACGATATAAGTGCTTGGTAAAGCATGCACCGTCCCACTATCCAATGCTTGGTATAGAATAATTGTCCCATAGTCTCAATGCATGTTTACGGTACAAAGGCTTGGCATAGCCTTTGTTCATCACACGGGTTAAGTTGTTGCACGATTGAGTTAGCAAAGTTATGCCACAGGCTATCTAAATCATAGCAAGTACGGTCCAACGATTTCTACGACTTGGTACAGCCACATGCTCCTACGGTCTCAAGGCTCGTCATATAAAGTATGACTTGGGCGATAGTGTCATACAAAACATAAATTGGTTTAAACACGAGCCACGGTTGGTTCAGAGATAAGTATGCCACAGTCTATGGCACTGATATAGAACACGGTTGATTTAAGTTGAGTTTAGCAGGAGGGCTATCAAATAGTCAAGTCCTGAGTTGAATCAATGATATGCTAGCATGGAAATGCTCGCAACCGTAGGTCGTTGAGGCAGTCTCTCATTTTGGAAGTCTCTAATGTAGTACTGAAAAGATGGTAACACTGAAAAAATAATTACTGTGTAAGACGGTAGTTCAAGTCGAGTCTTACATGGTCATTGGACAACTTATGCACAAGAAAAGTTTCCTAGGACGACAAACCTGGCGCCACAGGACCGTTCCAACCTAGGAGAAATATGGTATAGCCAAGCTGGGGGTACCGCTCAGGTTATTCGGAACTTTCAGTGGAACTGTTACTTGCACTGAAAGAGTCGCTGAATAATAAAGCTATAAGTCCAGGATAGCTTGTGGTGCTAGTGACCCTTTCATATAGATGAGTCGGCATAATAGCGACGATCCGCATGCATGCCTTTAGATTAGTCGAGCATTGTGTGCATGGTACCAATGAGTCAAGTTAAATGTGTGCACGATTTGCAAAACAAAGTTTGGGCCTAAGATTTAGCTACAATAGAGACACACATAATTTGGCACGAATGTGGCATCAGAAGCTTGAGTCAGTGACACTAAGTTCACAAGTCTAGAATGAGTTTGTGATTGAAACAGGAAAGACAGTGAGGCGGCAATATGGTCAAGTCATATTGAGTTGTGAGGCACTGCCTCGATATTGAAGCACAAATAGAGTTTATGTGTCACGACCCACCCTTTTTTTTTGCTTTTCCGGATGTGTGTGCATGTCCAAGCAGCCTAGTTGCAGTATCGACGGTAGAATACTGTCTAGCCACAATGCTCAAATCACACAACATAATAACTTTATTTGCTCATTCAAAAAACTAAATTAAGTTACAACATTCCAAGGTTTATATTTAACAATTACAAAGACACACCAATTCTAGTACAACAAAATGTGAACTAACTATTCTCTAGGTTGATCTGGCACATACCCATGTCTCCCAGTGATCCAACGCATAATGTAGTAGAAGAATAATCTGAAAATAAGGTTTCCAGTTCGGAATGGAACGAGTACATTCTAACATCAGTTCCAAATAATTTGACAAAATCTATAAAACAGTAAATAATACTGAAGTACATAATGAGTAGATAAGCAGAGAATCATGGAAAGAAACATGTGAGTAAAAACAAGAGAGCATGACATTCAAGACAAGGAAATAACTATAATAAACGACTAAAATAAGAACTGTAACATAGCAAGACTACCTCTACCTAGTGAGTTTAAATACACTTTCGATATATAAAGGGCTAAGGGTAAATTCGGCACCCCGCACGTGAAGTGTGTAACTGCTATCAGACATGAATAGAAAAATAAGATGTTTCTGGATATATTTACATGTCTACTAATGAATTTCTCCGCTCGGCTAGTACTCATGGATTCAAACAGGTCACGAATATGAAAATACATTGGTCACGAACATGTAAGAATCTATAACTACCATATTGTGTACCCATCGTGTCGAGAATCAACAGAATATCAATGTAAAATACTGCTAAATACATAAATCATAGAGATGATCAAATATAAAAACTATCAAAAATTTACTCATATGGGGTCCTTAGCTGGTGAAACAGATGATACCATTGTGTCCAGAATAGTCTGATTGGCTAGGGTAGCACACAAATCCCACAATATCCAACCACTAAGTGAGCCACAAAAGTCGACTTGCACAAAAGTCTTTGTATGCTGAAACAGACATCACCAACGTGTTTGGTATAAAATAAATGTCTAAGAATGCCTACCCAAAAGTCCAATTCTGGATACAGGGAAAAAATTATAATTTCAGGTCAAAATAATATCCATCGTTGGACCCGCTTTGCACCAAAAAGTGTGCCAGTACCTACGGTCCCTAAAGTCATCAAACATATGTCTACGGGTTCGGTTTGATGAGACAAACCAAACTGTATATCCAAGTTTGATTTCGGTGGGCCGTGCACAAATTCGTCCGTTGGATCGGGTCGCGGGCCCGCCAAAAAGAGTTCCGGTCGACCTTCTCAGAATTGGACCAAACTTGGTATACATAACCAAAAATGATACGGTCCTGTTGGTGTAAGTTTCATCTCAAGATGACGAATGTGAACGAAGTAATTGACTAATTTGTAAAGGGCCGATACTGGATATCTCGACGGATACATCTCGATTTTGTTACGCACACACAGCGAAATCGAGTTTCGTCGAATCTCACACGTCCGAAACACCCGTACATGTCTTTTGATGCTCGCAGGTGTTTGCCATGAAATATAAAAGAACAGAACAATTATCGGAGGACCGGACTTTTACTTCACGTTACAAACTCGCTTGTACAAAGAAAACCTAGGGACGAAAACCTAGGTACAGCAGTCTAAATACAATTATTTATTTTAGATTCTGGGGGGTGACGATAGAGGCTCGGGAAGGCGACGGCAGCCCTGCCTTACTCCTTGGACGATCGGTATGCAGCCTTGGCTCCTGTGAAAGATGGTTGGCGTTGATGAAGAAATGCTCTTCTTGCTCCTCTGTTGCTCTTCTGGCTTCTCTCTCTCTCTCTCTGTGTATTCTCTCTCTGACTATGGGGGAAGTCTCTCTGTATATACGTATTTCTCTCTGTTGTTGTATATATATCCTCTTCAAGGGAATGGCACCTTGCTATTTATAATAGTGGGATGTGATCATTAGGGTTGCCAATGATTAGCTCTTGGAGATGGCGGCGGCCTGGGGATTGGTCAATCCAGGCCGTTCGTTTCTGATTGTGACAAATCCGAGCCCTTAGGTGTAGATTACACCAAATTCCATTAGCAATTAATGCTGATTGGAATAAATCTTCCTTATAATGATCTTCTGACAATTAAATTTATTCTTCTGCCACGTGTCCCAGATTATTGGGATTTGACCCAATCTTTAATGGCAGCAAATCTAAGGAATTAATCGGTTTAGGACACGTGTCCTAGGAGCTACTGGGGGGTCTGAATCGCATGACGAGTGAGCCATATATGAATTTAAGCCGCATATGATTAAGCCCACGTGTTAGGGCTGCCTGGGCAGTGGCCCTCACTTGAGCCCTCGAACCACAAGGGAGTAATCCTTGTGGGCCGCATAGGTACATATCTGCCTGAGCCACATGGACATGATCCTTTTGAACCGCATGAGAAGTCCTCGCTCGAACCGCATGAGGCTTTCTTGACCTGAGCCGCATAAGACAGATTCACTCTGAACCGCATGAGAAGTTCTTTGTTCGAGCCGCATGAGGCTTTCTTGGCCTGAGCCGCATAGGACTCATTCTGAACCGCATGAGACGTGAGCCGTATACGAACGCCCACGTGGCAAGGCCACGTGGCATTTTTATGGCTCTCGGGGGATTTGTGTCAGAGATCTCTTTTCTCTTCCCTAGAGATTCATCATTATGATAGAGTCATAATTACCTGCTTTTGTGTCAGGGCTGTCAACTTTTTAGAGGGGTCAGCCGTCAAAGCAATTAATGCAGCATGGGTCGGAGGGGAGCACTGTCAGGCCACGTGTCTTCTGAGCCGTATAGAATGCCTCAGGCCGCATAGCTTCTTATACCGTAGGACTCCCTGAGCCGCATGAGTTTTCTGAGCCGCATGGATCTTTTCTAGCCGCATGAGTCATTTTTTTAGTATTTTCCATGCTTCTACAGGACCCCCTTCAAAGTTTTCAATTTGTAAAATTGAAATACTTTGAATAAGAAGCATGGCTGTGTTCTTCTAGCCGCATATGAAACCCTGACCGCACAGAAGTCCTGGCCGTATGGATTGTTCAGCCGCATAGGTGACTCAGCCACAGGAGACTGTTCAGCCGCATAGCTTCTTGCCACGTGTGCAGATCTTTAATTACCTCAAATTTGTTTCAGCACCGTCTTTGTAAGGGGAATCCCAAGGGTCAGCTCATCAAATCTTCCAGATTTGACGCCTTGGGTGAATCTTGGAGACGAAACCCAAGGAGTCGGTTTCATTCTTCATGAGTCGGTCATTGGCCCACGTGTACTCCCCCTCCAGTCTTCCTATAAATAGGAGGAGTTTTGAAGAGAGAGAAGGCCTCTTTATTTTCTTTCTTCTTCCTCAGACCTTCCCTATTCTTGATTGCCCTTTCTCTCTTCGATAATTAATGGCCCCCAAGAAGACCGTGGCAGCAAAGGGCAAGAAGGCGGCCTCCACTTTCGCCTCGGCCGTGGCTGATACTCCGCAGGTTGTTGTACCTGATGTCCATCCTGACGTTCGCCCTCCCATTACTGGTAAGGACAATGTATAAGTTAGAGAACCCCAACTGCCATGGCTACGTCGCATACTTTGTGCACGAGCCTTTGTAAATCACATGTTCACCCTACGGCTGAGCTGCGAGCCGCATAAGAAAACCGCCGTGTCTGTATACGCGCCTTGTCGGCAAAGCCGCATGAGTGACGCTAAACCGCATGGACTTTTATTGTACGGAGCCGCATAAGCGTTCCTCTGGGCTTGAGCCGTATGGGGCTTTTTGGGGCCGCATAAGACTTATGAGAGCTTCATGGGGACGCATGGATGTTTTCTTGAGCCGCCTGGGGTTTGAAAGTACCCAATCAGCTCTTTTTTTATCCCTCCGTTTAACTTACTTTTCTCTGTCTGTTCTTCAGTGAGTCTGCCGGTTAACGCTGCTGGAGAGCTCTTGGTGGGTAGCGCGCAAGCTGCTCTCGGATATAGGTATGACCATATTGTTCAGCATATGACGGACCAGTTTCCGAGCGATGAGCCTATGGCTAGATTGAATGCCATCAAGAATCAGTCTTTCTATTTCCTCAATGCTATGATGAACTCCAAGAAATTTGAAGGAGAGTATTTGAAGCCTGCATTCTTTTTTGGAGACGCCTTGGTTGTAGAGAATGATCATGTTTTAGAGGTGTCGGAGGATTGGAGTTTTGTTTCTAACGGGATGGCGATCCACATCCCCCAGATGGAGCGACACTTCCCATTATCTTGGTTCAATATGCTCCAATTGGACCGAAAGATGGGGGAGACTTTAACCCCTACCAGAAGTGGGATGTTTGTGGGGAACATCCATTATAATAACAATCTGAAGTCCGTGACTGCCGACAAAGTGCATACTAGTCGTTCTGTGACGGGGTTGGTCCCAGGTTCTTTCCTGAATGTGGCGGGCCCTAACTTCACATTCTGTACTGCCGATACTTTTATAAATCAACTTGCTCGAAAAGAATCCTATCCCGTGGGTCGGTTGACGTTCTCTGGTTGGGTACACTCTATTCCCTCGTGGATCAATCTGTCTACTGGATCTTACGGAAGTATAAGGTCTTTTTGTGCGAGATTGGCCTTTACCACGCTATCCGAGGTACCAGTCATGGCTTGTCCATAAACAAGAAGCTGTTCATGTCTCTGCTGGAAATGTATAATTGCCGTACGGAGACCTTTTACACACCTGTAGGGAGATGGGACTCGCGCTCCATGAGATGCACGCAGTCTCCAAGCTTCCTTGGAGGGACGAAGCGTTTGAAGCGTATACTCCCACTAATGAGGAACTCGAGGATTTGGAACGACGGTATCCTGGCTTCGTGGCTCTTTACCAGGAGATATTGTGCCATTATAACACATGCCATCAAATATTCCGAAAGAATGGTAACTCAGAAGGGAATGATCCCTATACCAAGGATTGGGTGCACTATCTCTTTCCGACAGATACCTCAAGTCGAGTCACCTCTCGTCGCCCTCGATCTCGGGAAGCGGTTAAGGGCTTGGTGTCGTCGGCTAAGGAGTGGCCAATACCAGTGACAGATTAGGGAGCAAGACTGACACTTTCGGTTACTTTTACCAGGATACTCAAGAGCTATCCGAGAAAGTGCTTCTGGCAGGATTTTTGATGATCTGGCTACAAAATTGTGTAGTCTCCGGAGGAGCCGATTCTATTGAGAGAATTAGTCGTAACTTCATTCTTCCGGCAGTGAAGTTAGTTTTGCGAATCAGGCTAGCTCTCCTCCCGGCCATGGTGTGTAGCATACACCGTGGCCTTCGTACCTTTACCTCCAAAGTCATTGCTCGCGACGTGACCAAGGATTTTGAACGAACTGAGTTGCCCTATCACTATTTGATGGGGTGGTTGCTGATATATTACCCGTCTTTGATGAGGCCGGGCCCTGAAGACGGTGTGACTGATGATGACGCATTTATCTTCCGCTATCGTGACGAGCCTTGGGAATGTGAAACCATGCAGGCTTGCCGGATGGCATTGGCGAGGGCAGATAAGTATCATATCTTTGTATCCATCCCTCGCTTTACTGCAAGGGACATAGAGGCTGTACATATTGACGGTATCGCGCCCCCTCAGCTTCTGGATGGCCAGATGCTCCTATGGCTGCGTAACATTCGTCCCGCACATCTGGTGTATCGTAATCGCAATACTGTCTTTCTGGAACCTTATCTGCCTAGCAAGTTTGCCCGGCAGTTTGGATACAGCCAACTTTGTCTGGACAGCCCCAGTTCTTGTCTGGGTTATGAAGGTAGCATTCTTGATGGTATCAGAGCTTGGCAATATTATGGTTCGTTCTATACTCGTACCATTTTTTCGGTCCCTGCCATTAAGGAGTCAGTGGAGATCTTGTATATGGCGGCTTTGTATCATGTCATGGCGAACAAACCCTCGGTCGGTTTTAACCCAGGTACCAGCTTTATTGTTGGTACCAGTCTGGAGGAAGGCTCTCAAGGGGCCAAGAAAAGAAAGACTGGGGCCGAAGTACTAGATTTGGACTCCGTTGCTGAGCGTGACGAAGGCAACGAGCATGGTAAAGATGAATTTATCCTTCCAGTGGCCGATGCAGAGGTGGGTCAACCGTCTGTTTCGTCAGATGAGGCATTGGGTGATCAGTCCCTCGTTGTGCCTGGTCCTACTCTGAAACGTAGCAGGCAAGTTTCTTCTGTTGGCGGTGTTTCTCGATCCTGGAAGCTGGTTGCAACTAGGCACCGCCTGCTAGCCATAAGAGAAAGTGGAGAAGAAGTTAACCCTGCGTCGGAGGTAATAAAACTGCTCTTGATCCCTTCTTCCTTCTTTCCTTCGAGTTTCAATTCTAATCGTCTTCGTTCTCTCTTTTAGGTGTCAGGAGAAGAAGAAGAGCTTCAAGATGTCGAGGCGGTGACCCAGGATGATAGGGACTCCCGTGAGCCTGTTCCTTTTCAACATAAGGCAGATCAATCTGTATTCCCCTTCACGGTGACGGGGACAGAGGACGTGACTGGACTTAACTTGGGGATCGCGGGTGAGGAGACCACGCCAGTTGTGGATGAGCTGCAGCCTCCATGCCCCTCCTCTGGTAAGATAAGCCGAATCTTGACCTGTGAGGAAGCCTATTTGCTCTATCATCACGTCCTTCGGGTTACGTCGATTGATTGTTATTCTGGACATACAGGTCCTACCCCTCCGGTGCCAAGGACAGACGTTGTTGGGACCACCCCGACCGAAGGGGCATTGGTGGAGAAGGATGTACCTTCTCACCGTCCGACTTGTCTTGATGGGCCTTCTGGGGGCTCGAGTTTAGCGGGCCAGTCATCGGGGCAGTCGGGGCAGGGAACGATTGTCCTTGCGTCATCCTCTGTTCCGGTGGTTCCGAGAATCGACCTTTCTGTCCTACCGAGTATCCGAGCTTTCCGGGCGACGGAAGATGAGTTGGCCGCTATTCATGCATCGTTCTACTCGGACTCCGTTCCTCCGGTGGCGAGCTCTAGCGTTACTCCTTTGACGTTGCCGTCCCTGCTTCCCCTGACGCCATCCTCTGCTGAAGTTCTGGACGACGCGTTACAGGACGTGGTTGCCAGTTTTCATCGTCATTTGAGCAGGGGAATCGAGGCTGCTGTGGAAAGGGGAACCTCCTTCACCTTGGCCCGATAATGCGCCCAGGATCAAGTAAATATCCTTAGGGATCTTCCTGGTGATGCAGGGGTGGCTTCGCTTCTGGAGACGAAATTGTTGGAGGCTGATCGGCTGGTGGCCGAGCTTCAAGTATTGCGGCAGGCTGATCTATCTGCTGTCATAAACGAGGAGCGGGATTCTCTTATCGCTGTTATAGAGAGGACTAGAGCTGCTCGGGATAGGACCAGACCGGCCATACTGAAGGATCTCAGCGACTTATCTGATCGGTATGATCAATTGAGTTACGCGAATAAAAATGTCACGGCTCGGGAGGAATCTGTTTCTCGTGAGATTACTGAGACACGGGAGCAGCTCCTTGCGCTTCAGAAGAAGTTGACTTTCTTGGAGTCTGAACTCGAGACTACCCGCAATGACAGGGGACTAATTGTTCAGGAGGCTGACAGGGTTACTCAAGCTTCGACTGACCTGGAGACTGCCTTGAAGAAATTGGAAGATGACTGTCAGGCGCTCTTGGGCTTGGACAATGAGGAGCATTTACTCCAGGAGGCCGAGCGTCGCGTTCGGCAACGGATTGAACGGGGGACCACCTCAGTAAGAAACCGCCTCCTAAAATTGAATAATGCTGAAATGTAGTCGGCTTTTTTCTTCTCGTTTCGTTTCTATTTTCTTTCTTTCTGAAAGGGACGTGATCTCGAAATATGTAATGCTTTTTTCTTCCTTCAAATAAAGAGTACTTTCGATTCTACCCTTCATTTGTATTGCTTGCTGCGTCTGTGATAGTGCGGTGATGTTCTCCCCCATATAGAGGATATATTTGTGGACCTGTTACCCATGGCATACCTTGGTTTTAGGTACAGATAACAAGTTTTGGTCAGGATACCTGAAGCAGCCATGGCAAAGTGGTCATGGGTGCTCTTGGTATTGGGAAAAGGAATGCCGTAGAGCAGCTGGGCTCCTTGGGCATGATGAGATGGTAGGTTTGTGCTAAGAAACTTAGTTGAGGATATTTGTGGGCCTATTATCCTTGGCGTACCCTGGTTTTAGGATACGGATAATAGGATGAGGGGGAACCGACATACTTGCTCAGAGGTAACGAGGACATGGCAAGTGGAAAGGTTTTTTAAACGTAGAGTCTTCCTACTCAGAGGTAATGAGAACATGGCAGGAGTGAACTCGACGGAGGATATTGATGGTCAACAGAGGACATTTGTGGTCAACAGAGGACATTTGTGGACCTATTACCCTTGGCGTACTCCGATTGTGGGTACAGATAATAGGTCGAAAGGGGATCATCATACTTACTCAGAGATAATAAGGACATGGTAAGTATGAAGGTTTCTTCGACGGAGCCTTCCCATTCAGAGGTAATGAGGATATGACAGGAGTGGGCTCAATGAAGGAGGGCACATAGACCGACTCAGAGGTAATGAGGACATGGAAGTTCTATGTGAGGGGTGATTTGTTTTTGGCGGAAGTGGAACGACTCAGAGGTAATGAGGACATGGTCGTTTTAGAAATTTGTGGATCGATTACCCTTTTTTTGCACTGGGAGTACGGGTATTAGATCATAAGGGAGGATCTCCTTCAAGAAGAAAGTTCAGAGGTATGATCATACATAACTTTCTTTCTGAAAGAGTGACCGGGATGTGAGTTCAGAGGCACCAGCGGGTACATGACTCGATAATTTGGAATATTGTAGATGTGTGAGTTCAGCGGCACCAGCGGGTACATGACTCGATGATCGGGGATATGAAGGATGTGAGTTCAGCGGTACCAGCGGATACGTGACTCAAAAATCTGACAAACTATGAGGGTGAGTTCAGTGGTATCAGCAGATACATGACTCTAAAATCTGGCATGTTGTGATGGTGAGTGTGAGTTCAGCGGTACCAGCGGGTACGTGACTCAAAAATCTGGAGAATTATGAGGGTGAGTTCAGCGGTACCAGCGGGTATGTGACTCAAAAATCTGGAGAATATCGTTTAGACATAATATTTCTTCAGGAACTTGCCGTTGACGGAAAACATGAGTAAGTCTCTATTTTGCTTAGCGAGGCGGTAAGCACCGTTGAAGAATACTGTCTCTATGATAAATGCGCCTTCTCATTTTGGCTGAAACTTGTCGGCGGTCTTGTGAGTCATGACCATTGGTCTCTGGACTGCCAGAACAAGATCGCCCACTTGGAATGTTCTGATTTTGACCTTCTTGTTGAAGGCTCCTGAGATGCGTGCTTGGTACAGCTCGATCCTTTGCTGAGCTAGGAGGCGCTTTTCATCTAAGGTCTCTAACTCTTGCAATCGACGTCGGTAGTTGTCATTCGTCGTTAATCGATAAGTGAGGGCGACGCGGAGTGAGGGTATTTGAGTTTCTAATGGGAGAACTGCCTCACTCCCGTACACTAGGGAGAATGGCGTATTCCCAGTGGCTGTTCGAACTGTGGTGCGATAAGCCCATAAGCATTCGCCAAGTTTCTCGTTCCAGTCGCGTTTGTTGGAGGAGACAAACTTCTTAAGGAGTTTGATGATTGTTTTGTTGAATGCCTCTGCTAACCCGTTTGCTGCCGGGTTGTACGGCGTCGAAGCAATATTCTGAATACGGTGTTTATCGTAAAATCGATAGAATGCATGGCTTGCAAACTGCGGACCATTATCATGGATGATCCTTCGGGGCAGTCCAAAGCGGTAGATAACGTGATGCTTAAGGAAGCTGATCACGTTTGAAGTCTTGACTTCTGCGAGTGGGACAGCTTCCGCCCATTTGGAGAAGTAATCAGTGATCGCAAGTATGAAGCGATGTCCTCTGGAAGAAGGTAGGGTGATTGGACCAATGATATCCATTCCCCATGCTTCGAATGGCCAGGACGCCACCGTCGAATGTAAAAATTTGGATGGTTGGTGAATGAAGTCCGCGTGGACTTGGCAGGCTTTGTATTTTCTAGCATAATCTATCGCATCTACCACCATCATGGGCCAATAGTAGCCCATTCGGCGAAGGCGGTCTTGCAGTTTTGGGCCGGGCTGGTGGGCCCCGCAGACACCGTCGTGAGCTTCTCGTACGGCTTCTTTGGCTTTTGCATTTGACAGACACCGAAGCAGTAATCCGTCGTAGGAGCGGCGATACAGCATTTTTGTCTCTGTATCGTAGAAGAATCTAAGAGAACGTCGTCTGATGGAAGTGGCTTCCTTTGGGTTCTCGGGCAGGATGTCGTAGACGACGAAGTCGATGAATGGTTGTCTCCAGTCTGGGCATCATCGATCGTCTGGGCGGAATAACTCGCCACAAATTGCACATTGTTCTTGGGACAGACTAGTTCGTGGCCTATCACATCTACTGATTGGCGATCATAATTTGGGACTGCTAGGGAAGCGGCCAGACCGACTAGGGCATCGGCTTCAATATTTTGGAGTCTGGGGACGTGCTCGATGAAGAACCCCTCAAATGACGAGATGATATCGATCGCTATTTGGTGATAAGGAATCATGTCTTCGTGGCGGACTTCGTACGAGCCTCGGATCTGATTGACGATTAGTTGGGAATCGCCGTATGCTTCAAGGTATTCTACCCCCAGCTCTTTTGCAAGTTGGAGGCCAATGACCAGGGCATTGTACTCGGCCACATTATTAGAGCAGGGCTCGGTGAGGGAATAAGCACGGTTAATCACCAATCCGGAAGGGGAGATCAGCACTACCCCGACTCCGACGACTATATTGCCTTTAGGTCCGGTCCTTGAAGCACCGTCAAAGAACATTCGCCATATAGCCTCGTGAGAGGTTGCATGCGAGTCGGCGACCTCGTTTGGGATCTCTTCATATATTCTGGAGGACTCTGAGCCTGGGTGGGCTGCTAAAAAGTCTGCCAGGGCTTGACCTTTGACTGCCTTTTGGGGGACGAAGATCATATGATAAGGGGACAGCAATATTGCCCATGTGGCGAGTCGAGAGCTGAGTGCCCCTGGTTTAGTCATGAGGACCCTGAGAGGGTTGACTCGTGAGATCACATGTATCGTTTGTCCGGTGACATAATGTCGCATTTTCTGAATGGCGAACACCTGGGCGAGGCATTCCTTCTCTATAGCGGTGTATCGGTGCTCTGGCCCAATCATCATTCGGCTGAGGTAATATATGGCCTGCTCATGGCCTGCATCGTTGTTCTGTGCCATCAGAGCCCCAAGAGAGTGTTCCATTGCTCGTACATAGAGCAGGAATGGTTTTCCAGGAACCGGGGCCACCAAAATTGGAGGATTTGACAAATATTCTTTGATGCTGTCGAAAGCCTGCTGGCATTCCTCGTCCCATACGAATGAAACCCCTTTCTTCATGAGGTGCGTGAATGGTCGGCATCGCCCGGAGAGGTTGGAAATGAATCTTCTGATATAAGCTAGCCTCCCTTGAAGGCCTCTGAGTTCGCGGAGATTTCTCGGGGGACCCATCTCCATGATTGCTTTTGTCTTCTCAGGGTCTACATGGATACCCTTTGCAGTGATGATGAAGCCTAAGAACTTCCCGCTGGATACGCCCAGAAAGGACTTCGTAGGGTTCGTTTTCAAATTGTGCGCTCGTATTAGGTCGAATACCGTCCTTAGATCCTGCAGATGGTCTCCTTTGCTACGGCTCTTAACGGCTATATCGTCAACGTAGCACTCCACTGTCTTGCGTAAGTGGTCTCTGAAGATGATGCTCATGGCTCTTTGATATGTGGCGCCGGCATTCTTCAATCCGAAAGGCATGACTGTGTAGCAGTACGTGCCAATTGGTGTTCGAAATGAAGTATGCTTTTCGTCATCCGGAGACATTTTGATTTGGTTGTACCCTGAGAAGCCATCCATGAATGACATGCGCTCGAAGTCGCAGGTATTGTCGATCATGATGTCTGTGATAGGAAGGGGGAATTCATCTTTGGGGCACGCCTCGTTCAGGTTGCGAAAGTTGATGCAGATTCGAATCTTCCCATTCTTTTTGAGGACGGGTACTATATTGGCGACCCAATCAGGATGTTGCTCCTCACGAATGAAGCCGCTGGCTATCAGTTTGTTGACTTCGGCTCCGATCGCGTCCATGATGCCTGGACGGAAGCGTCGCTGTTGTTGCTTGACCGGCTTCGCATCTGGTCGAATGTTGAGTCTGTGAAGGGCGATGTCAGAATTTAACCCTGGCATGTCTTCATAGTTCCAGGCGAACACATCAATGTAATCTCTAACAAATTCTAATAGCGACTCCCGTTCTTCGTCAGTTAGGCTTTTACTGATGAAAATCGGTTTTGGAGAAGATTTGCTACCGAGATCCACTTGTATGACCTCATCTTCAGTAGGAGGTTCTCTCAGTTCGAACCGCTTTTCCTATTGTGCGTCTAATTGCTGGGCCCATGGCTCTAGCTCGAAGATTTCGGGGATGTCTTCGTCTTCCTCGTAAGCGTCGGCAAATGCCATGTTGACTGACATGACTTGTCTGAACACATCTCCGATGCTGGTATCTGAGTCAGAAGTTGGTGATCCGGTTGAATGTGACTGCCAGTCGCATTCTTCATCTGAACTTTCAGGGGTCGTAGTAGGCATTACATACCCTAACCCACATCGAGTTTTGTTATAGTAGTTCCGTGGTTTGCCTGCCGGGACTGGCGGCTTCAAAGGTAATCGTCGCCCAGTGCCGTAGTTCAATCCTGGTGTCGTCTCCAGATCATACCCCTGTTTCTGCATGAGATATTTGGATTGAGGGCTATAGAGATACAGAGGCAGTCTCCCGACATCTGACCCGAGGTCGGCTTCTTTTATGGTGAGGGAATACGGGTTGTTCGTCCGGCCGAAGATGATCGGATGATCTCCTCCCTCGAATATTCGGTAAGCATCTTCTACTGGAGTAAGCTGGATCGTGGTGTACACATTTGTCACTTGTGTGTGTAGGTGAGTGCCTATACCGTGTTCCATAGTGTACATGGTACATAGCTTATTAAGCTCGGTGTAGTTCAAAGATAACCCTTTATTGATGAAGTAAGGTATCTTTTCTAGGGGGATTACATCATCAGCGGAGGGGACATCAGTGTGGGCAGCCACATACTTGGCTAGCTCCGGTTCCTCTTCGGCTACCCCCTGTGTGAACGAAGACTGAGAGGATGACCTGGGAAGCTTGATTGTCAATGGTTCAGTTGATGGAGCAGAGCGTGGAGTTGTTGGCAGACTTACGACCCCCAGTTTGGCATTTGATGTGGGGCGAGGAGTGGCTGGTTCGCTAGAAGTGTCAGACCTTGCATCGGGGTGACGACCCTTCCTAGGAAGGCGTATCGTCATGGGCCTGTCCGAGGGGTTGAGCTTCCCTGCTTGTGGTTGGCTGACTCTTGGTAGCCTGATTGTCAGTGGCTCCGTTGTGGGTCTCGGCACCTGGCCGGACCTTGGCAGCCGGATTATCATTTGCTCCTCCTGTGCTGAGAGGCTGATTGCGTCCTTCCGCAGAGTGGCGGTAAGGGGTGCGGACTTGCCCGGTTTGCGAGCTTGGAGGTGGATCGTCAGGGGTCCTTCTGATCCCGTGGTTGTCTCGGTATGAGCTTGTACGTCTCCTTCATCAAGGTGCCTTTTCGACTTTTCGTATAAGCAGGAGTCCGAGTAGTAGGATTCGACCCCTTTGAAGGGATCGATATCAGCAAATTCTGTCTTCACGAAGCCGTGTTTGTCGACATATTTGAAGCACTGGTGTAGCGTGGAAGGCACGATCATATAATCATGAATCCATGGACGCCCCAAGAGGATGTTGTAAGAAGTGTCTGCATCTATGACGTAGCAGGTGACTTCGGATTGGAGGTCGCCAATTTGATACTTCAGACGAATCTTCCCAATAGGGTAGCTCCTGCCCGAATTGAAACCGCTGATGGCGGTGCTTGTAGGTGTCAGGCGATGCATTGGGATGCAGAGATGATGTAGCAGGCCCTTCGGGATGATGCTTATGGAAGAGCCAGGATCAATGTGCATCCGATCCACCTTCACGTCGCCGATGTATCCCGTGTAGTATAGCGGGCGATCATGTAGGTTGGTTTTGATGAGCATGTCCTGCGGAGTGAAGACGATATTGGGTATTGCTCCCGTGCAGGCACTGTCTTGGAGATCCACGGGTGAGTCCTCCCCGGTGAGGTTGGATTGAGCCAGATAGGCATCGACATTTTGGAGTGCTTTGCTCAATGCAATACGAACGTCCTTGGAGAGCCTTAGGAGTTCGTACAGTGATAATTTGGCTGGTGTGTTAGCCAATTGTGCTAAGATGTCAAAGTTGTAGGGCCTCTCTAGCCCTTGGGCTGCATCTTTTTGGAGAGATTTGTCGAAGCGAGTCTCCTTCGGCCTAGGCTTGTCGGTCGTCGAAGGCTGAGCCGGTCCCGGAGCATCAGTTGTAGTGGGTTGATGATTTTCAGCTGGATTGTCAACCACAGGTTGGGATTGCGCTCCGGACCGCGTGACGATGGCTGTAGCTTCCTCGTTGTCTGCTGAGATTGTGTGGCAGGTCCTGATTTTTCCACTCTTCTTTCTGTTGGTGGGAGATGGTGTGGGCTGAGTTACTTCTGACACCAAGTCTGGATGGACCCACATGACCTCTTCTCGTGAGGTGGTGAGAGGTACTAGACCAGCAGCCTGTTCTCAGAGAGGTGGAAGATTGGTAATCTCTATCGTTGCCAGAGGGACGGGGATTACCCCGTCTTGAGTCTCCGTCGGAGGGAAGCTGCCGAATTGTACGGACACCATATTGGCTGCTACGGTTACCTCTTCGAAGTCGATGGCCAGAGTGTTCGAATCGATGAGGCTTTGGATGTAACGTTTTAGTTGGTAGCAGTCGTGTGTAGCGTGGTGTACATAACGGTAGTAATGGCAGAACTTTGGGTTCTCCAGATCAGCCGGCCGAGGCTTCCGTCTTGGTGGAGGGAGCTGAATTCTATCTCCTTGTATGAGCATGTCCAAGATAGGCTTGACGTTGCCGTCTTCGAAAGAGTAAGTGATTTGAGGCCATTGTTTGTCTGCTGGTTGTGACTCGGGCTTCTGGGCCGTATCGGCCACCATAGCCTGCTTTTTCTTGCTGTCCCGATTGTTGGAGGGATTACCCCCATTATCGTTGTTGGGACGCTTGCCCTTGTTTTCTCCTTCTGAGATGTGTAATCCCAGTTGGCGAGCCTTCTTCAGTCGTTCTTCGGCGCTTGTGGCGCTGATTATGAACGCCTTCCAATCTTTGAATTGACTTTCGCCCATCCAGAGATTGATCGTTGGAAGCAGTCTTTTTTGGCAAATTTCAATCAAAGAGGAATCTGGATTTCCGGAAGGCAGCTTCATGGCGGTCTGGCGGAACCGCTCGATGTAGTTTCTTGTCAACTCCTTCTCCCCTTGGACGACGTCCATGAGAGTGGACATTGTGACATCCTGCCCTACCTCATAGAATCTCTCTAAGAACAAGCGTTTGAAGCCAGCGAAGGAGTGGATGCAGTTGTCCGGCAGATTGCGGTACCAATCGAAGGCGACTCCTTCCAATGCCCCAATAAATAACCGTGTGAGGATAGCATCATCATGGGGCAGATGGTCGGTAGTGACCTCGAAGTAAGTGATGTACCGACTTGCTGAGGTCTTGCCATCATATGGATTGATATTGAACGGCTTATATTTTGGTGGGAATGGCACATCCCTCCATTCGGCGGGGTATGGTTGCCGCATTCTGAGGTCTTGAGCGTTTTCTCGGGCATGGAACATGGCTCGGAGCTCCTGGACCTCTCTTCTTACTTCTCGGGCCTCATCTGTCGCGGTAGGGGCTGTTACTTCGGGAGGATTATTGCCCGGGTTTGGTGCCACTGAGTTCAAGTCCGCATTGACCGTGGGACCCGTGCTTGTTTGGCCAGGCGTTCCTCCTTGCAGAGTTGGAAGAGCAGCTTTGATCTCATCTACAGACTTGACCAAGGCCTGCAGTATAGCCTCCAAAGTATCGATGCGTTGGCGATCGCTGGAACCACCTTGGTTGCTGTCCGTCATGAATACCGTCCTTACATGAGGAGTGATGGAAGGAACGGTGGAGGATGTACCCTCCGAGTCATACCCATGCACCGAGAAGTCATCGGGGTAGGTGGGAATGTTCTCTTCGGGCTCGGACTCGGAGGGAACGGTATCCCCAGCCTCGGAGCTTGCTTCGTCTTGAGAGCCATGGATGTCTTCGGGGACATCAGCGTCTGTTGTTCCTGATGGGAGAGTTGTTTTCCCGGGCTCGACCCCTTGAAATATTGGATTGTTGTGGATGTTCGGAGGAGTGCTACCCCCAGTTCCTATGACCCCCAGCGATGTGGATGATGAATTTCCTATTGCAGTAGGTTTTGTCTTGGAACGGGTGTGTTGGAATACACCAGTAGAGGACAACCGTTTAGACGACAGTTTCTTAGCTGTGGTGGTTGAGGTCTTCGGGGTAGAAATGCTTGCCTTCTTCCCTTTCCCCTCGGCGGGGACACTACAACAAAAAACCCTTTTAATGACGGCTAAAAAGCGTCATTAATGACGTACCATGACGCTTTTTTTTCACAGCAACCGTCATGAAAACGGGTGTTATAAATGTTTTTTAAAAGCGTCATAAAATAACCGTCATGAATATGATGAGTTTCTGCTACACTTATTTTCAGCGTAGTTTGAAAGCGTTATGAATAGATAATCTGTATAGACTCAATTCAGCACATTTATAACGCTCAATTCTGCATATTTATATATTACTTTCCAAAAAATTATAGAACAATGCTCAATGTTGCTCAATTCAATTTTAAAACATTCATTTTGGACCATATTCACAAGAAAACATCTAAATGTTATAGAGTACCATTTAATCCAATTACAAATATATACATAATATATATCACCATCTTCATTACATTTTTTTCAAAATAGGACATCCAAATACATATATTTACAACTACTACTAGTAAGTAGACCCTCAAAACTATTAGTACATTGGCTTCAACTTTGAGCACATCAAAACTGTCGGCATCACGTAGCAAAATCCTGAAAAAGATTAAAAAAAACTTAGTTTGAATTAGAGGATAACTAAGCTAGTTTGATCAAAATACAACACGGTTGGCTCAGAGTGCATAGTAAAACTGCAGGAGCAAAGCTGCCATGTAAAACCAAGTTAACTGCACCTGCAAATTGTAGACACAGTCGAGAAAATGACCAAAGTAAGGTAAAAAAATAGTAGGATCAAAATACATAAGGTTGGCTCATAGTGCATAGTAGAACTACAGAAAATGCCATGTAAAAACAAGTTACCTGCACCTGCAAATTGGAAAAACCGTCGAGAAAATGACCAAAGTATGGTAAAAATAGCAGGATCAAAATACATAAGGTTGGCTCAGAGTGCATAGTAGAACTGCAGGAACAAAACTGCCATGTAAAAACAAGTTAACCACAACTGAAGGAGTAATGCAACTATTAGGCCGCGTTTGGTTCGCGGAATATCCGGGTTGGAAAAGAAAAGTGATTACGTTCCTATGTTTGCGTGCCAAAGGGATTGAGGAGAAAAGGAAAGTAATTCCCAATAGAAAGAAAATTAGGGAGGAAAGTGATTCCATCCATCCAAACAAGGAATCATTTTCCCACATTGAAGTAATCACTTTTCTTTCCAAATTCCTTGGTGTTTCCAAACATCGAAAAGGAAAATCAATGGAAAATAAAATTTTCCAAAAGAAAGGAAATGACAAGGAATGATTTCCTTTCCCTTCCATTCCGCGAACCAAACGAGGCCTTAGTGTAAAAAGTGCTTAGCCTTGTTTCTATTTGATTTAGTATTACAACTATCCTGTAACATTTCAACTTGTAATAAGACAGGTAGAAGTTTCTTGCTATGCAGTCCTGCGCTATTTAGAAAAGGTAAAGCTAACATGCTATTATGTGTCCTGCCTGCTGAGAATCTTGTTTGGAAGATCTGATAGGCAATTATTTTTGTACTTTTTATCAACAAAAGTTTAAAACTTATGCACTATTTGTTTGATTCCTGATAGATAATTAGGAAATAAGGACAGGTGAAGCAAGTTTCAGACCTATTTAGAAGGCTAATCAATTAAACTGAAACTCGATGTAATAAACCTACAGCAAGGTACGGGCGGTTGGTATGCGGAATTCTAAACAGCCGAGAACTCTATATTTCTGGAAATCATTTTTTTCTGGAATTAAATTCCCTGGAAAATTATATTCCCATTTTTGGTGAATATATAAATATTCCGGGGAAAAAAGGATTAAAAAAACTGAAAAAAATAAAAATAGCATAAAAACAGAACAAAAAAGAAAAAAAAATCTTAGAAATGAAAAAAAACAAAAACAAATCATTCTTAAAAAAAACGAAAAAGCTTTAAAAGTGAAAAGAAACAACAAAAATATTCTCAAAAATTGAAAAAAGATGAAAAAAAAACCGAAAAAAAGCATTCTTAAAAAATTGAAAATGACAAAAATGGGAACAAAAAGAGAGACAAAAATCAAAAAAACAAAAAACAATTCTTAAAAAATGAAAAAGGAACAAAAAAACTGAAACAAATAAACAAAAAGACTGGAAAAAACAACAAAATAAATTTTACCCGGGCAAGGAAGAAAAAAACCACTTATTCTTAATAGTTGTGGTCAAATTGTTTACCCAGATATTTACAATTCCCGAAAATAAATTTTTATAACATAAACCAAACATAGAATAGTTTTCCCATCCTAAATTTGCCCAGGAACTAAAAAAAATTCCCAGACCAAATGCCCCCTAAGAATAATATAACTAAATACTCTACAGCCATCAAATTAACCATGCATATTAGAACCACAAACCTATCTACATACTAATTGACAAGATACATGCTGAGTTCCATCGTCTTCAAAATGAAAGAACACAAAAAATAATCAATAATTGACATGATAAGCAGCTAATAAAAACCAATTTTATGCATGGAAGAAGTAACTAAAACTCGATGTATGTGCAAGAGCACAAATAATATATGAAGTGGGCTATATGAATGATCTTATTAAGCTCAATAGATTCTTACAAAATCCAAGCAGAAGTAGGAAAGGCTGAACAATGAGAAAAAATAGTTCTATACAGGACCCAAAAAAACATAAACCAGCAGGTTGATGCCAACAATAAAAGCACAAAAGAATAGGAACATACCGGGAAATCGAGGACTTACCATGGAAACTGGAATATCTAGGCATCTGCCACATCTCCTGCACTCTGCCACCCTTCCACATGAAGCTACAAGCAACATATATCTGTAACTTGTGACGGCACAGAAACCAGAAGCTAGCACACATTGAAACCTTAGATCGTTATCTGATGGCCCTCCATTCAAAAGAAGGAATTTCTGGAGAAGCATGAATCCTGATATAGGGGATTTGACCATTATTGCATAACCATGTCAATGATATAACGAGTCCTACATAGCCACATTGATTCCAAGGAGCAAGTTCTATTTTCCCCTGCTCATGCTCTCGACATAGTTGTAACCCATTCTAAGACTTTGCCTCCTGGACACATATATAACCCCTCTTTAGTCCCATATCATCTGTCATGAGCAAGTTTATGCTCTCGGCACAGATAGATTATAACCCATAGCCAGTAAAGGATCCAGAAACTTTTACCAGGGAAAGCAAAATATACTAAATTATATTTCAAGGACACCATACACAAGAAATTAGTCACTCATTATGTGGTAGAATTGATTAATAAAAAGTTCAAAAAAATACATAATGTGGCTGATAGGTTTGAAGTCGAGACCTCTTGAATATAAACCTCAGTAGTTAACCAATTGAGCAACTAGCTGTTGAATTTTTCTGAGAATGAATCAAATATATGGCTGCCAAAATACTACATATAAAATAATGGAGAACTCAGGGGGGTTGGCCTTTCCTCTTCGGCCTAGGGCTGGATCCACCCCTGCTCATAGTCAGACTATAATTTGCCTCCTGGACATATATATAACCCCTTTTTAGATTATAGTTTGAAGCTGTACAGGTCATGCAGGCATACTTCTTGGCGTGAGTCCATATTGGTGTCTTCAGAAAGTACGGCTCTTAGATGTTGTGGTCTCGCTATTTTGGAATAATTAGTAGGTATACTCCAACAGATAAAAGGGTTTTTAATTTCTTCAAAATTAGGGTTAGGGTTTTGGAGTTGGGGGAAAGGAAGGAGAAGAAGAGGAGATGAGGGTATAAGGAAGAGGAACTGACCCATGAGAGCTTCGGATCTGAGGTCGGCACCGGAACCGATGAAGCGGCGGTGGTTGCGGACCCACGACATCGACGACGCCGGAGGAAGGAGAGGGAGAGCGCGGAGAAGAGGACGAGCAGAACCCTAACGCTCCTCCTTCGCGTTCTTGTCGATCGCGTACGTGACGGCCTCGAGCTTGTCCTGGAGGGCGACGAGGAGCATGAGGCCCTCCTCGAAGATTTTGGATCTAGGGTTAGGGTTTTGGAGTTGGAGGAGAGGAGGGAGAAGAAAGGAGGAGAAGGAGAAGATCGGAATGTTTTGGGGGAGAGGCGGGCTACAGCAAGGATTTTGCCAAAAATTGAAGTTAAAAAATATTACAAGTTTGCCACCGCTCTAAACTATTAATAACGCTTTATTTTATAAATGTTATAAAAAGCCCAGAATTAGCCCAAACCGTCATAGAAAAAAGGTATTTTTCAACTTAATAACGCTTATGTATCAGCCGTCATTAAAACTCCGTATCGAGCGTCATTAAAAGGGTTTTTTGTTGTAGTGGAACTTTCTGAGTGGAATTGCAGGAGACAACAGGAGGTGCCTCGTCTTCTGAGCTCGGATGCCGTAGTCTTTGGAAGACGGACGGCCGGTCTTCCATTGCTGCCGCGCTGTTGCAACAGCAGTTGACGATGATCCGGGTGCAGTGATGTCCAAGCGAGGACTCTTTGTACGCCGAGGCTCCTTCTCTTTCCTTGCGCTTGTGGAGGATCGCCTCACGCAGGTCAGAGGAACCGCTTTGTCCTTTTGTCGCCAGGGGCTGGACTTGAGCGGTTCTATACAACTTTCCATCAGAGGCCCGTATGATAATTAACGGGACGCCCTGATAGTTTGAGGTTGGGACAGCTACCTGGGCTTGGTGAGCCCGTGCTGCCCTAGACTTCCTTCTTTTAGCACTTGCGGGTGCGTAATAGGAGGAGTCCAAGTTGAACACCACAGAGTCTGGCTTATCATCCAGAGGACCATCAGAGTCAGGACCGTATGAGAGACGGTCAAAGATTGATCGAGAGAAGCGTGGAACGGATGCTATACAGCTAGAATTGGGTACCGTGTAGGCTGTCTGCATGCGGTTGTCTGCTGCCATTGGATGAGTTATTTTTATGCGGCTAGGAGTCACGACCGTGCAGGCTGGCCGCATGCGGTTGGCAATTGTGGCCGCATGGGTTTTCTGCAAGCGATTGACTTTCTTAGCCGCATGAGTTTCATCCATGTGGTTGGCAACTGTAGCCGCATAAACTATGCGGCTGACAGATTTGGCCGCATGAGTTTTCTCCATGCGGCTGGCGGATGTAGCCGCATGAGCTTTCTCCATACGGCTAATACCCTTATGCGGCTTGGATCTCATAGAGTTCCTCTTTGCCCCTGCAAGTCCAGCATCATAGTGTTTTCTTCTGCCGGACTTGGGGACAGCAGAGTTGTCTACGGTCTGAAGTGGGGCCGCAGGAGAGTCCTTCTCGTCGTCTTGAGCAACAGAGGATATCCCATCGAGGGCTTGGGGAGAAGCAAATGATTTTGGCCTCCACTCTTTGCGAGCCTTCGTTCCGCGGGCGTGCTTCTGGACCAGGCTAGCGCTTCCTTCGGAGAGCATCTCTTCAAATGCCTGTTGGTCGAAGCAGACGGCCATCTTTTGTTGCACGGAGCCAAGTTTGGCTGCATCCGATTGCGTCACCAACTCCTCAGCCGTGGAGAAGTTAGTCTCCAGCAGAGTCGCCATCGTGTTTGCCATGAAATATAAAAGAACAGAACAATTATCGGAGGACCGGACTTTTACTTCACGTTACAAACTCGCTTGTACAAAGAAAGCCTAGGGATGAAAACCTAGGTACAGCAGTCTAAGTACAATTGTTTATTTTAGATTCTGGGGGGTGACGATAGAGGCTCGGGAAGGCGACGGTAGCCCTGCCTTACTCCTTGGACGATCGGTATGCAGCCTTGGCTCCTATGAAAAGATGGTTGGCGTTGATGAAGAAATGCTCTTCTTGCTCCTCTGTTGCTCTTCTGGCTTCTCTCTCTCTCTGTGTATTCTCTCTCTAACTATGGGGGGAAGTCTCTCTGTATATACGTATTTCTCTCTGTTGTTGTATATATATCCTCTTCAAGGGAATGGCACCTTGCTATTTATAATAGTGGGATGTGATCATTAGGGTTGCCAATGATTAGCTCTTGGAGATGGCGACGGCCTGGGGATTGGTCAATCCAGGCCGTTCGTTTCTGATTGTGACGAATCCGAGCCCTTAGGTGTAGATTACACCAAATCCCATTAGCAATTAATGCTGATTGGAATAAATCTTCCTTATAATGATCTTCTGACAATTAAATTTATTCTCCTGCCACGTGTCCCAGATTATTGGGATTTGACCCAATCTTTAATGGCAGCAAATCTGAGGAATTAATCGGTTTAGGACACGTGTCCTAGGAGCTGCTGGGGGGTCTGAACCGCATGACGAGTGAGCCGCATATGAATTTGAGCCGCATATGTTTAAGCCCACGTGTTAGGGCTGCCTGGGCAGTGGCCCTCACTTGAGCCCTCGAACTACAAGGGAGTAATCCTTGTGGGCCGCATAGGTACATATCCGCCTGAGCCGCATGGACATGATTCTCTTGAACCGCATGAGAAGTCCTCGCTCGAACCGCATGAGGCTTTCTTGACCTGAGCCGCATAAGACAGATTCACTCTGAACTGCATGAGAAGTTCTTTGCTCGAGCCGCATGAGGCTTTCTTGGCCTGAGCCGCATAGGACTCATTCTGAACCGCATGAGACGTGAGCCGCATACGAACGCCCACGTGGCAAGGCCACGTGGCATTTTTATGGCTCTCGGGGGATTTGTGTCAGAGATCTCTTTTCTCTTCCCTAGAGATTCATCATTATGACAGAGTCATAATTACCTGCTTTTGTGTCAGGGCTATCAACTTTTCAGAGGGGTCAGCCGTCAAAGCAATTAATGCAGCATGGGTCGGAGGGGAGCACTGTCAGGCCACGTGTCTTCTGAGCCGCATGGAATGCCTCAGGCCGCATAGCTCCTTATGCCGTAGGACTCCCTGAGCCGCATGAGTTTTCTGAGCCGCATGGATCTTTCCTGGCCGCATGAGTCATTTTCTTTAGTATTTTTCATGCTTCTACAGCAGGTTGCGACCACGTCGCCCGGTTTGTCGAAACGCATGCCGTATCGGTGAAAATTCTAATTCTGAAAACTATTTTTGCCAAATTTCTTCTGATTTTCAAATTAATATTAAACAGAAAATAACCAACTAGAAATTAAACTAAAAGTAGGGTTTCAATCTTGGTTATGTTGTCTACAAGGCTGTTCAAGCGGTTTTCTAAGTTTTGTTATCTCCAAGTCGCAAATCGACCGCCAACTTGGTATTTTGGGACAGTTTCTAATTCCAGAAAATCAAGTTTTTTTCTAAATTTTGGAACTCATTTTTTATTACACTTGATGCTAAATTAAACGAACTATCTGAAGGGATTCAAAGGTGTATAGGTTGTCTATGTCACGCCCCGATCCGGGAAATCGCTCGTCCTCGCTAGATTTTACCCGAATCATCGTCCTCGCTGGGGTGTGATGTCGCACGAGCCTGGAGTTGCGCTCGTGCAAGGCAAGATAACGGTTCATATAGTGATTATCTCAAATTCGTAACATAAGCAGCGGAAGGAAACAAAGTATAACACAAGAATCTCTTTTATTCATAATGAACTGAAGATTACAAAGGCTCTGAATGGCCCAACATAATATGCCAATTGGCTACAACGCTCATGATCTCTCTAGCTCACAAAGGATTATATTGTTCCATATATTATGCCTCTTTATAGCCACCAAGTAGTCTTCGACCGAACATCTCCATGTCGCAAGTCCGAACGCCTATGCGGAAGCTCCTCTTGAACGCCAAGGACTCCATACCTCGGTACGTCCAAGCAAAGCTCCGCCCCGAGCCGATCATAACCTGAGCCTGCACATAAACTAGTGGGGGGTTAGTGCTTTCGTCATCGCTTCGCACTGATCAAGACCCACTCACACCCAAACCAAATACTAAATATCTTTAGTGAAACATGCATCTTAATTTGTAATCTTTCTATTTAGCCTTAGGATCAGTTTCATGTCAATGTTTATGCATAGCAACTTTATCATAATGTGTCCACTACCGTGTTCCTGCAGCAGATACAGTTAGGCATAATCTGAACATAATCATAGTGATCGTGCTCATCTCCGTCCCATATTGCCTAGCTTGCACGGGTTAGAACTTAACATAGAATCATATCATTCAAACAACAACCAACCATAAACTTAGACCATGCATAAGGGTCGCAGGCCCTGCGCCTGCACCCAACTCTCATCTCAGCCCACCGGCCCTATCTATATGAAGGTCACGGTGTTTCGCACCGTAATGGACTTGGCATCTCTTATGTGTAAGCCTACGATCACTTCGATACAGGTTGCTAGCCCAGTATCCGAAGGATCCCAAACTTACGGATATCATAGCTTATCACAGCACTGGACGGTCGCAATCCGTCCGAAAGATGGTACCATAAATACCACACATAATTCTCTCCTAGGCCGAACGGTCCCGGTGCCCCGGCGTAACCGTCTGAGGGAAGCCGTACCCGTGCACGGGCCATCCGAGTTCATTGACCATACAATACGTACCATAGCATACAAGTCATGTCGTCCAACCAATCTCGTGTTCCATAAATATAGTCCCGCACCATAAACATATTTGCGTCTCATAAACATAATCTACCATCCATATGGGGAGCTCCGTCGGCGTTATGCCCCAACACATCCATATTGATGCACGACGCCCAACGGCTTTGTCATTTCGTACTCATATTCAACGCATCCCGTTCATAATGTTATTCGCATAGCCTACTTCCGTATTTACTTATTCATTTCCTAGCTTCCGTGCGCGAGGGCACGCTCAACGCCATAATCAATGTTCTACGTCTAGTGTTCAATGTTCGCAGAGCCGTGCACATGATGCACATCTCAATATCGTCTTTCAATGTTCTACCATCATTGCCCTATCGCGACCCGTACACTTGATGCACGTTACTTCAATTGTTCGATTGTTCAATGTTCTACCTTAATGTTCAACACATACTTAGACCTTTCGTCGTCGAGCCACGCTCGCTAACTCGATAGCATCTACGCATACAATGATATCTTTTATTAGACGTGCAGGAATAGGGAGAGAGAGTCAAGAACCCGCCCACCTTAAGCCGATACACCTTGTCGTCCCGCCGATTGAAGCGGCTCGCTTCCATAACTTGGTCGCATAGCTAACTCCCAGACTTAGCCATTCCTTTGAACTATTCGGTTGATTTGGCCCATCGCGCCCATGCCACAATCCGTTGCAAGGCCACGATTTGGTTTTGCGGACACTTTACTGCATAAGGCCAAATGTCGACCTCTTATCGTCCAGCGTAAAAGCATAGTCTGCACACCAGATCAACTAAAATCAGCACTTGCTCAATGGGACTTATCCTTTGCATCGATCCAATTCATAGATTCCAACCGACTCAAAGCTTACCTTTGGCCAACGTAACTCTTGCATCGATTCGCATCGATACTTTATCGAGTCAATGCAACTCTTCGAGTCAACGACTCATCATAATGTACCGAGCGGAGCGGGGCATTACAGTCTACATACCCGAGAAGACGGATCGAAAATTGGACGATCGTGCATTACGAAATTGCGCTGCGAATTATTGCTCTGCTACTGCTGCACTTCTGCTGTGCTGCTGTTGTTGTTACTGCCATGCGCGTTCCAGCGCGTTCCGACCGCGTGGCGGTGGTCCGACGAGGCAGGTGGCGGCGCGCGTGTGTCGACGGCGAGGTCAGGGTCGTGATGGTGGCGCTCGTTTTAGGGTTTGAGTGTTTTTTTTTCTTTTTTTCCTTTAGGGCTTTATACATGGGATCGAAAGATTGGGATGTTCTATGAGCGGGTAGAATTACTCTCGGGTTACTGTTCAATGAACAATACCCAAGAGTATACATATACATATATTCTTCTTTTTTTCTTTTTTCTTTTTTCTTTTTTGTTGTTAAGACCAATCTAAAGGTATATAAAATAATATATACTATCTACAATCTATATGATTATATATATATATATATATATATATATATATATATATATATATATATATATATATATATATATATATATATATATATATATACACACACACACACTTACACATATGCCTATCCATATATATCCCATGTATATATGTTTTTCTAATTAATATAGCCTAACAATATTTAATAGGAATTTAACAATTGAGTTCATATATAATATTTATTACTTAAGATACATCCTACAATAAAATACTATAATTTAATATAAACTAATCCAAAAATTTATTATTCAAATGTAAATAGAAAAATAGTCCAATAAATTTAGGAGGGCTTTTCCATAAAAGAATTGTTATTCAGTATCAATAACATATATATAGCAACTATTTATGAAACTAAATTTTAGACATTGAAAATAAAGTACCATTAGCTAGATACAATATACATCTACATGGTCGTCTTTCGACCCACTACATGACTACATGGGTTTGGGTTCGGGTCAAGTTCGGCTAAATTGGTACAACCGGGCCTCGTAAAAGTCCTAATCTTCATAAATAACTAATTAAAACATTTCTAGGTGTCGAGTCACAACTTTGACTGGTTTTCCTATTTGAAACACACATATGGCTCGGCCTTCCCTATCATGGCTACAATACTCGTCAAAGCATTCGACTATACTATCCATACCATGATTCTTGGTCATCTTGCACTTCAAAAATTAACCATGACTAAGGCCTTCTATAGTAATAATTAATTAATAAAATATTTTTCAAATTCTAAAAATCATCATTTAATTCAAATAAATAATAAAAAGATATTTCAAAATTTTGGAAAGAGGGGTTACAAATTTACCCACCTTAGAAATAAATTTGTCCTTGAATTTAAGGACTACTAGGATAAGCGGACTTGGTTGATCAATGAAAAGATAGAAAAAAAATTTAGGGTAAGAAAATATTGATCAAAATAGGTGAAAAGAGGAAGAAAGAGTCTTGAAACTCTAAAGGCCCAACAATGCTCTCAAATATTTAATTTAAAACAAGTTTTGATAAAAGAAAATAATCATAATATAAAGTATCAACAAAAAATTACCTTCAACCACGATAAATAAACGAATAATTAGGGTAGGGTTAGAAATTAGGAATTGGATTCGAGAATTAGGGTTAGGGATTTGGAATTGAATTGGGACATAGGGATTAGGATTTTGGGAGTTATGGATTTGTGGGGAAAGAACAATGAGAAGCCTCCTTAAATGGGCATTGGATTCCTAATTAGATAAGAAGCAAAGCTGTTAGTAGATAATTCTCCTATAATTTAAACAAATTATAAAATAAAATTCGATCTAATCAAAGTTTCATTTATGATAACAATAATAATTTTAAGCAATATTACAATATTATCAAATATTTTAAATCGTGTGAACTTAAATATTGTTTACCAATCCTTGTTGGTCAAAGATAATAACAAATATTTCCAAGCAAGTAGTTCGAGTTTAATAAAATGAGTCACTAGAATAATTGAAAATAATATTTGTTATTTTATCATAATAATTTGAATAATAATTTAAAATCACATAAATTCAAATGTTCTTTATAACTAACATTACCAAATCAAAGGTAATAATATTATTTCTACTCGAGCATATCAAATTTTAGTCGAACAATTAATCACGATGATAATTGAACAATATTTCATATCCTCGAAACAATTTGAAATATATCAATCAAAATCTTATTTAAGAATAAATAGATAAATTAGAAACTTTGTATTAAATAATTTTACGGTCAAAATACTTATGATCTTTTTTTTTATTAATTAAAACCAAATCTTTTCAAAATATCGATAATAGAAAGTAAACATTATCTTCTAACTAGAAAAATATATTTTAAAACTGCAACTAAAATAAATAAATAAATAAAAGTTCTAAACACTCGGGAAGTGGGCTTACAAATCTACCCACCTTAGAAATACTTTATCCTAGTGGTTTCAAGGGCCACGATTAGGCACGACTACGAAATATAATTAAGAAGCGGAATTTCAATCGATAAAAATAAAATGACAAATGGCATAATCAAGAGAATGATATGATTCATGATCAAATTAGTCTTGCGTAATCGTGGATAGGATCAAAATGATCAATAGTCATATGCCAAAAAGGATGTAGTCTTTAAAATATTCGATAATCATATGTATATGTGAAGTCACTATATTGAGAATTTATGCCTCGTCAGTGTATACCTGGCTGTAGTAAATCCTTGGTTTCGTGACTGAACTATGATATAATATCGAATCTTTTTATTAACTCTATCCAATATTGACATAAAGATCAAAATATGACAACTATGACATAGTTTTAGTAATATTCGGTAAGCTATGCTTACTTGAAATTATTTTAACTTAGGGGTCAAGCCTCACTAGTGTACTGCTGGCGGCAGTGAACCCACAATCTCGATAACTCAAATAAATGGCGATAGTGCGCTTCTGTCTTGCCATTGTAAGCCAACGAATATTCTTTCATCTATATCAATAAAATTTTAAAGGAGCTTCTAAAACTTTAAACCAATTGATCATGATAGAGAAAGTTAGAGATTCAACAAATTGATCATGATAGGAAAATATAAGTATCTCGTATCAATTTTGAAAATAAAACGATCGAAAAGTTTAAAGAAGACGACTGGGGATTTAATATAA
Organism: Iris pallida; assembly: GCA_029216955.1. Taxonomy (NCBI): domain Eukaryota; kingdom Viridiplantae; phylum Streptophyta; class Magnoliopsida; order Asparagales; family Iridaceae; genus Iris; species Iris pallida. The sequence continues at coordinate 152,989 of JANAVB010001752.1, read as the reverse complement.
TCTCGTTCTAGTAGTCAAGACGATAGTTAAATCAAATACATATCGAATCCAACTGTAACCCCTCTTCTCGGAATTTTGATAATTTATTTTTATTCATTTATTTGAATTAAATGGTGATTTTTAGATTTTTATAAATAATTATTTAGTTAATTTTTACGGTAAATGATTTTAGCCATAGTGGAGTTTTGGAGTACAAGGCGACTAGGAATCGTGGCACGGATAGTGCAATGGCGTGCTTTGACTAGTGTGTTAGCCTTAATAGGAAAGGCCGAGCCATAGCGATGTCCTAACTAGGAAAACCAAGCCAAGTTACGACTTAACCCTTACCGAAGGTTTATTTATTCATTATTTATATTATTGAATTTTAGGAAAATCGGTTATACCATTTTAGCCCGGACTGGACCCGAACTGAGCCCAAGCCTATGTAGTCAGGCGGCACGTCCAATGACATTCGAGTAGATAGAATTTGGTATGAGGGTGTTGTATTTCATTTTAATGAATTAATAGATATTTTTAAGTATTCTTAATTAAATATTATAAATATTATTATTGGTGATATTCAGTGACTTTTGTATAAAATAGATCTTCGTATATTTTGTAATTTTTAGACTGTACATATTGGTATATACGCCTTTATTTGACTTATTGAATTTTGTTATTATTATTATTATGGGTATTCTTATTATTATTATTATTGAGAGTATTATTTATATAAAGTTATTTATTAATATTGGTTATAGGTATTTCATTATCAAATAAGTATTATTATATATATGGTCATATTTATACAAATAGGCTCGACACTAGAAATTGGGGCCAGTGGGATTTAGTTGAGTTTTAGGGATATATATATATATATATATATATATATATATATATATATATATATATATATATATATATATATATATATATATATATATTTTCTTAATTTAATAATGTATATATACATATATATATACATATTTTCTTAATTTAATAATGTATATATATACATATATATTATACAGTCATTTCTCAATTACTTTGTGCACGCTCGTCAGATCGAGACGAAACTTGTGCCAGCAGGACCTATCGTTTTTCTGGTCTTGTATGCCAAGTTTGGTCCGATTCTGAGATAGTTGATCGAATCGCCGTTTTACGGGCCCTACGGTCCGATTCAACGGGCGATTTTGTGCACGGCCCGCCGGAATCCAACTTTTGACATACGGTTGGGTTCGTATCGGAAAACTGGATCCGTAGACATATAGTTTGACGACTTTAGAGACCGTTGACGCTGGCACACTTTTTGGTGCAAAGCGGGTCCAACGACAGACACCGTTTTGGCCTGAAATTACCATTTTGCCCCTGTGTCCAGAATTGGACTTAAGGACAGGAAATCCTAGCTAATTTGACTATTCTGAGAACATTGGTAATGTCTATTTTAGCAACTGGAGACTGTTGTACGGGTTTTGACTTTTGTGGCATACTGAGTGGTTTGGACTATCGGTTACACCAGCAAATGACCACAGGCGAGTACAGGTTATTGTTTGTTTTCAGTATTGATCTTTACTATACATCAGTGTTTGGTTGATAGATATGTGATTTCAGTCTTTTATGTTAATTTATTTCTTTGTGGTGTCGGGAGAAGTGAAGTACCAACGATGTGTGATCTGACCTTAGACCGTGTAGACCGTGTAGACGGTGATCATTATTGCATTTATATCTTGTAGACCGTGTATACCGTGATTATTATTGCATTTAAACTGTGTAGATCGTGATTATTATTTTGTAGACAGTGTTTCTTTATTGTAATATTTTCTGTAGACCGTGTAACTGTAGACCGTGTAACTGTAGACCGTGTAACTTTAGACCGGGTAGACCGTGTCGCATAATTGTCCCGAGACCGATCACATATCAAAGGTACTTCAGTCGGTCAGTTGGTGAGTATTTTATTGTATTTCATTTTCTGTTCTTAGTATTCAGTTTTATTCTGTCTTTCTTCATTTTATTTTATGAATCATATGTCTAAAGGCTAACCTCTGTGATATAGTCATTTTCATATATTGGAACTGCATTCAATGAATTGTACTCGTTCCATTTCTGACTGGAAACCAATATTTTTCAGGTTAGAAGTGGATTCACTTAGCATAGGAGATACGGGGGTACTTGCAGACGAAAGCCTAGAGACTAGCTAGATAGATGAGTTGTGGTCATTCCATATTTGTACAAGTTTATATTTTTCTACAAATATAAAACTTGTGATCATTGTAAGTTAAATCAATTTCATTGAATGAGCATTGGTTTATTTGTGATTTTGATCTTCATGGCCGTGACAGCGTTCTACCACCGACACTGCGGCGTAGGCTGGCTTGGACACGTCTCGTATCCGAAAAAAAGGGGTGCGGGTCGTGACACCAACACATTCTAGATTAATTGAAATCAATCCATAATAATACTGGGTATTACTAATAATATGTAAGATATGTTTAACAACATCTAAATTTAATAATTTTATAAATACTTTGAAATAATACTCAACGTTAAATCATATCTAAAATATATTTTTGTAAATTTAAATCGTAAAACAATGATAATATTAGACCAAATTATCCTAGAAGTACATTGTATAAAATAAACTATTATTTTTTTTTGCCATTCCAAATATGTATATATATATATATATATTTATCTTCTCAACCATAAAATATGTATTTTTTTTCCAACAGAAAATATATATATAGTAATTTAAATAAATAAAGTTTTCTAACTATAAATTATTTAAAAATTAAATTAAATTAAATTAAATTAAAAAATTCAACAAAAGGGGGAAGTGTAAGTATTTGTCCTTCAAGTATCGGTTCTTGAAAATAAAACGAGTGAATAGGAAAGATAATGATCGAAGCAAAAATAAGTATAACTCTTTCTAATCCCTATTGCACTTATACTCAACGATAGAGGAAAACTTATATACCTTAAAAGACTTGAGATCAGTGTATGAATAATTGAATCAAAAATTATTTAAAAATAATTCCTTATGCCCAAAGAGAAATAACTAGGCAATATGAATTATCTGATATGATGATGATTGGAGGGAAAAATTGCACAACGATAAAGATTAGAAAAGATGATTGAAGACAACTAGAAATGTAAACATTAATTTATCTCTTTTAATATTCGAAGATTGAGGGGGAAATACATATATCTTGAATTTCAACTAAGTAATTCGGAGTAGATATATGGATAATGGATCATGTTAGGCTCAAACTCAATAGATGGAAATAAAATATAGACTCTTAGAGAAAATAGTTATTATGGCCAATGGGAAATAATTAATTGATATGGTAATGATGACAATATTTAGAGAGGGCAAAAAGGATAAATTGAATAAATTATGAAGGTTAGGGATTGAATTCTAGAAAGGCCTAAGTTACTGAGTAAGCAGTCTACCTACCTTTGATCATACTATTACATCAAACACAAGTATATTCTTCTATGAAAATTCTTCTATGTTAGCTAATATGGTGTAGAATTCAATAAATCCCTACATACATCACATGGCCTATGTAGCAATCCTTAACTACCCAATAGTTAAATTAATAAGGGACTTCTATTCCTAGTCATCCTCATAAATCAACTCAATCCTAATTGTGAATGAGCATTTTCTAATCGCAGGCTCGCAATAGTACGACAAACTTAAGTACTATCACGAGTTCGTATAATTTTGCGAAGACTGACCTGCATGGGCCACCACAAAAACTTGTCACGATCCGCACCAGTTTTTTTCTTTTCCGGATGCAAGTGCGTGTCCAAGCCAGCCTACGATGCAGTATTGGCGGTAGAACGCTGTCTAGCCACAATGCTCAAATCACACAACATAATAACTTTATTTGCTCATTCATAAAACTAAAATTAAGTTACAACATTCCAAGGTTTATATTTAACCAATTACAAAGACTCACCAATTCTAGTACCACAAAATGTGAACTAACTAACCTCTAGGTTGGCCTCGACATATACCCATGTCTCCCAATGATCCAACGCATAATGTAGCAGACGACTAATCTGAAAATAAGGTTTTCAGTCAGGAATGGAACGAGTACATTCTAACAGCATTTCCAAATAATTTGACAAAATCTATAAAACAATAAATAATACTGAAGTACATGATGAGTGGATAAGCAGAGAATCATGGTAAAAAATATGTGAGTAAAAACAGGAGAGCATGACATTCAAGACAAGGAAGTAACTATAATAAACGACTGAAACAGAAACTGTAACATTGCAAGACTACCTCTAACTAGTGAGTTGAAATACACTTTCGACATGTAAACGGCTAAGGGTAAATTTGACACTCCGTACGTGAAGTGTGCGACTGCTATCAGATACGAATAGACAAATAGGATATTTCTGGGTATATTTACATGTCTACTAATGAATTTCTCTACCCGACTAGTACTCATGGATTTAAACAGGTCACGAACACGGAAATACATTGGTCAAGAACAACTTGTAAAGAATCCATAACTACCATATCGTGTACCAATCGTGTCGAGAATCAACAGAATATCAATGTAAAATACTACTAAATACATAAATAATAGAGATGATCAAATATAAAAAATATCAGAAATGTACTCGCTTGGAGTCCTTAGCTGGTGAAATTGATGATACCATTGTGTCCAGAATAGTCTGATTGGCTAGGGTAGCACGCAAATCCTACAATATCCAACCACTTAGTGAGCCACAAAAGTCGACTCTCGCAACAGTCTTCGGATGCTGAAACAAACATCACCAACGTGTTTAGTATAAAAGAAATGTCTAAAATGCCTATCTAAAAGTGTACCAGTACCTATGGTCTCTAAAGTCATCAAACTATATGTCTACGAGTCCGGTTTGACGAGACAAACCCAAATATACTCCAAATCTGGTGGGTCGTGCACAAATTCGCCCGTTGGATCGGGTCAACAGGCCCGCCAAAATAACGTTTCGGTCAACCTTCTCAGAATCAGACCAAACTTGTTATACAGGACCAGAAAAATAATACGGTCCTATTGGCGCAAATTTTGTCAAAGTATGATGAACATGCACGAAGTAATTGACTAATTTGTAAAGGGGCTGATACGGGATATCTCGACGGATATGCCTCAATTTCGTCGCGCACAAACAACAAAATCGAGTTTCGTCGAATCTCATACGTCCGCAACACCCGTACGCATCTTTCGATGCTCACAGGTTGCGACCACGTTGCCCGGTTTGTCAGGGCGCACATCGTATCAGTGAAAATTCTAATTTTGAAAACTGTTTTTGCCAAGTTTTTCTGATTTTCAAATTAATATTAAACATAAAATAACCAACTAAAAATTAAACTAAAAATAGGGTTTCAATCTTGGTCATGTTGTCTACAAGTCTGTTTAAGCAGTTTTCTAAGTTTTGCTATATCCAGGTCACAATTCGACCGCCAACTTGGTGTTTTGGGACAGTTTCTAATTCCAGAAATCGAGTTTTTCTCAATTTTGGAACCCGTTTTTCGTCGCACATGATACTAACTTAAACGAACTATTTGAAGGGATTCAAAGGTGTATAGGTTGTCTACATATCCGAGAAGACGGATCAGAAATCGGACAATCGTACATCGCGAAATCGCACTGCAAATTATTGCTCTGCTACTGCTGCCCTTCTGTTGTGCTGCAACTGTTGTTACTGACGTGTGCGTTTCGACGTGTTCTGACCGCCTGGCGATGGTCCGATGAGGCAGGTGGCGGCGCGCGTGTTCGACGACGAGGTCAGGGTCGTGATGATGGCGCTCGTTTTAGGGTTTGAGTGTTTTTCTCTCTTTTTTTTTCTTGTTTTTCTTTAGGGCTTTATACATGGGATCGGGAGATGGGGATGTTCTGCGAGCGGGTGGAGTTACTCTCGGGTTACTGTTCAATGAACAGTACCCACGAGTATACATATACATATTTTTTTAAACCAATCTAAAGGTATATAAAATAATAAATAGTATCTACAATCCATATGATTATTTATATATATACTTACACATATACCTTTCCATATATAACCCATGTATATATGTTTTTCTAGTCAATATAGCCTAACAATATTTAATAGGAATTTAACAATTGAGTTCATATATAATATTTATTACTTAAGATACATCCTATAATAAAATACTATAATTTAATAAACTAATCCAAAAAATTATTATTCAAATGTAAATAGAAAAAAAAGTCTAATAAAATTTAGGGAGGGTTTTTCCATAAAAGAATTGTTATTCAGTATTAATAACATATATATAGCAACTATTTATGAAACTAAATTTTAGACATTGAAAATAAAGTACCATTAGCTAGGTACAATATACATCTACATGGTCATTTTTGGACCCACTACATGACTACATGGGTTTGGTTGGGTTCGGGTCAAGTTCGGCTAAATTGGTACAACCGGGTCTCGTAAAAGTCATAATCTTCATAAATAACTAATTAAAATATTTATCGGGGTCGAGTCACAACTTTGACTGGTTTTCTTAGTTGGAACACACATATGGCTCGGCCTTCCCTATCATGGCTAGAATACTAGTCAACGCATTCGACTACACTATCTGTGTCATGATTCTTGGTCATCTTGCACTCCAAAACTTAACCATGACTAAGACCTTCTATAATATTAATTAATTAATTAAATATTTATAAAATTCCAAAAATTACCATTTAATTCAAATAAATAATAAAAAGATATTTCAAAATTTTGGGAAGAGGGGTTACATTATGGCACGATCATGTGATTGAGTCTCAAAGTATGGGCCGAAAGGCAAGCACGAGTCGATACGTTGTTGTTGTTGGCACGAGAATGGTCTAGAGGCACAAGCGATAAATAAGATTTTGGTGCAAGGCACGGTAGTGGTCTAGAGATACAAAATAGGTGTCACAACTCGTACCTGCTTTTCGGGATGCGAGTGCGTATAACCTACACCGCAGTATCGACGGTAGTACGCTGTCTATGATAAGTATTATCCATACAAGTACACAGTCCACATATATCATCCACAACTAAGTTAAGATAAAGAGATTAAACTTAAAAGTCTCAATAAATAATTTAAAGAAAGATCTACTACAAATCAGCTAATCTCGGGAACAAACCTGCTAAAAATAAATATAAATAACACGAGAGAACGTAAGGAAGAAATATGTTACTCCGTATCAGTAGAAGCAACCGGCACATTGGTAATGTCAGTGTCTCCAAGATACGCACCATAAACCTCGGGGCAAATCACGTCATCTAAAGCTGAAAAATAGTTATCCAGTCAGAATTGGAGCAAGATCACCATAACACTACACTACACAATATAATATACAAGCACGCATAACAGCAATAAGGAAAGGATGAATATAACATGATACAAAAGAGACCACTATACATCAAAAAATAGTTGAGAGTACAATTATGACATGGAACAGTTGAAGGTATAATTAAGACATGAAGACAATATAAGAGAACGACGAATATAAGACAAACCAATGGACAATATGTCAACACGAATTTGCGTACTGTGTGTTTTATAATACATGTGTTCTGCATGTGGACGGGCTAGACATCTGGCAGTCGGTACGTGCGGTGCAACGACTGCTACTAACATTGACATTGAAAAAAAACTTGTATATTGTGTAGACCACATGCATACTAGTTGTATTCTCCCTCCCGACTCTCTCACAAGTAAACATGATCACTTTAACATTAACTTTAACTTTAAACATTGAACACTAAATAATGGACGAAAGCAGTAAGTGAACATGTATGGTCATGATATTAAGTATAACTCTCGTGCACAGCAATAGAAACGATATGACTAACAGTTTAAGGAAATAATAATATGCAGCATAAAATAAAGGCAACATAGGTCATAGTGATACTTGTCTTGCTCCGCTAGATGATGAAGTCACAACTCAAACGTCGTAGACCGATCTATCCCGTCACATAAATAATCATAAGTTAGATTATAAAAATCACACTCTAAAAATCCTAGAAAGTGGCTAATGGTTTAACATAACTAATTCTATTTAGTTCTGGAACAAATCATCTAAAAACCTAATTTAATCTAATATAATCTAAAATATAACTTAAATAAGGAAGTTTGGCCATAGAAAGTCATATTTTCAATTTTAGAAACCATGACACACAAATTGAGGCATGGCATTGACTATCTAGTAAAACATCATGAAATCAAGATTTAGAAAGTGTAACTTGGTAGATTTCATCACCATACTTGCACTGAAATCAACCATGCCGTAAAATCACGCTTTGCTCAAAAGATATCTCCGTTATGGCTAATCGTGACCAAAACGATAATTTATCGATCAAATTTGAGTTTATCTTAATAAATAAAATAGAAAACGGAACTCTAAAATTCTGGAAAAATTGTGTCAAATATCGTTGTGTTAGCTTTCCAAAACTTCAAACGTATCGCGAATCGGAGTTCGGGATCACTCGGGATCTCGAAAACCGTGCGACGTGTCGAATTTTGGACAAGCAACACTAAAACAATTCCCCAGAAATTCAGTGGCAAAATATTTGAGAATAAATTATAAATCCTGAAAGCTTACCTCAATACGAATCCAACAAAAAAAATGGCGCACAAATCTAAGGTCGAGGCTCTCCGCAATCGCCTCAGGAAGTCGGGGAAACTCCGAGATCATACTCCTCCAAAATCGGCCAATGGAATTAATAAGGTTTCTGGATATCCATATATATATATATATATATATATATATATATATATATATATATATATATATATATATATATATATATATAAGGAGAGCGGCTAAAGAGGGATCGAGCTGCGGCTCGTTGCCACGTGGCAGCATCTGGCTAATCCCGCTCTAAAATGGACGACTAGATTGTGTTTCTGCTTTGCTAAGCCGACTCAGAGTCGGTGGAGCCATAGCTTCCTAATTATGAAGCCCAATTAGCCCTCTCGCTGACTGACGGGTGGGCCTGCCCCCACACCGCTGACTGGCTGATGGGTGGGCCTCCCCCACTGCTGACTGGGTATTACTGGGTTTTAATTTCCAGAAATTGATTTGAAATCAATTTTAAGCCAAATAAATCCGAAAAAATATCAAAAAAATCCAGAAAAATTCTATAAAAATATAAAAAAATATTTATAACTACCTAGAACCCAAATAAAAATACTGGATCTCCAAATATCCCTAATTGACCCTATAGTAAATCATGAAAGCCATTAAAAAATATAAATCTTAATAGAATAAATATTTAAAATATCTTAAAATGTCTAAAAATCATAATAAAATATAATATAGCTATAAAATGCTTATATAACCTATCTAGAGACCATATAACTATAGGATGGTCCTAACACACCTATGGGCTTAGTCATGACTCCTATGATCATAGAAATCAACCGTAATCTAATTAAATAAAATTGAAAAAAAAATCCCTAAAGTTCTAATCGGGGTGGAAGATGCCATAATAGGCTAGGAGTCTAATGCATGCAATTGATCCTAAGGCAAGAATAGAAAGATAATTAAAAGAATAAGTTACACTCACTAAATAAACGTGTTGGTTTTGTATGGGTGGACGGGGAGCTCACACCACCAGTACGGTTGTGTACTGACACCTACACAGTTTTCATGTGCATGTTACAGGTACTTGCTCGTCAAGGCGGAGCTCGCTTGAACGCGCTGAGGCATGGAGTTTCTTGGCATTTTGAGGCATGCGATCGTATTGAAGACTTCACCAATATGGGACATAATATATGGATATCGCCTTCTGAAGCATCCATTAGCTCGTTATATTGTATCATAAGATAAGAGAGAGCCCACTACTAAAATAAGGCAAATTAGCGACGTAACGGTACGTCGCTAATAATGGTAAATACGTCGCTAATCTTAATTAGCGACGACTTTAGCGACGAAAAATGAAGGTCGCTTTTAAGCAAGTCGCAGATGGCACATGCGTCGCTCTACGTCGCTATTTGCGACGTCAAAGTTGTGTCGCTGAGACGTCGCAAATTTAGCGACGTAGAGCGACGAAAGTTTTACGTCGCAAACTTAGCGACGTCGGGCGACTACATAGCATGCCTGCCACGTCAGCATTTTAGCGACGTACAGCGACGTAACGCCGCTAGTCAGCGACGTATAGCGACGTCCACTTACGTCGCTAAGACGTCTCTATCCGTCGCTATACGTCGCAGAATAATAAAAAAATATTTAAAAAAATAAAATATATATTTTTGTTATGCTGTGTGTCTGTGTTTACAGTGTGTGTGAAGTGCAGTGTTTCGAACACTGCATTTCACATACACTGTAAACACAGCACACATCATCACAAAAATATACATTATATTTTTTAAAAATTTGGGCAGCACCTCTTTTGTATATCAGATCATCGCTTATAACCCAGCGTAGGTATATTTGTCATCCCTGTCGCAGATATCACAAAGTAAATATCATAATGAAAATACCAACAAAGTAAATATCACAAAGTAAATATCCAACAAACTACACTTCACAGACACACATCATCACAAACATCCAATAGAGTAAAATAAAAATGGATGATGATAAAAAGTCTCCCACCAATAAACAAATGTGTACCAATAAACAATTTGCCCATAGGGCCAATACATACAACTCATAAAAAAATCAATAAAATTACCGCGGACCCCTGCTGCGCATCTGGGATAGCATGTACTCATACTGCTCCTGTGAGCTACACCGTAGGGGCAGTAGGAGGCAGTATAACGTCTGGAGTCGGCGCCGTCGATGGACCTGGAGGACGTATCTGCTCCAGCTCTCGCAGTCGGTCACCATGCGCAGCAAGGGTACTCACCATCCTCTGAGTACTCTCCTCAAGAGAAGTATGCAGCTGGGTGAGTGAGGCAGTCACGGTCCTCTGCGATCCCTCCAGCTCGACCTGTCTACGCTCTGTGCGCTGCGTAGACTCAGTGAGCGTGTGTAAGCTGGCAGCTGTAGCCTGCTGCAGACTCATCAGCTCATGTATACTGCGTTCGACCGCATCAAATCGTCCGGTGATCATCGGATCGTCGCTCTGCCCCAGCTGCCTCAGAAATCTGCTGCTGCAACTCGCGATATAGCTCGTGGAGCTGTCTGCACACATCCTACGCTCGTGATGATGTCTGCGAAGCTGGAGACTACGTACTGACAGAGGGGGCCTGGGATGACTCTGAAGCCAAATAGGTACCGTAGGATCCCGTACCGTAGTACGTACCCTTCTGAAGACTGCCAACGGCGGTCATCCAGAGCTCGTCTGGCGATGGAGCTGTAGGCAGCTGGGAGGAAGTACCAGCCCCTCCCTCTGCTGGCGTACTAGCAGCAGCAGCCGCCTCCTCTTGTAGCCGAACAAACTCGGCCTAGAACAATGTTTGCTAACGTATAAGTGTTTGCTAAAGTCTATATTGATATCTATTTTCCTGTTTTCTAAATTATAGTAAATTAATATAAAGAATAGAACGTACATATGCCTGCGTCGCCTGGTCGTCAATGAACTCCCCAGTCCTCCGATGGGTGACCAGGAAGACGGTCACCATGTTGGGGTCCTCACCCTTTTTTACCTGTTAAAATATATTATCTATTATTAGTATTAAACATTCTATCCAACTATATATAAAATGATGTCCGTCATAGAAAATGTACCAGATGACGAAAATACTCCGTCATCGGAATGGAACCACCACACCACTTATCGGTGCTCGACCGCGCCACCTTAGCCTTGTCAGACCGCTCCTGGTACCTGGGCTCGCTGAATCTAGCCTTCATCGCAGTCCACTGCTCTGGCGTGATCCAACCATGGATCGGCTTTCCGGAGCGATCACGAGACTTCTGGTCGTGGATCGCATCACGGATGAGCTTGCCTGCGACGGCAGAAAATTGGCCCTCGATCTTTGCCGCCCGGTATGGTGGATAGAAATAGGTCCTCTACAAGAAGTAAAATAGAAAAGTTGTATAATATACACAAGTATTATTAAAATTTAAAAATAAACCAATTTTTTACCTTGAAGTGGGCGAACTAAAAGGCCTTCCTATTTGCGGGAGCATGAGTAGTTAATACAAGGCCCACCATAGTTCTGCCTCAAAAATACTCCCAGTTGTCTCTGTACTGCAGAAGGCCGATATCTATACAATAATAATTCTCATGAATATATATGTACATATAATCATTTGATAAATATATATTAACTAATTAACTTACTTCGTAGGCCCGTCCGTCCAAATCTCCATATGCGTCTCGCCCGGGGGAGCGCATGGAGGGTCGCTCTCACCTCCTGTCTGGGCAGGATCAGTCTGATCGCCATCCTCCATATGCTCGGCGTCGGCTCCCCCCATGGAGCCGTCGGTAGGAGGAATGCTGGACGCAGGATCAGAAATGCTGGACGCGGGATCAGGAATGCTGGATGCGGGATCAGGAACGCTGGACGACGATGGAGGAGTCGCCAACCTGCTGGAACTGCCCTGTCCCGGTAATGGACCGGGAACAGAACGGTACAATGGCGTACTCGGAGATGAGGATGAGGGTACGGAATCTCCATCCCCAGCCCAAGGCTGACAGGACTGCCTAATATAAAATCCTCTGCGACGTCCAGATGGTCTAGTCATACCTGATAATAACATATGACAATAAAACAAAAATATATATTTATATGATAGACATCACAGATTTTTGAAAAATATCATAGTTACAGATAAAAGTGTCACTAAAGTGTCACAGATTTATATGATAAAAGTGTCACTAAAGTGTCAAATATGATGATAAAACAAACGTACAGATTTAATCCTCTTCTAAAAATTCATCTAGTTCGTTTAGCTCTTCTTCTTCTTCTTCTTCTTCTTCTTCTTCTTCTTCTTCTTCCTCCTCTATATCTTCACTTTCATCCGCATCTTCCTCTTCAGATAATTCTACTTCTTCTACACAATTAGATGTGTAATAAGGAACTTCCATTGTGTCCACTTCTATAATATTTGTTACAAGAGGTAGTTCATCCTCTTGATAAGCTATATCGTCAACCTCAAAGGTATTTCTAGCTTTGGTCTTGCATACTGCCCACCAGTCCGACCTTGTTGTTCCCCGTTTAGGATAACTTGTGAAGTACACGAGCTGAGCCTGACTTGATAGGACAAATGGTTCGTAGGCTTGATATCGACGTCGATAGTTTATATCCACAAGACCGTGCTTGTCTACTTTCCAACCTTGACCTTCAATCGTATCAAACCAATCACACCTGAATAACACAATCTTAGCAGACTCTATTCCATAACTATATGTCAGCTCCACGATCTCCCGTAGCATGCCATATAAATCGTTGCCCGCATCAACATCTTTGTAGTTCGAAGATCTGATACACAAACAGCTATTTTTGGTGGAGTCGAAATCCACAAAGTTGTCTCTGATCGGACAAGTTGTTGACTTGAACCTAAACCCATTAACACAGTAGCTTGGCCATATTTTTCTAGCATAAATTGGTCCCTTGGCTAGCGTTCTAATAGACTCATTCTCAAGTCTTGTGTATGGACGATCGACCTAAATACCACAAAAAAAGAAATTAAGCTCATTCTCAATCAAGTGCATATACAGAAAGGTAATTACAGAGTTCTCAAGTCTTACATATGCACTCAACCATGATAGAAAATAACGCCTCATTTCTTGTTCTAGTTCTTCTTCTGTTATGTGTGGCCTACCTGACCTCACATCATCATTAAATATGGTGAAAATAACATCGTTCAATTAATGTAATAGTATAATAATTAACACTATTAAAATAATATAGACATATTAATTACTTATCCCTCTAGTTTCTCTACTTCCTCCTCGTCGCAGTTGAGTAATACATACGCCTGGACAGCCCTTAGCTCATCATCGTTCAGATATCTCTTCTTCATTTTACCCGATGGCTTTCCTGGAGCATTGAATACCTTCAGTATTGTATCATTACATTCATGATCTTTGTCGTCGTTTCTGGAAGCTCTCGTTCTATTAGTTGTAACATGAGGCTTGAAATACATCGAACAAAAGTTTGTAATCTCCTCAAGAACATAGGCTTCACAAATAGAACCCTCGACCCGTGCCTTATTTTTTACCTTTCTTTTTAGGTGATTCAAATATCGCTCGAACGGGTACATCCATCGATATTCGACGGGTCCACCAACACGTGCCTCATAGGATAGATGAATCGGCAAATGCTCCATAGAGTCGAAGAATCCAGGAGGAAACACCCTCTCTAGCTTGCACAGTGCTACCGCAATATCCTTCTCTTGCTTTTCTAGACGATCAACGAGCAATTTCTTAGAACAAAGATCCCTGAAGAATATGCTAAGCTCCGTCAATGGATCCCAAACTGTCTGCGGTAAGAATTCCCGAAATGCAATCGAAATTAACCTCTCCATGAATACGTGACAGTCGTGGCTCTTCATACCCGTCAATTTGTTTTCCTTCGGATCGACACATCTTCTCAGATTTGACACATATCCGTCTAAAAATTTTAGGCCCTGGATCCACCGACAAAGTCTCCCTTTATCCTCCTTATCCAGCAAGAAAATTGACTTCGGCAGGAACTGTTTTCCATTCTGCTCTATCAAATGCAACGCAGGGCGTTTGCATATTTCTTCTAAGTCCAACCTGGCCTTGGGATTGTCTTTTGTTTTTCCCTTTACGTCCATCACAGTATTAATTATGTTATCAAACACATTCTTCTCAATATGCATGACATCAAGATTATGTCTGATCAGATTGGTACTCCAGTATGGCAGATCCCAGAATATGCTCCTCTTTATCCAGTTATGATCTCTACCAAATCCATCGTACTTGTACCCAGTTGTAGGATCTTCGATAGCACTTGGAAAATCTCTAACCTCCTCCCATATCGTGGCTCCATACCACCTTGGCGGTGGATCACCCTTCTCTACAATGCCGGCACGGAATGCATTCCTGTTCCTTCTGAACGGATGATCTTTTGGCAGAAATTGTCGATGACAATCAAAGAAGCACAGTTTTCCTCCGTGTTTCAAGCGAAAAGCCTTAGTACGGTCCATGTAATACGGACATGAGAGATGACCATGAGTGCTCCATCCAGATAATATTCCATAGGCCGAAAAGTCGTTGATGGTCCATATAAGGGTTGCCTTCATCTGAAAATTCTGCTTCCTGGAAACATCGTACGTGTTAGCGCCTACTTCTCATAACTGATTCAACTCATCTATCAAAGGCTGTAAGTACACATCAATGTTCCTCTTGGGATTGTTCGGACCAGGAATTATAACGGTTAGAAACATGTTCTGAGTCTTCATGCACATCCAAGGCGGTAGGTTATACGGAGTGACAATCACAGGCCAGCACGAATACTGGGATCCCGAAAGACCGAAAGGAGTAAAACCGTCAGAAGATGGCCCCAACCTGACATTACGCGGATCTGAAGCAAAATCAGGATACACTCGATCAAAGTGCTTCCACGCTTCTCCATCGGATGGGTGATCCAACACTCCTTCAATCTGTTCTCGCATGTGCCAACTCATATTTTTGGCCGTCTCTTTCACCATAAATAATCTTTGCAACCGCGGCGTTAAAGACAAGTAGTACATTGAATCGGTCGGTCTTCTTGCACCGGTAAACCTTTCTGTACTATTTGTCTTATAGCGATCAGCACCACAAAATCTGTACACATCTGCGTCCTTATCGTCTTTGTAGTACAGCATGCACCCATTGCGACAAGAATCGATTTTCACGTATCCCATCCAGAGCGATCTCACTATCCTCTTAGACCGATAGACGTCTTTAGGTTACTTAGCACCCGCCGGCAAGATCTCTATAATCAACTCTAACACTCGGTTGTAGCATTCTTGCGACATGTTAAAATCTGACTTAATACTCAACAGTCTTGTAACCACCTCCAATGGTAAATGATCCTCACAACCAGGATACAATGGAGTCCTTGCATTCTCCAGCAACTCCATGAACTTTACAGCATCGACATTCGGTGCCTCCTCAGCTGCATCATGAACGAAACTAGGCCCCGCAGCGTCAAAAACTATGTTCACGCACCCGTCGTCGTATGCATGATTATCTGAAACAAAATTAGGTCCCGCATGCATATACGGCTCAACATAAGGCTCCGGCTCTGATGCTAAAGACACAAGTTCTCCGTGTGCGGTCCACTGATAGTAATTAGGCGTGAAACCCCTCGAGTACAAATGATATGTCACTTCCACTTCTGGATAATATTTCACGTTATGACATTTCACACACGGACATTTAATTTTGGTGTCGTCCATCTACTGAGGGAACGCCTTAGCAAACTGCAGGAACTGCTCTACTCCCGCTATGTATTCATCCCACACACCACACATATTATCAGGACGACGATTGTACATCCATGAACGATTCCGTAAGTAGTAATTCATATCCATTTGAAAATAATTCTGCAAAGATGGACACACATTATCCAATAGATACAAATTCGTATATTATGTCTTATTATGTGACACACATTAGTAGCGGACAGTTACTAATAACAATGATATGCAATCTAGGTCAAACTAGGTTGTACTAAGTCAAACAAAGTCAAATAAGGTCAAGCTAAGTCAAACAAAGTCAAACAAGGTTAAACTAGGTCAAGGGTTGACCTATAGTTGACTTTGTCAACTCTTAGTCCAATCTAGGTCAGATGTTGACTCTACTTTGACTTTCAGTCAAAATAGTCAACCATGGTCAAACAAGGTCAAATCTAAGTCAAATATCCTATTTCTAGTTATTATCTACTAAGGTACCCTTTAAATATCCTATTTCTAGTAATTACCTACCAAGGTACCCTTTACCTTATCGCTATTGGTATTCCAATACCAATACCTTAAGTTGAAATCTCAATATCTTAGTCTAGGTAACTAATACCTTAACATCTACTTTACCTTAGATACTACCATATCCTAGTAATATCCTACCCTTAGGCTAGTAGATAACTCAATACCTTAGGCTAATAGATATTACCATCTACCTTAGGCTAGTATCTATCCACCTGCCTTAACATCATACCCATTACCTTAGCTAATACCTTATCCTTAGGCTATAGGTAATTCTCATTAATTTGCTAATACCTTAGATACCTTAGGATACTAACTCTACCGTTCTAACAATATACCAACACTCCTAAGATACTCTAATATTTACATAGAGATATACCCTATAGGGTATCCTATTACCATAGACTAATCTAGGATACTCTTAAGATACTAGGATATCTAACTATCCTAGGATACCAAATTCTAGCCAAGATACTAACTTAGGGTACTAACTTCTAGCCCATATCCTAATATCCTATTATCTTGATACCCTCAAGATACTAGCATAATCTAACTACCCTAAGATATCTAACTTAGGATACTAACTTATCTAGGATAAATAGGATACTAACTAACCTATCCAAGACACTAACTAACCTATCTAGGATACTCACTTCTAGTATCCTAAGATATTAACTCACCTATCTAACTCTAGGATACTAACATCCTAAACAAGATATTAAATTAGTGCCTAGGATACTATCCTAAATATCTAACTTAGGATACTAACTTATGTGTAGACACTAACATACTCATCATAAAATAAAACCACACCCCCAACATAATAAGAGACACTAGCTTCTAGTCACTAGCTATTGCAGCTGCTGCCCTCAATGCTCTTGCTACTGCTGTTAGCAGCTGCTGCTGGCATTGCAGCTACTGTTGCTACTACCCTGCAGCACAAGCTGCTGCTGCTGCTGCCTTTGCAGCCACTTGTTCCCCCCCTCTTGCTACTCTATCATACCCTCTCTAACACACACACAACACTCACTACCACATCTAAATTCCTCTCACCTTTCTCACTCTCAAACACACACACACACACACACACACACACACACACACACACACACACACACACACACACTCTAACACTTATTTCAATATTCCTCTTCACTCACACTCACACTACCACATCTAAACAAGCCATCAATCACACAACTACCTATATATATATATATATATATATAGGCATACATATATAGTTTAAGATATTTACATATACTAGGCTATATATATATATATATAGCCTAGTATATATATATATACTAGGCTATATATATATATATATATATATATATATATATATATATATATATATATAGGCATACATATATAGTTTAAGATATTTACATATACTAGGCTATAACCAAGGGGACACAATATATACATTCAACAAGTTATACATTTATATATTAGAGAGATAGAGAGTGTATAGTGTCAAGTGTGCATATACAAGTGTCATGTGTGTACGTGTCTCCCAAACCAACGCGTGCCCAAATACTCGACACAATGTGTCCAAAAATAAACCGAACTCAACACATCCAAAACTGGACACAGTGCACGAACCTAGTGTGAACCTGTCACGACCCGATCCCAATATCTTGGGTCGAATCGGATCATGCCCAGCCTGTACCGTTGTTGAGACGGCAGCAGTAAGCTGTAATACTCATGCAGGTAATCAACAACACAAAAATCAAATTGTCACAACTTTAATAGTCCGATAATTAAAACTTGTCCAAACACAAAGTTTTCAATACAACCCACATCTGAAATAATATAATTGTCTTTCACAATAACATAAACTGAAAATAAAACTAATTGGCAATCTCCTCATCATCATCCCCTGGTAGAACAGCCGGGTACAGTTCAGGATCATAGTAACTACTAATCAGTAGCTCTGCATCATCAATAGGACCTAAAAATATAGTCTCCAGTCAGGAGGGAGCAAAGTACAATTCATGATATTTTAACAATTGAAATAATAATAGAATTATGCACTTTTAAACAATTTGAAGTAAAATGGTTTTCCAACAATTAAAACAGTGTGATGTGAATATGCAATGAATATGACCGGATTGGGTTGTACAGTTGTATCCTATTGATACGATATGGCTTATCCCCGTGTATGTGAGGGGTAAGCTAACACAGTCATTAAACTATTTTGGATGTGGTCATACTCATTACACTATTCCCCCAGTACCCAACAGTTAAACAGTCAATGCTCTCAGAGAGAGTTCCGTGTTGCCTCATGGTTTAAATTTATAATAAAACTATTACTAAATAATTGTAAACTGCCACAAACTGTACTTGCCTTGTTTATGACTGGAGTGAGATGTCGGTAACGGAAAGAAACTCAAGTTCGTCCTTGAAAATCCTACAGTTTGAGAATCCTGTCTTAGAACCAAAAATTGATACCATCTCTAGGTGTGCTAGTTTCAATTTCTAGAAATTTTATCCTAATCCAGTTTTATGTTTTTAATAAGAACTACCGAAACACATCTATCGATGCAATTTTACTAGTTTATAAAATTACGAAAGAACAATCAATTTATCTTTTATTGGAAAAACTCGCACTTTTCTGATTATTTAGCAAAACTTTATGTTTTGTAATATTATATAATGAACTAAGATTTTTCTTTTAGATGAGAAAACATGAATTTGTTAAATTGCAAACTTGTAATTTTTACTAGTTATTTAATGTGAGAAAAATGTTATTAATTTTCCATTTCAAAATAAATAGTCATTATTATTATTCTATGTGTTTAGACTAATAAACCAGAAAAGAAAGATAAAAAGTTACGCTACATTATTACAGAGCCTCAGAAAATAAAGAGAAATACTGGGCTTATGCCCTATTACAGACCTTATTACATAAATTTAAATAAGAAGAAGACAATTGTTAGTCTCTAAAAATCCTACAATTTAATTTCAAAAACTAATAATAAATTAATTAATGAGTCTCAGATTTTGGTCCAATCATCATATAGCTAATGCCTCAACGTCCGGACGAAACCGGTTTCGTTTGCACTTAGCCAGGGCCCATTGACCAATTACGGTCGTCGTCCAAAATTTTCCAAAAATACAATCTTTCCCGAAAAATCATTTTTAAAATAATTAAATTTTATAGAAAATTCGGCAGCACTTCCTCTATTTTCGGTCAACCCAAAAACTGGAAAAATGCTCCAATATCACATAAATAATATCCCAAACCTGGGAAACCCAATTATTATATAAATTATGTCCACAGAAAATATTTTCGAAACAATTCCGGAAAACCCGAGATGAATCCACCGAACCATAAAGAACCAGGACCAACATTCAGAAAAATCCGAACTAACCGTACTCAAAGAACTCTTCCAAAAATTATTCGGAAAACCCGAAACGAAACAGAAATCCCGAAACTAACTCGAAAAACACCACAGCTCATAAAAACCATCAATTCGGAAAAATCCGAGAATCACAGAAACTATTCCGAAGAGTTCTCGGAAAGTCCGAAATGGAATCGGAAAACCCGAAACTAAATCAGAAACAATAAACTGAAAATCTACAGAAACTTGCCAAAGGTAAATTCGGAAATTTCGAAGGATCGAAAACCTCACCACCGATTTCCGTTGCGGGATCAGGACCAATTTCATCATCGACAAAAAACCCAAGGGTCAACTACTGAGATTAACAGAGGTTACCCAAAACTTGACGGAATCTGAAGGGTAGCCTCAGACTCGGAACAGCAAGCCAGACACGGACCGGGCGGTCAGATCGGGAACAGAGTGACCGCGAGGAAGCGCTGGGACAGCGGCCGGGAAGCGGCGCGCAGGGAGGTCCGGGGACAACGCGGGGAGGCCGCGGGGGCGGGCGCGGGTCTCCGGGACTTGGCGCGGGTCTCCGGGACTTGGGTCCAAAAACAAACCGAACTCAACACATCCAAAATTGGACACAGTGCACGAACCTAGTGTGAACCAGTACGAGAGTGATTTCTCACTCGACACGAATCCAATGGGCACGAGTCTTTGGGGACACGATGTGTGTCCGTGTGTCCGTGTGTGTGTGTCCGTGGGAGAGGAGGAGGAGGGAGAGGAGTTAGGTTAGGGTTTACCTGAGGAAGAGGAGGAGGAGCTCGGATTGGGGGAGGAGGAGTTCGAGGAGGAGGATCTCGAGGAGGAGGAGCTCGCCGGAGGGGGAGGGAGTCGCCGGGGGGGGGAGGGGGTCGCCGGGGGTGGGAGGGCACTGACAGAGGGGGAGGGAGTCGCCGGGGGAGGGGGGTGGGAACGAAAATTAGAATTTTCGAGTGAGGGGGAAAGAAGAAAACGGTGTGCCCTAAGTAAAAATGTTAGCGACGTCAAGTGTTGCCGTCGCTAAACGTCGCAAAATTTTAATATATGGCGACATATGCTAATAATAGGTCGCTGAAAGTCGCTATTCAGCGACGTAATAAACTCCTGTCGCGGAACGTCGCTAGGCAGCGACGTTTTGCGACGTGTATATAAAGGTGTCGCTATATTTCATAACTAGCGACGTCATTTCTTGTCGTCGGTAAATTACGTCGCTATTAGATGATATTTTAGTAGTGGCTGGGTGATTGTAATATGAGAGAAAGTGAGCTTGAGAGACTTGTAATCTTGGTTTCGCGCCCTTGTAATATTGTTTCAATATCAATAAAGATCATCATTTGTACATGTCTTTGTGTTATTCAATTTCTCTGCTTGGGACTTCTATGCGACGACCCCGTTGTAAGCTACTGTTATTGACCGTTATGGAATCCGCCTTGCATGAGTGTAACCTAGGCTCACGCTGCATCACGTCTTAGCGAGGACGATCGGTTCTGCGGAACTGGGACGTGACATCTTAGGCGCACACTTGACACTTGATCCAACCACAGATGCAGTGCAACCTAGCCGACACATAGAACCCATGAAGGCTGGCCAAGATATTCATCTAGGGTGCTTCTTACGGCCCAACTTGCCTTTTACTGTCATAAGAGATTGTATTAATTTAGCTCAATAAATCCACCGACACTAATAATTTTAATATTATTATTTTCGAAAATTTTCGTTCAGAGCATAAGAAATTAATGAATTCGCAGTGAAAGCACAAAGTTTTGGAAATTTTCATATATAGCACAAGAACGCCCATACGAAGGACGTTTTGGTTTTTTTTTTAAAAAAAAAAAACGAAAACGCCCATGGAAAGGGCATTTTTTGACTGTCAGAAATTAATATTTCTTTTTACGTATTCCTAAACTGACGGCCGTTCCCACGTGAGTGATTTTTTTGGGGATGATTGGATCGAGGTAGTTGGATTTGTGGATCACAACTGCTAGTTTAAACTAATTAGTACCGGATTTGTATAGCAAGCGATGACTAGTCCTATAAATATATATATTTTTTCTTTTTATAAAAACTAAATCACATCAATCAAATTCCAAGTTATCCTGCTCCTCCTCTTTTTCTGCCTAGATATGCGATCTCTGCATTATGGATGCATACAAGTAGCATACATATGGGATCATCTATATGAACATTCAAATTATCATGATCATGAGGGAGATGAATGGATATGTTTGTGTTGTAGGGTTGAGAGATGAGCTTGAGCTTGAGCTGGTGCACCATGCATGCATGACCATGTGCCAAGGGACACTAACATATATACATGGGCATGGCCAATTAGCAATTACCCATAGCTCTAACATCAGAGCATGATGATGATAACGGTAGGTGGCAGCTTTACAAATTTTATTTCCGGGAACACCTTTAGGATGAGCGTTTTCGATTTTGCATATATTATTAAAAAAATCAGTCGGTTACCGTTTGTTTAGGAACATGTAAAAAAAAAATATTAATTTCTTATAGACAGAAAATATCCTTTCGGGCATTTTTGTTTTTTTATTTTTTAAAAAATTAAAACGTCCTTCATATGGACGTTCTCGTGCTATATATGAAAATTTTCAAAAGTTTGTGCTTTACTGCGAATTCGCTAATTTTTTATGCCCTGAACGAAAATTTTCATATTATTTTTTGTTACATAGTAGGAGAAGAAAATGGTTTATTCGAACATAGATTAAATCAGTTTATTAGTTAGTTACTATTTAAGTAATTAAACGGATGGATGGGTGAGTGGGTTGATGGTAAGAAAAACTTGGAGCCCAAGTTACTAATGTACGGTTAGGATTCATTATAAGCTAAAGGTTGCCAAATATGAAAAAAAGAAAAAAAAAAATAGAGAGAGGAGAGAAGAGGGGTACTGAAGCAAGAACTGGTGTACTCTCTCTCTCTCTCTCTCTCTCAGTAAGGGGGATTAGGAGAGAGGTCCTAATAAGGAAACACATATATTCCTATATAAACAAAAAAGAGACAGAGAGAGGTCCTAATTGATTGATCTCTCCTCCTCCTCCTTATTCTTCCTCCTCCTTCTTCTTCTTCTTTGTAGTGCTCGCTCGCTGACGCTCGTACGTACTTGGAGTAATTGGAGGAGTGCCACATTGTTCCATGCTCAAGACACGGTTAGTTTCTCTCTCTCTTCAATTTCCTTCTTCTTCAATATTTTTAGTTCCTTAGCTATGCTATTGCGTTCTTTGGTAAACTGTTTGTTTTCATAATGGACTGACTGATACTTCTTGGGGACTGACTGATACTTCTTGGGGACTATTAATTTTGTTTCTTGCTTTGACATCAAACTGTTCATGTTCTTGAATATGTTTTTCTTAACGCTGTATACTAATTTGCTCTATTGGCCTAGCTAGGGTTTAGGGTTAGGGTTTATAATGCTCAATAATGTCAGGTACTGGCTTTTGTAATGGTCGAGGGAGAGGCGAGATGCTTGATTTTATTTTGTAATAGGGGATTAGGGATAGCTAGGGTTTATAGTTTCTCGGCCGACATAGACTGATACAGGCTAATAATGTCCGATACCTATTGATATATAGAATCGGTTAAAGACCAATACATCTTCTATAGTCAATACTAACCATTTTGACCCAGCAAGGCTAAAGATAGGCTTAAATATGGTTCAATTTTGTAGTAAGTTACAGATATAAAAACAAAAATTCTGTCAAAATTGGTAAAGGCTATCTTGAGATTTTGCAATACTTGAAAATATATAAAATCCAATACCTGTCAGATAAAAACCAATATTTGGTGTAAATTTGCAAAATAGCTCTAGACATGTGGCCAAATTTTGGGCCTCAATTGACAAAACAACAAGAAATTTGGTATAAATAAAAAAAAATTTGGTTTCAGGTTGTTAGTGTTTTTTTTCAGCCCACTGGTCGGTTTCTTGTTCATGAGTAGTACCAACTATTGAATAATATACTTTTTACGTTAACCTCTTATGTGTATCGATCGTGTACAGTCTTTCTTTTAATTTCTCTTCATAGACAAGGATTGTACACACATCTACAATGTTTGTTCTTGAAGCGACACTCTGTAATTCTTGCAAGAAACTGATGTCAATTTGGCGATACAATTAGTTTCCTTTTACTATTCTACTGTTTTTAGGTCGTTGTTTAATAGGATTCATTCCTTAGTCTTGTCCAAAACCATAGTTATCAAACATTTCAGGGATTTATTTGTCTCTTAAAGATTACCCCATTTTTTGGAAATTTATGCGTTTGAAAATTTTGCGTATCCATAATCATAATTAGTGAGATATGATCACATTAGCATCTTCAGGGTTCTTCACCTTTTGTTTTAAGTTTTCTACCTGTACCATGTTTTTCTCTACTTATAACTATATGTTAGGATTTAGAAGTTGTAATGATGCAACCTTGTATAATTTTGGAATATGCTTATTCAACATTTGTTTAAGTAGTAGTACTATTTTGAATTAATAAGTGGTTTTTTCTTATAAGAAAAAGTTTATTATAGCTAGTTGTTGAAGTTCTAACAAAAAGTGACTCTTTCTTAGTCCTTAGTTTCGATTCAGTTTGTTTTGGATAGGGAACATGCACTATGTAACACAACAAACAGAGTTGGTTCTAGGTTACTATGTACGTATAATATTCTTTCTCCCTCTCTTTTTTGTTACTTCTTCAAATCATACATATGTGCAAAAGAAGGATTCACCAATTAAATTGTTAAAACAATTAAACCTGCTTGTAAGGAATGAAATGCTTTAAACTAGATTTATTTAGTAGTTGGTTCAGTTTAGTCATGTGCTTGCTCTCTTTCATCCATTGCAGGTGTGTATTATTTAATTATTTCGGCTTCTTCAATATATTGCAAATATCTATAGCTTCTGACCTTTTATTTCATCCACTACTGACTTGTCTGTAGATGAGTACTAGAGGTTGCATCCCAGCATCATCAGTCTTCCAGGATC
This sequence comes from Iris pallida, assembly GCA_029216955.1. NCBI lineage: Eukaryota > Viridiplantae > Streptophyta > Magnoliopsida > Asparagales > Iridaceae > Iris > Iris pallida. Next base: position 127,823 of record JANAVB010001752.1, on the reverse strand, counting down.
ATGACTACTTTGCTACAAGCAGCAGCAGAGGGACACCAAGGAAACCTCTTCGAATCCGGTTCACAATGAAGCAACGACAATCTGACTGCAAGACTGAGGAAGAGGTTGCTACCAGAGAGAACACATCGGAGGAAGCAACATTGGAAGGAACTAGCCGCACTAGCTTCAGAGGATTGCCTTGTTGGTCTGTATCTGGGAGAAGAGGCAGGAAAACAAAACAATCTGCTCCTACTGGAAGGGACAATGAGGTAGAGAATGCTGACGAGATACTTCTTCACCAGATGAGTCCCACGGTGATCGCTGAGAGCACAAATGAGAACAGTATGAATCTGGATCCTCGACTGCACAATGCAGCTGAATCCGACACTATGACTCAAAACACTGACCGGATGGAGGTTGCTAGCAGCAATGGGGATATTGTTGAGACGTCGACTTCTAGAAGAAAGGGGAAGAGCATAGTGATTTCAAAAGTGGAGACTAGGACTTTGTTCGCGAATTCAACACACAATGCTGCCGGGCTGGAAGCAGGACATCAAAATGGAAACATGGCAACCTTGAGTGAAAAAGAAGATGAGAGCTGTAGAGAGTTAGATAGCTATGGACTAACTACTCTCAAGTTGGCAGTTAGTATCAGCAAAAAAGATGCGAGAGCAAAGAGGAAGGGCATCATGAGTCCAATATCATCTGTATCAGAGATCCGTAGTACCTGGTCTGAATATCCGATTCAGAACATTTCTGAATCGGCCACAGATGATGGAAATGAAAAAATGGCATGCTCAAGCACAGAAGCAAATAGGAAGAGAAAGAGAGGGCTGGAAATCAAGGACACGTCGGAAGGAAATGGTAGCAAGGAAGGCTACGCTTGCAATATCTGCAACAAATCATTCTCCACATATCAGGCACTGGGGGGCCACATGACAAAACACAAATCCGTATTGGTAGACACAAGTGAAATAAGCATTGGACAAGATGGTCAGGATAAAGAATCTAAACCTCACCAGTGCAGCGTTTGTGACAAGGTGTTTCAAATGGGGCAACAACTCGGCGGGCACATGCGGGCACATTTCAGTGGCACTCTATCATCAAAAAGAGTTAAGCATAATGCTCATGATCACGGCTCATCGTCAGCAACTGCAAGAGAGAAATCTCCTGATGGTTCTTCCTCCCAAATCGTCAACGACATAGCACCTCCTGCTGCTGCTGCTGCTGCTGTTTCACTTTCAGAAGATACGGCAAAGAACAGCCATACTACTGCTTCTGCTGCTGCTTCCTCAGCTGCTGGAATTGTAACCGAAGAGATGTTTCTCCCACATTATTTTGATCTGAACGAGCTACCCAGGGAAGGAGATACTCTTGCTGCTTCTGCTTCATCATCGTCACCCTCAGATACTCCTACCGACGATGTGATGCTGGACCTAACTCTGTCATTATAATCCAGTTCTGGCCTCAGATACAATGTACCAAAGGAAGAATTGGGACTTAACCTTATCATTTATTACAGTTACTGAACTCTTAATTAGCTCGCTATGTATTGGAACTTACTTTTAACATTTTGGAGTTCACAAATGGTATGTTTTCTCAAACCATGATTTTGGGGTGTTTCAAAGTGTATTTTAATCTATATTTAGTGCAGGCAATTGAATATCAAAGTTTTTTTTTTTCTTGTTAAGTGTGGTTTGCTGTGTTACAAAGTGTATTGGCTTGCACCCTCTGAAATAGATTTTGCCCTTGTCATCATATCTGAAGTTGTTGCACAACTGAATGTATCCTGTTTCGGGACGAAAATTGTTTTCTTCTCAATATTTAGTTGCAGGCAACTTCACAAATTAACAAGGATTAAGCATTTACTAAAATACTAGTGCCACTTATTGGATTACATTATTGATGTCCATTGCGCATAACAGGGATTAAGCATTTCACTCAGTCTCCTAATTTCTGCACCAAGAGATGAGGAAGCACAAGATATATTACAAATTTATTAATGAAATCGATCAATTCTAGCTATGACAAGCTTCCACTAGCAGGCAGATCGTTCCGGTTCTGCTTTAATCTCTTTTTGTTTCAGGACTCGAAGTTTCATCACAGTTTACTCTAAACTCTGCTAATATATTAAAGAGTTTGCCTCTGGGCTGAACTTGGATCCAAACCAACAATAGAGACTAGTAGGCTCGGATCTGGACCTTTGGGCCTGAGCCTCGAGGATATACAGCACCAATTGGTATAGTGGATTGAGCTTGGACTTGCCCTATGGTTTTTACCACAAGATCATTGAACTTGAATTTTTGTGTTTGCATTTTGTATTTCTTTCTGTTATTAGTTGGGAAATTTATATATATTCATGATGCGACATTGCTCCTAAGTTCTCAATTTTCTTGGATAACTTTCAAACCAGAAACACAGATAAGTTGAAAACTTGATTGCAAATAGAGGTTAGATAGATCCCAATATCCAAAAAAATGAGTTACTTTGGAGTTACGAAAACACTCTCCCAAACTAAATACATAAGTCTCAGGAAGTGAGGAAACGGTTTTCCAAATTCCACACTTCTCCTCCCTCTTATGTTATCCTTCCTCTCTAGTCACCCACTCCCTCGCTCACTCACTCCTCCACTAAACAGAAAGAAGAGGAGAAGAGCAATGGCATCGACTCTCTCTTCCACTCTCTCTCTCTTCTCCCTCGGCGTCTCCGCCACCGCCTTTGCCCCCGCCAGTGTCGTCGTTGCTCCCTACATCGCTGGGAGCTCTGAGGCACTAGCCGCGATCGAGGAGAAGACACACTACAAAAATACTGTTAATTAGCGACTGATCTTACCGACGGAAGTAAAAATGTCGCTAATTAGCGACGGAATACCGACTTACTAGTTACTGATTTATTATGTAAAATACAGTATAAATATATGTCGCTAGATCCATCAGAAGTTAGTCGCTACCTATATAGCGACTGATTAGCGACGAAAATTTTCGTCGCTGGCCACGAGTAAAAGTAAACAGTAATGCTTTCTTTCTCATTCTCAAATTTTTACACAAGTTTTCGTTTCCCCCCAAATTTTTTCCTCCTCCTTCGACGACCGACCCCCTCCTCCTCCCTCGGCGACCTCCTCCTCCTTCTTCGGCGACCGACCTCCTCTTCCTCTTCCGACCTCCGACCCCCTCCTCCGTCCTCGGCGACCGATCCCCGACCCCCCTCCTCCGCTGTCACTCGACCCCCCTCCTCCTTCACTGTCATCCGAACCCCGACCCCCCACTTCCTCCGCTGTCACCCCACCCCGACCCCCCGACCCCCTCCTCCGTTGTCACCCGACACCCCCTCCTCCTCCGCTGTCACCCGACCCCCCTCCTCCTCTGTCACGCCCCGATTCCGTTGAAGCGATAGTCGTCCCCCGGGCGTGATGCCGTGCGAACCTAATTTGCGATCGCACAAGGCATAGTCATAAGGTAATCCGAGACACGAGATCTAAGAGAGTACGCAGACAAATTGAATCACACATTAAGTAAAGAAAACTTTGATCTTTATTGATAATGAACATCTTTTTACAGACTCCAGTACAAGACTCATGCCGCGCAGGCTACAACATGACTCGATTACAAAAGAGTGCCAATGAGATAGTCGTTCCATACATTGCACACATCCCTCAATATACAACATAGTACTCCAGTGACCTAGAATGGAGGGATGCTGAGCCATTTTCCTTGGACTGTTGAGAGTCTTCAAAAGCGGAGTTACGGGACGAGTCTTCGACGCGCGGCCGAAGCTTCAAAAGTCACGAACGTCGCCGAGCTAGTTGGGGCATCCTTCCTGGTTCGCTGGACCTGCAAAGAGCGAGGATCAGTACGATCACATGTATTGGCGAATGGCTAATTAAAATCCAAGCTCTGCATTTGATTCAAGAAGTTTCGTAAATATGTTAGCTAGCTATTTCAGTGATCTTTCTAACCAGCCTACTTGATTTGCATGTTAACATGTTTTTGAGGCAAGCATATCAAATTGTATAACACTAAGCAACTATCATAATTATCCCGTGCCACATGTATTTGTTAAGCAGTGAAAGGGTATGGAGGTTACTGGCAATGTCAAGCCATTTCGGACTATAACTTGGTTAGACGGCGACCCTTTCGCGGCGGGTAGCGAGCCCTGTGCGAAAGTTCCCGCATAACCTACGTCAATGAAAGGCTGACGCTTGCTATACTCGTTCCTCCCGGGCCGAATCGGTCCCTTAGCCTAGGCAACCGTTTGAGGAAACTTCACCTTGTCGACAAGTTGTCCAATGACCGTTTTGCAAAGTCTTTGTTATGAACTTAGTCGATTTACTCACTTAGCCATATCGTTGCGATAAACGTTAATCGATTCATTCATTGTTTTACATAGGCTAAGTATAACTGCGTAAGGAAGCATGTTTTCTATTTCAAAACCGGCAGTCGATAGCAAGTGTCTCGTGAAGAATCGTGCCACGATTTTTTTGATTCTACACTTGACAAGTATTCATTTTACTTCACATATTAAGTTTTGAAGTAGAGGGACGTGGCGAAGAAGGTCAACCACTCGCCTTAGACTTGCTTCAAGCGAGCGACAGGTTGGCTGCGCTGACGTCGCCTACGCGATTACCTGCAATCGCATAAGCAACTGATTAGAACACTGTGTAATTCAAGGAATTTCGATATGAATGCGAAGCTCGAAAACGCAAGTCAAGGAAACCCATCAGAAATATTCAAGAAAACGCATTCACGAAAACCAAAGCCAAAGCTAAATCAAGTGCGGCATGAAAACCAGAGCAACGGGAGGTCTCTCTCGACTCAGCCGCAGAGCCAATCCTCGAGGCGCAACCCGCTGAATATGGGACTTGGTTCCGAAGAAGCCATTCCATAACGTGGAATGGATCTTAATTCAACCGTTCCCGTTCGATTGACTCGACCTATTCCGACCTATCGGTCCCGACCGAATCGATAGCGACAGTGTTCCTTTCTCGTGCACACCGTGGACGAAAATGGGGTACGATGAGGGATGGGGTACTACATCCTCCCTCAGGCGAACACCCCTGACCTCCTCCTCCGTCCTCGACGAATATTCCTGATCGGCTCTCAGGCGAACATCCCCGACCGGACACAACAGGTAATTGTCACACCCAAAAACCAGAATACTGGTAAGTAGGGGCGGACCAGGCCAGCTACGTAATACCAAAGTACTTCAGTACTCTGAAATAACGTATAAGCTGTCAAGACATGGGGGTTACTACTACAAGCCAACAGTCAATCCTAGGTCAAGCAATCCTAGGTATCTCAATCACAGACAAATATGCAAAGTACAAAGAAGTATGATCATCAGACATAAAATAGTAAAGCGTCCAAACTATATATACATGGATGATCATGAAGCTAGTAATACAAAGTGAAGAACTAGCAAGAGTAATAGTCATACATGATAAGCTCTAGCTATAGTCTAGAATATGCAAATCATGTTTAGGCTCGTTGGCTACATGTCAAGATCCAAAACACGAGCTAAATACGTACTCGGAGGCTAAACGCCACAAAAGAATAATGTACATAACTAGTGGGAGAATGAAATAGAAAACCCACTAAGGTACTCTGGTACTCCGGGTAGTCACCGTCGAGTAGATAGTACGAAAGATCCTCCGGGCTCCTCTATCAGATCTGGCCAAACAAAACCAGTGGGGTCAGACCCCCAATAGCAAGTACCACAAAGGAAGACAAACTATGAACTAAAACCAGCAATAACTAATATAGCAATGGATAGAGTAAAAATAGATCGAGACTCGTGCACTACCAATGCACTTATCCTGAGAATAGAGAGGATAATAAGCAAAGCAACCTGGAGCATAGGATAAATAACATGTGACATAATGTAAACTGTGGACATGTGAGATAAAAAGACATATGAACATGTGAGATAAACTGAACATGTGAGCATGTAAGAGAAATGGTACATATGAACATGTGAGATAACTGGGACATGGAAGCATGTGAGAACTTTATAGAACGATAATGATAAGATGACTTAGGAACTATTCCGGAAGCCAAGTTACAACCCGTAAACCAAATAAGGACCGGGTTGTAACCCTTCTCCTGAACAAAACTTAACATTTAATCATTTATCGACAAAAGTAAAGCATAAACAATAATGTATTGAATTAAACAAATACGAACACTGCCTAGACAAAACTAGACTAGACTGGACTCTATACAACAATCATGGCCAAGCAATGAGTATGACTTTATACATTAGCTAACTAGGGTTATCATAATCCTAATTACTAACAAGATGCACTTTGAGAAATCCAATCCAGTTACCTGCCCTGCAGACTACCAGAATTATCCAGGCCAAAAAGAAAAGTAAAGGTGGATACATCGCCCGGAAGACAAATGTATCCAAGATGTAATAGTGGATACATCGCCCAGGAGACAAATGTACCCTATAGACATAGAATAGGGGGTACATCGCCCAGGAGACAAATGTGCCCTATAGACATAGAATAGTGGGTACATCGCCCAGAAGACAAATGTACCCTATAGACATATACAAGGTGCAACACTCGACGGTGTACTGGAAGTGTGCTCATCATGACCGATAGCTTCAAATCCATTCAGTTGGGGCCTGGATAAAGGGCTTACAGGTAATCAAAAAATTCTCCCCTCCCAATGCGTCTAGGTAATCAAGCTAGTTGTTTAGTCCTTAACATTTTCTTGTTCGATTCTAGGTGTGGCATTCCACAGAATCCATCATAGACATGATATACAAGACTTGACAATAAAAGAAAGTGCACTATAACAAGCCACAATAAGAAAATATAATAAGCTGAAAGCTAGGGGTGCGCTACGACGAGCCACTATAAAGAAAATTGGAATTGCGCCATGACATGCCACTATCATATAAGCAAAAAAAGATATGTTCAAGAGTGCACCACAACGGGTCACTATCTGTTAAGCAAAGAAGACATATAACATGAGTGCGCCACAACGGGCCATTATCTAGTAAGCAAAGAATACATGTAATATGAGTGCGCCACGATGGACCATTATCTAGTAAGCAAAGAATACATGTAACATGAGTACGCCATGACGAACCATTATCTAGTAAGCAAAAAAAACATGTAACATGAGTGTGCCATGACGGATCACAACAAAGAAATTCACATGGCATAAACTGTAAAGTACAATAGATCCGAAAAGGCATGACAATACATATAATATCATATAAGAAAGAATCGAATAAAAGACATGTCATGGCATGTGAGATGGAATAAAAGTGAGTACGTGTGCTAGTGTCAAGTGTACATAGGGTGTAAGGTGCATGAGGTGCAAGGTGTGTGTCACGACCCGCACCCGCTTTTCGGGACGCAAAAGCGTGAGCAAGCTAGCTACGTATCAAGCGGACTCCAGCCCAACTCGAATACGTAAACGCTGTCTGGGCTATGGTAAAGTGCCTAATCAAGGCAAGGCAAAACTATATCTCAATCCACAATAAGAATAATAAACATGAATGAACACTATGTGTCGTGGTCTGCAGACCACTAGCATACATGTCCGATTAGACTCCAAGAATTAACATGAGTCTATAAAGTAAGCTAACAAGCAGAGTATATCATGATAAGGAATGAAAGCACGAATAGAAAATAAGCGTAATATCAATATACCTGGATCCTGCAAGTGCATCATAATCATCTACCATCCTGCTCTACTAACTATCTCCATGCAATCGCTAAACCTGAAGAGATCATCAGGTCCTCAAGGGACATAACAAGATACATAATAACATGCATTTCCACAGTTTATCATGCTTGAAAAGAAAATATGATATAAGCAGGAAATGACCAAGCAAACGTGATAACAAATATATCAATAACTATGCATAAATGAACTGCTGGAAGAATCATGTGAATAGGAGATCAACAGATACCAAACCCTCGCCTCGAGTGTGGACTCGCAAGTTTGAACTAATCACTAACCCTCACCCCGAATGTGGACTCGCAGGTTAGTTCAAGACAAATTACCTTCGCCCCGTGTGTGGACTCGCATGTGAAAAAGGTCAACCCTCACCCCGTGTGTGGACTCGCAGGTTGCATGAATCGAAACAAGCAAATAGTAGTTCAGTTTATCACGCAGTCATCCTATGATACAACTTAATCAAGTACAAGTAAAAAACATGTCTGATATGGCTACAAGGCTGACTATATAACAATAAAGAAGCACATGTCAGCAATCAAATCAGAATCAACTGGATAATGAAAGAAGGTAAGCATGTAAATAAAGCTGTAAAGAAGCGACAAGGTATACTTGCCTGTGGTCCTGAGCTGCGGATACAGGTCAAGAATCCGTATCGAAATCCAAGTAACCTGTTTGATAATTTTATGATGTCAATACATGAATCAAGGTAAAATAGTCCTATCTACTACCTAGTCTCTATATTCAACTTTTATGGATTATAATAGATAACTAAGCCAAAATTTACCTATTGGACCAATTTCTCCCTCACTTGGACTTGACTTATCTACCCCTTTAACTATATTTCCTCTCAGGTCATTTTGGCATATGGTTGCTCCTATACTTGATTTGTAAGGGTACTTCTTGTACATCTTCTCTATATATCTATATTGGGATATGTATCTTAGGTACGGAACTCTTCACACTAGGACACACCTATTCACGATACTGTTCTTGTTATTCTGGCTATAGTAGTTAGTGCATGATGCAACAACCAGCGTGTTACCTCCTGGCCACATTCTTATTTATCATTTCTTGTCCACGAATAAATAAGTGATGCCTATACTAGCCTAGGTGGCTCTGAACTTGGAATATGCAGGGTTCTTGTAACCACACTTTCCTGATATCAAATATATATATTCTTTTTCCCTGGATTAAATAGTATTTATATAATTATTTGCATAAATTAATGATTCTAATTAAATTAGTGCTATTATATTGTTATTATATGTTATAGATTATATCTTTTATTTTTATTAGCTAAATGAATTATTTGGGCTGGATGCTGGGCCCCAAATCACTTTTGGGCTTGTTACAAGGGAATGTTTGGATTAGGACTTCATGAAAATTAAAATTTCATTATTTTCCCTCCAACCCATCTGACACTTCACCCAAGTTTTCCAACGGCTTAACAAACTTTCAAAATTTATTTAAACTAATTCCTACCATTCTCGTCCACTCAAGAACATTCCTAACCAACTCTCCGACAGCTCTTCGTCTTCCTCCTCAAGAAATCGATCAAAAACCCTAACCCTAGTTTTTTTTTGAAGAAGAATCATGGCGTTGGTGATCAACACCCCTGAGGGAGGCTAGGCCTCGAGCTGCGACTAGTCCTACCTTCTCTGCAGTGGCGCACAACTTCTGGCGGTCACACGTGTATCTTCGGTGCCGATCGCTCTGGGCATTCGCAGCAGCAGTTGCAAAATCATTACTCCAGCGAGGTCAGTATTCCGATCTCTTCTCGATGATGGCGGAGTGAGTTCGTTCCGATAATTGATATTCCTTGGACAAATTTCTCCGATTAACTCGTCGTTCTTGTTCACCTTCGAATTGGTATAGTATCTCAACTTTTATAAAGCATCTGTTCGTTATGAAGCTCTTTCCACCTCTGATGCATCTCCTCTGTTTCATTGATGAGCTCAGATCTAAAGCATTCTGAAACTGCTCAATTCTCTTCATCGAAGAATCGATTCTTCTCGATCGATTAAGTCTGGTGAGTGTTAGATTTAGTGTTCTTGATCCCTTTGATTAGTTTCTCAGTCCAAGAATCCAAACTGATCTAATTTTCCTGTTTGATTTGGATGCTTGGGATCTGTTTGATGAAATGTCTCAGCGGGGATTGTATCTATTTTGGACACGTGAAGCTCGTGTCCGATTATGTAGGGAGATACTTTCTCGACTGTGACTCATCTCAGGTATTTTCTATTCTCTCTGTTGTTTTGGGATGCTGCTTCGAATTTCTAATTCAACTTAGTATTGGTCGAATTGTGAGGGTCGATGTAGGGTTTGGCATCATGTCCAATTTTTCTGTCCATGTTTAAGCAGCGTTCGTGTCCAGTAATTGTAGATGCACGCATCTGTAGCAGTTGGGTCGACTGATGGAGTAATTAGGTGCAAGCATAGCAATCTTTGAGGTATTGTTTGGCCAGTCAAGGACCGGATTTGAGTCAAGAATTCATAGGCATCTCTGCGCCGTGTTGGTGGCGTGTCCATAATGTTGTGTTCAGTCTGTCACATTCAAGGGTTATGGCATAAGGAAGAATGTCATTAGGTTCAATTTGAGTCAAGGTTGGATGAGTTATTCTACTTTTGTATCTACATAGCTAGTAAGAAGTGTAAACTCCAGAATTGATGAGTTGCGAATTCATTTCTTTTCCTTTTAGGTTGAGTTTACAAATTGAGCCTGGTGATCATAAGTGGGGACTCAATTTCCATTGTCTTAATCTTGTGTGACTAGCAAATTTAATTGGGCCGAGTTTATTAAGATTTACATTAAGGTTATGTTGGGTCTAGTAACACCCCATATTAAGCATCTGTTGTAGGGCTTGGCTTCGCGTGTTGTGCAAATGTGTGGGGAGGGTCAAGTGTAAACCTGTGAGTTAAGACTCACCATGGATAATAGTATTTTCTATTTTTATGAGTTGGTGGCACCCATATATACTATCCATTGCTAACATAATTTATGAATGATAGTGTACTTGGTGGACAGTTACATATTATTGTTCTATCTAGAGTACAGTTGTGTGTTAGGGCTTGTTAAGCTAAAATCTAGATGGTAGTGTTGCCAAACCATATGATGGTAGTGTCAGTAGTCAATGATTGTAATTGCATATTTATAAATATCATGTGGGTGTTCTTTATGAGTAGTATTAAAATATATACTTATTAGGAGTACACTAGTATACTTTGTGTATTCTATAGATGGATTTAACTAGTAGATGGGAGTCAGAATGCAAGCCATGTGTAGTTGTTTTGTCATTAAAAGAATGTAAGGCTGAGTGTACTATGAATAGTTGTAAGTAGAATCAGACCGAAATTTATGATGGTGTAGAAAATAACCAACTTGAAATTATTAAACATGAGGATATCCAACCGCACATCCCATACTTGATCACCCTGAGCAAGGCAAGTATACTCCTCAGATTTGTCCATATTTTCATGTCTTGTATTCATGCTTGTATCTTCTTGTTGACACGATATTTCACGAGATTGTCTTATATCATGTTTCCTAGAGTTTACTTGTGTCGGGGAGAGGAAATACTACCGATGTGTGATCAAACCTGAGTTACTATTTATGTGAATAGCTTAGGCCCCGTATCGTGCATGCGGGACCGAAGCTGTACCATTTCATATTCCCTGAATCTACCCAAGCCGATCACACACTCTGGATGTATTTCAATATATTGCACACTTCAGGTTCATGTTGTATTTCATGTTCAGGACTCATTTCATGTTTTCTGTATTTTCTGTATTTACTTTTCATTATTCATGTTCAGGTTTCATGTCATGTTTCCATTTCTCGTGTTTTATATTTCCTGTACTCTTTTTCATACCATGATGTTCATGTTCATTTCCTTGGATATACTTAGCTCCGCTCCTGACTAGGATATGTTGCAGGTGTACTTGCAGGGTACCATTCTACTCTATGGATGTAAGCCCCTGTTTTTCAAATTTTATTTTAATTAGTGTTAATTAATTTTTAATGTCATTTTTAGCCTTAAAATGATTATTAGGATTTTTAGGAATTTTTCTAGAATTTTTAAATGATTTTTTAATGAGTTTTATATATTAAAATATTAATTTGCAATTTTCTAAAAATGTTTTAATTGACTTTTGTAATTAATTAGATTGTTTAAATATCATTTTGTAAATATTAAAATTGTTTTAATATGGTTTTGTAATTTTTAAAATTGTTTTTATATCAATTTGTAATTATTAAATTATTTTAAAGTGTGGAGTGCAAATCCTTATTTGCACTTAGACTCTGATAGGACCTTAGTGTAATAACCTAATCTAGGGGGACCTAACCCGACGACTGGCCAGCTGCCGACGACTGGCCAGCTGCCCCCCGCCATTTCCGGCCGACTAAGCCCCGTTCGACCGACTCTAAGCCCCTATAAATAACCCCCTCTCTCCCCTCAGCCGACCACCACCACCATTACGACCTATCTCCGCCTACAACCGCCCCATTCTTCTCCAAAACCTTAAGCCCCAAACCCTAACTCCAACGATCCCCTACGCCACCCCCACAGCGACCAACAGCCCCATCCACCACCACCATTCAGTTCGCCACGACGAGCTGGGTCGATCGCCGCCCAAGCGCCACCGTCCCGACGCCCCTAGCCGCCGTCTCCGCCTTCGAAAACTTCCTCCGAAGTCGGACACACAAGTAACAGACCCTGAGCTGAGTCGTGCGTGTCTCGTGCACGTGGATACGACTCGCCGTGTCCTGGCGAGCATGAGGGACAGTCTGGACACGAAGGACTAGATCCATACGTGTCGTGCATAGCACGGACACGTAGACTCTGTGTCCTAAACTGTCAGGACACAGAGTGATATTTCGGGCTACTGTTATTTTTAACTAAAACAGAAATAAAACAAATCTAATCCTAACCCTAACACAACGAACGGGCTGACCCCCTGGCCAGCCCGACCTAGCCTAAACCCCTGCGCGCTCTGGCTCGGGTTCGAGCCCCCCTTCTTCTGTTTTTGTTTCCTTTTCTTTTTCTTTTTCTTTTTCTTTTCTTTTCTGTTATATATATATATATATATATTTATATATATATATATATGTATATACATATATTTGTATATATATATATATATATATATATATATATATATATATATATATATATGTATTAAAAAAAATGTATTATTATACTGTATTTTTATATATATATATATGTTATATTTAGTACTTTTATATAATGTATATGTATATATGTATATATTTTTATGTGTATATATATTATTATATATATACTTTATAATTAAGTGTTTCCTTATATATATATATATTTGTATATATATATATATACTTTATAAATTAAGTATTTCCTTATACATATATATATATGTACTTTTTACATATGTATGTATATATTCACTATGCATAATTTTACCTTATCAAATGTTAATATTTAATTTGCACTTTTTACCAATTTGTATTTTTGTATATTTAAATTACTGCAACCATTTGGTTTCCAAGCCTAGCATGGGTTTTTGGGCCCAAATGTGTTTTCACACATTCAAGACCTATACAAGTCATATTGGACTTGATTCATGGCCTTGGGTCCTGTATTTGAACTTTGGTTCAAATTATATACATGGACAAAATACGCAGATAATTAATTATTTAATTTCAATTGTGTGCAATGCTGTTTTTGATTTTCTAAAATTACTTAAAGTACTTTTAAAATTCTGGAAAAATAGTATTTAGATACTATGTTAATTTAGCTAATTTAGTATAATTTTTATAGTATTTAATTTATAGTTTTGCCACTAGTTTGGCATATGAAACCAAAACTCATTTTCTGTATACTTAGGAAAACTGATTTTTATAAAATACTTGTACTGGTTAATAAGTTCCAGAAAAATTATAATAAATTTCTACAATTAGCAAGGATCATTTTGGTACTTTGTTTTATGTAAAAATTAAGCTTTTTGTCTATCTTAAAAATTGTTAAAACACAATGATCACTTGATTTATTTATTGATTAATTACGACTTGTAACTTTTTGTGTTATCTTGAGTTTTAGCCGTATTGGACCTCACCCCTCACTAGTGTAAAGACCCTGGAAAGTTAGTTAAACTAGTGTGTCACCCCACATTGGTCTCCTATGCCAGAGTCATCATTTTGGCTAGGTGCCCAGTCACAAGTCGTGTTTCACCAGTTAGTATCTTAGCGTTTTAGCTTAGTGTAAAAACTAAGTTATTGCATTTATTTCTACAGTGACGAGTTACCGGACATCTATAGCACTTTTATCGCAGCTTGTTTTGCTTTGCTTTGCTAGAGGTAAGTACTTTCTACGAACTTTACATACTGCTATAACAATAAACTGTGATTTACCAACCATGTTAAATGCTGATCCTTGGGGTAGCAAGTTAGAACTTTACATGTTGTATTACTTTCAGTTTCTACCATGTTTATACCGTATCTCATATCTCTCACATGCTTAAATAACGGGTTAAAGGGAAACTGCTAGTAGTGTACGTGATCATGACCCCCTTCTCCCTATGTATTTACCGAGCACCGTTACATTCTATATGTATTTGTGTCGTATGTCTGGTCCCGCATTTGTGTATGGATATACACCGATGCCGTTATGTGTACGTATGTGCACATCAGAAAATTGATATGTACCGCTGTACATCCTGATTACCTATTGACTGATCACTCACCTACTACAGTTTTAAACTTTAAAATATATATCTATTGCCATGATAAAATGTACCTAAAACTGAACAAACATGATATGTCATTTCCTTTCATCACATGATCAGTATTATATGTTTGTTAGATTTAGTACTTGCTCCCGTCCTGACAGAATAACGTTGTAGGTGTCCTTACTGAGGAGGAGTTACTCTGCGACACATATTATGGAGATACTGCCGAGGACCCGGCTTTGCTTTACGAGGATATTCCTGTGGGGAACCTCGCCTAGTTGTCTTTTTGCTTTAGACTTTTGAGAGTAGTCATGTATTAGGCTACATATTTTGTAACTGGACATGTATTCAGTTTTACATTTCAGATCACTTGTACTTTGGACTTATTTTTATCTATAAGACGACTTTTGTGTTTGGAGCATTTATGACTTTTATTCACTTATAGAACTGTTAGCACATTTAGTCTTATCCTGTTGTCTTTAGAACAACTTACTACGTTTTATCTCAAACGTAGGCTGGACATGACTCAGCCGGGCCCAACAATTTGGGTAGCGGGTCGTGACATGTTTTTAGTGGTGGCCCATGCAGGTCCTGACTAAATTGTTCGATTACGTTATTGTACCAAGCATGCCTGCAATTAGGAACTTAAGGTAATTAGACAACATTAGGAATGACGCTTAGAACACCTAGAGGAATGCTAGGATTGCAACATAGGAAAATATCACATGCTTGCTATTATAATTAGATTTTTTTGCCTATAATTGCTTACTTTAACAAGTCCTTTTTATTGTAAATTAGATGGTGCTTACTCGTTCATCCCAGTATGTTACACCTAAGAATGGCGCACTCCATATCCAGTCAGCTGACCAGTTGACTGATACACCCCCACCTCCACCTACCACATTCTCCCACTCCACAGATCCACAGACCCAGATGCCTCCACCACCTTCCACATCCCAGTCCCAGTAGGCCCCGATACTTCTACCACCCCCTATCATCATACCTACCCAGGCTTCCGTCATACTCGACGGAAACCAGCTGCTCACTATATCTAGGGGTTCCTAACAACCCATCAGGAGCAGACTACCCTACTCTGCCAGAGCATGGAGCGTTCTGAGGGACGTCCCATATCCCACCACCTGTAGAGCCACGGCAGAGAGCGGGGACGATCAAGGACTTCATGGGTCTGAATCCCAAGGAGTTCTCAGGGACTGAGGGCATAGTAGTAGCAGATGACTGGCTAGACTCGGTAGAGAGGAAGCTTCTCGGAGTCAGGATGCCGGATGACCTCCAGGTCGAGGCAGCGGGATTTCTGCTGATAGACTTGGCAGGAGTTTGGTTCCGGAATGAGCCGTTGTTTGTGAGAGGGAGAGCCACTTGGGATCAGTTCAAGAAGAAATTCTTCTCAACCACTGCTAGAGTAGCCATGGGGCTACGATTCCAGAACATCCAGCAAGGGAACCGTTCTGTTGACGAGTATGCAGCAGAGTTTAGTCGCCTGAGCCGTTTCGCTCCTAGTCTGGTTGTAGATCCAGAGGAGATGACCCGTAGGTTTTGCCATGGTCTAGTTCCAGACATTGGCATTCTTATAGTGGCGAACGGTACGACTGACTACTACCAGAGCCTAGAGTTGATCCGGAGCATCGAAGAGCGTCTTCTGTCATGCAAGAGGCCGGCTTCTGTACATCATGAGGGACCGTCCAAGCGTCAGGCTTTCCAGCAGAGAGCACCGACGCCGCCCAAGCAGACTTACCGTCCCCCTACATCACATCACCCGACCCTGCCAGTTAGAGCTCCGGGACCCCGACAGCAGCCGAATGGAGGTTTTTATGCATTCTGCAAGAGGGTAGGCCACGACGCTTCCATCTGCAGGAAGAAGTTGGGGCAGTGTTTAGCTTGTGGGTTGCCACCCACCAGCTTCGAGAGTGCCCAGCAGCCAGGATACCTAGAGAACCACTCCCGACCCAGCAGCAGAGGTTTGGACAGCATCTGCAGCAGCAGAAGGGACCTCAGGGGAAGACTTATAGCCTAGCCCTTGAGCCGGAGCCGGAGCCGGAGCAGGTTCAGAGCCAGATTACTTAGCTGACGTCATCACAGGTCATGTTCATTTGCATACTTTTCTAGCTGTATGTTTGTTTGATTTTGGTGCATCTCATAGCTTCCTATCATTAGAATTTATGCATAAACACCATCTAGTAGCTACACCTACTACGGAGATTAGTAGAGTGATGACGGGAGGAGGACCAGTGCCTATTAGATCTATCTATAGATGTTCTATTTTTATAGCCGGGAGAGAGTTCATGGGACGATTCTTTGTGATGCCACTCCCCGGTTATGATATCATATTGGGGATGGACTGGCTTAGCTATGCCCATGCATCTATAGATTGTCATGAGGGTAGTATTTTGTTCAGTCCCCCAGGAACAGCACCATTCAGTGTCAGGAGGACAGGGCCGGAGATCAGCCTAGAGCCGAACTATTGTACGACTGTTGGGGACGCAGCACCGCCACACCCTATCATTAGGGAGTTTATGGATGTATTCCCAGAGGATCTTCCAGGGCTTCCGCCTGACAGAGATGTGGAGTTCACTATAGATTTAGTGCCGGGTTCATCACCAGTATCCCGGGCTTGCTATAGAGTGAATCCTAAGGAGGCAGTAGAGATGAAAGAGCAGATTGATGACCTGTTGAAAAAGGGTTTCATTCGATCCAGTGCTTCTCCATGGGGAGCACCAGTGCTCTTTATGCCTAAGAAGGATGGTACAGTCCGGTTGTGTATTGACTACCGGGCCTTGAATGCCATCACCATCAAGAACAAATATCCACTGCCCAGGATAGATGATTTGTACGACCAATTGAGCGGGGCGAAGGTGTTTTCCAGGATAGACTTGAGATCCGGGTACCACCAGGTGAAGGTTAGGGCAGCAGACATCCAGAAGACGGTGTTCAACACGAAGTATGGGCAGTACGAGTTTCTGGTGATGCCATTTGGTCTCACAAATGTGCCAGCTGTCTTTATGAATTTGATGAATAAGACATTTCACCAGTATCTGGATAAGTTCGTCGTAGTGTTTATCGACGACATCCTGATATACTCGAAGACGCCAGAGGAGCATGCAGAGCACTTGCGGATAGTTTTGGGAATTCTGAGGCAGGAGAGATTGTTTGCCAAATTGCCGAAGTGCGAGTTCTTTTTAGACCGAGTGGAGTTTCTCGGCCATATAGTTACTGGAGATGGAATCTCGGTGGATCCCAGGAAGATTGCTGCAGTTGAGACATGGAAGGCTCCGACGTCAGTTTCAGAGATCAGGAGCTTTCTGGGTTTAGCAGGCTATTATAGAAAGTTCGTCCAGGACTTTGCTAGGATAGCTGAACCCATGACGAAGCTGATGCGGAAGGACATAGTACATCTGGTCAGAGGACTGCCAGGCAGCGTTTGAGGAGCTGAAGAGGAGGCTGACGACCGCTCCAGTTCTGACTTTACCTTCAGGTTCTGGAGGTTTCACCATTTACAGCGATGCTTCTGGGAAAGGGCTAGGATGTGTCCTACAGCAGCATGGGAAAGTGATTGCTTATGCATCTAGGCAATTGCGGACTCATGAGAGGAATTATCCTACCCATGACCTAGAGTTAGCTGCGGTGATCTTTGCACTCAAGTTATGGAAACATTACTTATACGGAGAGCGTGTAGAGATCTTTACTGACCACAAAAGCTTGAAGTATGTGTTCACGCAGAAAGAGCTGAACATGAGGCAAAGACGATGGTTGGAGTTGATGAAAGACTTCGACATCGATTTACAGTATCACCCTGGGAAGGCAAATGTGGTGGCGGATGCGCTGAGCAGGCATCCGATGGCATGGTACCTGATGATTGATCGGCATTTGCGGAAGGATCTGGAGAAGCTCGGTATCGAGCTAGTTCGGCCAGGATCAGTGATACAGATGATGGCGCTTGACATTCAGTCAGATTTGATGGAGCAGATCCAGAAGGCACAGTCTACAGATGAGATCCTTCGTAGACTTTGAGCCCAGGCATTAGCAGGATTGCTGGATGACTTTACTATAGCAGAGGATGGATCCCTGAGGTATGGCAGCCGATTGTGCGTGCCGAAGGGAGAGCTGGTAGAGGCAGTCTTGCAGGAGGCGCACCGATCGAGATATTCTATTCACCCTGGTGCTAACAAGATGTACCGTGACTTGCGAGAATATCTTTGGTGGCACGGGATGAAGAGGGATGTATCACGTTTCATCTCGAGATGCCTAGTTTGCCAGCAGGTCAAGACGGAGTGCCAGAGGCCAGCTGGTTTGTTGCAGCCGTTATCCATTCCCGAGTGGAAGTGGGAACATATTACGATGGACTTCGTCTCAGGGCTTCCTCGTTCCCAAGGAGAAAAGGATGCCATTTGGATTATCGTGGACAGGCTGACGAAGTGTGCGCACTTCATACCCTTCAAGGTGGGGCTTTCCACCGAGAAGTTGGCGGAGCTATACATGCAGCAGATAGTTTGCCTACACAGAGTGCCGGTGAGCATCGTGTCAGACAGAGACAGCAGATTCACATCCCACTACTGGAGGAGCTTGCAGGAGGAGTTGGGCAGTAGGCTCAAATTCAGTATGGCGTACCACCCGCAGACATATGGGCAGTCCGAGAGGACGATACAGACACTGGAGGATATGCTGAGGACCTGCGTGCTGGACTTCGGAGGATCATGGGAGAGCCATCTGCACTTGGTAGAGTTTTCATACAACAACAGCTACCAAGCCAGTATCGGTATGTCTCCTTTCGAGGCGCTATATGGACGACGATGCCGCACACCGCTCTTTTGGGATGATGTTGGAGACAGAGTTATGCTTGGGCCAGAGATGATCACGGATGCAGCAGAGAAAGTCGGGATGATCAGAGACAGGCTCAGAGTAGCTCAGGATAGGCAGAAACACTGGGCTGATGATAGTCGCAGGCCGATGGAGTTCGCAGACGGTGATATGGTGCTAGTAAAGATATCACCTACTAGAGGGACGATCCGGTTCGGACGAGGAGGGAAGCTGAGCCCCAGATACATCGGGCCGTTCGAGGTACTTGGCCGGATCGGAGAGGTAGCTTACAGGGTTGCACTTCCACCCAACCTAGCAGGAGTTCACGATGTCTTTTACGTATCTCAGCTGAGGAGATATATTCCAGACCCCAGTCATGTGCTAGATCATTCAGAGTTGGAGGTCGGACCGAGCCTTACAGTTTCTGAGCAGCCAGTAGAGATATTAGGCAGGAGAGAGAAGAGGCTGAGGAACAAGGTTATACCCTTAGTACGAGTAGCTTGGAGCCGTCACTCTCCAGGTGAATCTACTTGGGAGAGGGAGTCGGACATGAGGGAGAGATACCCTTACTTGTTCGATCCAACCGCTGCGAGGGAACCACCCGTTCCCGCTTGATACCTTAGAGGTTAGTTTCGATCGCAGCCTTAGTCATTTTGTTGCATTGCTTGCTATGTTAGAATATTGTAGGGTCTTCAATCCTTGTGAATTTCGAGGATGAAATTTTTCAAGGAGGGAAGACTTGTAAGCCCCTGTTTTTCAAATTTTATTTTAATTAGTGCTAATTAATTTTTAATGTCATTTTTAGCCTTAAAATGATTATTAGGATTTTTAGGAATTTTTCTAGAATTTTTAAATGATTTTTTAATGAGTTTTATATATTAAAATATTAATTTGTAATTTTCTAAAAATGTTTTAATTGACTTTTATAATTAATTAGATTGTTTAAATATCATTTTGTAAATATTAAAATTGTTTTAATATGGTTTTGTAATTTTTAAAATTATTTTTATATCAGTTTGCAATTATTAAATTGTTTTAAAGTGTGGAGTGCAAATCCTTATTTGTACTTAGACTCTGATAGGACCTTAGTGTAATAACCTAATCTAGGGGGACCTAAGTGCTAATTTCCTATCCTACCCACCCCCGACGACTGGCCAGCTGCCCCCCGCCATTTCCGGCCGACTAAGCCCCGTTCGACCGACTCTAAGCCCCTATAAATAACCCCCTCTCTCCCCTCAGCCGACCACCACCACCATTACGACCAATCTCCGCCTACAACCGCCCCGTTCTTCCCAAAAACCCTAAGCCCCAAACCCTAACTCCGACGATCCCCTACGCCACCCCCACAGCGACCAACAGCCCCATCCACCACCACCATTCAGTTCGCCACGATGAGCTGGGTCGATCGCCGCCCAAGCGCTACCGTCCCGACGCCCCTAGCCGCCGTCTCCGCCTTCGAAAACTTCTCCCGAAGTCGGACACACAGGTAACGGACCCTGAGCTGAGTCGTGCGTGTCTCGTGCACGTGGATACGACTCGCCATGTCCTGGCGAGCATGAGGGACAGTCTGGACACGAAGGACTAGACCCATACGTGTCGTGCATAGCACGGACACGTAGACTCTGTGTCCCAAACTGTCAGGACACAGAGTGATATTTCGGGCTACTGTTATTTTTAACTAAAACAGAAATAAACAAATCTAATCCTAACGCTAACACAACGAACGTGCTGACCCCCCTGGCCAGCCTGACCTAGCCTAAACCCCCGCGCGCTCTGGCTCGGGTTCGAGCCCCCCTTCTTCTGTTTCTGTTTCTTTTTCTTTTTCTTTTTCTTTTTCTTTTTCTTTTCTGTTATATATATATATATATATATATTTATATATATATGTATATACATATATTTGTATATATATATATGTATTATTATACTGTATTATATATATATATATATATATATGTACTGTATATATATATATATATATATATATATATATATATATATATATATATATATATATATATATATATATATATATATATATATATATGTTATATTTAGTACTTTTTTATAATGTATATGTATATACGTATATATTTTTATGTGTATATATATTATTATATATATACTTTAAAATATATATATATATATATATATTTTATATATATATATATATATATATATATATATATATATATATATATATATATATATATATGTATATATATATATATATACTTTATAATTAAGTGTTTCCTTATATATATATATATATATATATATATATATATATATATATATATATATATATATATATATATATATATATATATATATATATATATATATATATATATAATTAAGTGTTTTATAAATTAAGTATTTCCTTATACATATATATATGTACTTTTTACATATGTATGTATATATTCACTATGCATAATTTTACCTTATCAAATGTTAATATTTAATTTGCACTTTTTACCAATTTGTATTTTTGTATATTTAAATTATTGCAACCATTTGGTGTCCAAGTCTAGCATGGGTTTTTGATATATATATATATATATATATATATATATATATATATATATATATATATATATATATATATATATATATATATATATATATATATATATACTTTATAATTAAGTGTTTTATAAATTAAGTATTTCCTTATACATATATATATGTACTTTTTACATATGTATGTATATATTCACTATGCATAATTTTACCTTATCAAATGTTAATATTTAATTTGCACTTTTTACCAATTTGTATTTTTGTATATTTAAATTATTGCAACCATTTGGTGTCCAAGCCTAGCATGGGTTTTTGGGCCCAAATGTGTTTTCACACATTCAAGACCTGTACAAGTCATATTGGACTTGATTCATGGCCTTGGGTCCTGTATTTGAACTTTGGTTCAAATTATATACATGGACAAAATACGCAGATAATTAATTATTTAATTTCAATTGTGTGCAATGCTGTTTTTGATTTTCTAAAATTAGTTAAAGTACTGTTAAAATTCTAGAAAAATAGTATTTAGATACTATGTTAATTTAGCTAATTTAGTATAATTTTTATAGTATTTAATTTATAGTTTTGCTACTAGTTTGGCATATGAAACCAAAACTCATTTTCTGTATACTTAGGAAAACTGATTTTTATAAAATACTTGTACTGGTTAATAAGTTCCAGAAAAATTATAATAAATTTCTACAATTAGCAAGGATCATTTTGGTACTTTGTTTTATGTAAAAATTAAGCTTTTTGTCTATCTTAAAAATTGTTAAAACACAATGATCACTTGATTTATTTATTGATTAATTACGACTTGTAACTTTTTGTGTTATCTTGAGTTTTAGCCGTATTGGACCTCACCCCTCACTAGTGTAAAGACCCTGGAAAGTTAGTTAAAGTAGTGTGTCACCCCACATTGGTCTCCTATGCCAGAGTCATCATTTTGGCTAGGTGCCCAGTAACAAGTCGTGTTTCACCAGTTAGTGTCTTAGCGTTTAGCTTAGTGTAAAAACTAAGTTATTGCATTTATTTCTACAGTGACGAGTTACCGGACATCTATAGCACTTTTATCGCAGCTTGTTTTGCTTTGCTTTGCTAGAGGCAAGTACTTTCTACGAACTTTACATACTGCTATAACAATAAACTGTGATTTACCAACCATGTTAAATGCTGATCCTTGGGGTAGCAAGTTAGAACTTTACATGTTGTATTACTTTCAGTCTCTACCATGTTTATACCGTATCTCATATCTCTCACATGCTTAAATAACGGGTTAAGGAAAAACTGCTACTAGTGTACGTGATCATGACCCCCTTCTCCGTATGTATTTATCGAGCACCGTTACATTCTATATGTATCTGTGTCGTATGTCTGGTCCCGCATTTGTGTATGGATATACACCGATGCCGTTATGTGTACGTATGTGCACATCAGAAAATTGATATGTACCGTTGTACATTCTAATTACCTATTGACTGATCACTCACCTATTACAGTTTTAAACTTTAAAATGTATATCTATTGCCATGATAAAATGTACCTAAAATTGAACAAACATGATATGTCATTTCCTTTCATCACATGATCAGTATTATATGTTTGTTAGATTTAGTACTTGCTCCCGTCCTGACAGGATAACGTTGTAGGTGTCCTTACTGAGGAGGAGTTACTCTACGACACATATTATGGAGATACTGCTGTCACGCCCCAGAACCAGAATACTGGAGAGCGGGGGCAGACATAGCCAGCTACGTATATTGAAATAGAATACATCTCAACTATACGGTCACGGCTGTCTAGATATGAGGGTTTACTACAAGCCAACAGTCTCTTAAGGTCAAGCCTATTGTCTCAATCTCAAGCAAGTAATATAATTATAAGATGTTTGACCACCAAATAAACAATAAAAGGCGTCCCAAATATTACATATCAGCTGATCATGAAGCTAGTCGTACAAAATGCGAGGACTAGCAAGAGTTTAAGTCATACATGATCAACCCTAGGATTTGTTAATCATGTTTACAGCCCGTAGGCAGACAGTAAGTAAAAGTGCATCGAGCTAACAGGTGCTCGTCGGCTAAACGCCTCAAAAGAATAACTTTACAATAGAGTGAGCGAAACAAAATAGAAAACCCACTTGTAGCCCGGGTTCCTTCTAGTCGCCACCATTGGCTTGAAGCTTGGTAGATCCTCGGGAGCTGCTCCGAAATCTGGCCATACAAAACCAGCTGGGTCAACCCCAGAAAGAGCAAGTGCCACAAGGGGGCCACGAAATAAGAACAAAGCCAGCAATCAGCACAAGAAAATCTAATATTAACACTAGAATTTACGAAAACATGTCAGGATGATATACGACGAGATAACCATGGGACTATTCCGATAGCCAGGTTACAACCCGTAAACCAAACTAGGACCGGGGTTGTAACCCTTCATCTGAACAGAACTTGGTTTCCTACCTTTTATCAGCAAGATAATAATGTAAGAAATCAAGACAGGAAGCAATCTTGTACTGGATCAAGACATGGCTAAACTGGTTATACCTCATTCAATCAATCACGGCCAAGCAGATACTACGGCTTACTACTTTAACTAACTAGGGTTATCACAGGCCTAATTACTAACAAGATGCAGTGAGATTGTTCCATAGCCACAAGCCCTGCAGACCATCCAGGTTACCCAGGTCGAAAGTTAGGGGTTGAATTCAGGTGGGTACATCGCCCGGGAGACAAATGTACCCTTAGGTGACTTAGAGGGTGCAACACGCGACGGTGTGCTAGAAATGTGCCCTACTCGACGGCAGGCTACAGATCCCAAGAGCACCCATGTAACGGGATTGCCTGTAGCTGTGTCATCTCTTCATGACTACTGAGTTATTCTAGTTATTAACCTTAATCCATTTTAGTAGGTGCTTCTGACCGTGGTACTCAGGAGTCCCCTCCTAGACATGATGCATGACAGGATAAGTGGATTTAACAAGCAAGCAAGAAGAACTACCTACGGTGTCAAGGCAGGTCAAGTTAAGTTATCAAGATAAATCATGTCAGGGTACTTGTCGGGAGTGCGCCACGACGGGCCACTATCATGTCAGGTTGGTCATGTCAGGAGTGCACCACTACGGGTCACTGTCGTGTTCTGATAGTTCCTTGTCATACCATGCCATGTACAATAGTCATTCCAAACATATTAAGTAAAATCAAGTTCAAGACAAAAGGCGTAAGGATATAAAATGGGCGTAAAATATCTAATACAATATCAATATACAGGGCTATAGAAGAGCCAAGCTTAAAGAAATAAGACCAAAACTCCAAGAGCCAATGGGTTAAGCAAGGGGTTCAGGGTGCAGCGTACGCACAAGACACACACGCAGGAGAGCTGCATACGTGAAAAGTCACGCAAGCAGGAGAGCTGCATACGTGAAAAGTTACGCACACAGGAAGCGACATACGTGAAAAGTCACGCACGCAGGAGAGAAAAAAGTCACGCACGCAAGAGAGCTGCATACGTGAAAAGTCACGCAAGCAGGAGAGCTGCATACGTAAAAAGTCACGCACACAGGAGAGCAGCATACGTAAAAAGTCACGCACGCAGGAGAGCGGCATACGTGAAAAGTCACGCACACAGGGAGCAGCATACGTGAAAAGTCACGCACGCAGGGAGAAGCATACATGAAAAGTCACGCATGCAGGAAGCAGCATACGTAAAAAGTCACGCACGCAGGGAGCAGCATACATGAAAAGTTACGCACGCAGGAAGTGGCATACGTGAAAAGTCACGCACGCAGGAGAGCTGCGTACGTGAAAAGTCACGCACGCAGGAGAGCGGCATACGTAAAAAGTTACGCACGCCAGAGAGCTGCGTGCGTGCAAAAGCACGCAAGCAGAGAGCTGCGTACGCGTCAAAACACGCACGCAGGGTCTGGGTCTTCTTCTCCATGGCTGAGAAGAATCTCCAATGGCTCCAAAACTTCAAGGCATCACAACTTGGCCATCCGAACTCCAAATCCGGATTTCCAAAGTTCCAACCAGGGTGTAATTGAACTCTCTTCCACATGGAAACATCAAAACCCATAAAAATCAAACTTAAATAGATCAAAAGCATGCAAAACCGAAAATAAGGAAAACTTAGATCTAGAATAATGGAGACTCCAAATCACAAAATGCTAAGTTCTAATGTTGATCACCATGTCCTAATCTAGCAAATGGACAAATAAAAGAGGGTTCTCATGTGGTGGCAAGGTGCACTTGCCTAGGGGGTGGATGTTGTGTAGAGGAAGGAGAAGAGTGTTGTGTAGAGGAAGGAGAAGAGTGTTGTGTAGAGGAAGGAGAAGAAGAAGTAATGGAGGTTTATGAGGAGAGAGAAAAAGTTGGTGGAGTTTATAAAGAGGGTGGGTTGTGGTGTGTTGAGGGTGGAGCTTAGGCTAAGGTGTTCCAATACACATAATAAACCAAACCAAACCAAACCAAACCAAACCAATTAAAACCGAACCATGCCAAAACCCAAAATACGAGAAATACCAAAATTCCACAAGTTAAGAAAAATAAAAATAAAATACCTGCCAAAATCCAGATACGAGTATAAATACAAAATACGGGAAATACGGGAAATGAGGGTGACAACTGCCGAGGACCCGGCTTTGCTTTACGAGGATGTTCCTGTGGGGAATCTTGCCTAGTTGTCTTTTTGCTTTAGACTTTTGAGAGTAGTCATGTATTAGGCTACATATTTTGTAACTGGACATGTATCCAGTTTTATATTTCAGATCATTTGTACTTTGGACTTATTTCTATCTCTGAGACGACTTTTGTGTTTGGCGTATTTATGACTTTTATTCACTTATAGAACTGTTAGCACATTTAGTCTTATCCTGCTATCTTTAGAACAGCTTACTACGTTTTATCTCAAACGTAGGCTGGACATGACTCGGCCGGGCCCAACAATTTGGGTAACGGGTCGTGACAATGGGCCAGAGCCCAGGATATTAGCTGAGCAAGATGGAGCCATGACTTAGCATGAGGTTTCAGGTTTAGATTATTTTAGCTTTTCCTCTAGATATTGTATGTTATGAGTTTATAGTGTTCTCTAGTACTTTTATGATATTATGATCGGTGGATTACGGTGATCATTCTGGAAACATTTTATAGATGCTGTGATTGTACACATTCATGTTTATCTGGTTAGATTTCCTAGCTTGGTACAGCTTACTTCGTCGTGTCTAACGGCGAAGGCTGGGCGTGTCCGATTCGTGTCCGATTATTCAGGAGCGGGTCGTGACATGTTTTTAGTGGTGGCCCATGCAGGTCTATCCTAATGGTAACTAGGTATTAGCGTACTATTGGGAGACTTGATTATACTAGGGAAACTTGATCATAATATAGGAAAATCAAAAAATAAGGGTATATCAGGTATATTGATATTAATAAACACTTGTTGTTTTAGGATTAGGACATTTTACAGTTTTCTATTTTTCAGATAGTTCAAGCACGCAACACCGGAACAGTCGATCCATCTATACTTGAAGGTTTCGAGCTCACACTACCTTCCATCACTCTACTATCCCCATGGGTAGTACGCAGTTGATGGAAATGTTTGAAGAGTCCCTTGATGCCCAGAGGGAGCAAGCCATCCTTTTCCAAGCCAGACTTGTGGATACACTCTCCGAGCCAGGAAGGATTTCTGATCATTGGATTTTTCTGACTCCGAGCGCATATCTTGCACCGAAAAGCAGATCGAGAACCTGGAGCCGCCACTGAAGACCATCCAAGTCTTCGAGGACCCGACTCCTCTGAATATTGGAGCCACTAACCAAGAGATCCACAATATAGCACAAACAATAGAATGAGACGAGAAGCTGAAATCCAAGAGAGACATGAAGACTTACGACAAAGACAACAACTACCCTGGACCCGCAAAGCGTCGTAACACTCAGACAATGCCCTTTTAGCTGCGCCATCAGATTCAGATTTAGACTCAGATAATGACCATTTATGCTTTCTACTGCCATCCAGGACATCGCTTCGAAGAGTGCTGCAAGAGGCTCAGACTCTGCCTACACTGCAGATCTTCTGCTTACCGAATGAAGGATTGCTAGCATGTTGTTGATAACAATGGACGAAGAGCATCAGTAATTTAGCAGCCAGCATGCCAACAGCTGTATATTCCTATCAGAGGCCCTGCACTCCAGCACTAACGGAAGATTCAGACTCAAATCCAGCCAGCAACCAATTGCAATTTCGGCCGTCACCCAGGACATCACTACAAAGAGTGTCGTAAGAGACGGATGCTATATTTGTTTTACGGGTTACCTGCCCATCAAGTCAAGGATTGCCCGGAGACCGTTGATCACACTGCCCAAGGATAAGCACGAGGAGCATCAGGAATACAGCAAGGGGACCCACCTCTCTAGATTTAGCAATCACATGGAGCTCTACCGCAAGGACCAGTCTACGTCAGGACAGTTGAAGAAGGTTGAAGAGATTCCAGTCCCGGAGGAATACTAAAGATAGATTGAAGACAGAAGGCTTCTTTTGCATGGTTGGGAAAACTATGTATCTTGATTCGTAATCCAGTTTTCCTTTAAATTCCTCTTAGTACCTAGATCATTTCTTGAAATTTCTTGTTTTCTATTTTGAAACCTTGGTTGATATTCAAAACTTATTTCAAGATATTATTCCTATTCAGTGAACATGTTTCATATCCACAATTCGATATTTGTTTGAAATCCACTATTCGATACTGTTTGCCTAATCCCTTTCACGACTTTGATTTTCTATTCGAGAGTTGTTTGTCCACTACTTGTTTCGACCTTGTCTTCTCTCCAAGATTTCACTCATTTCATGAATACTTGTTTCATATTCGCTTATTGATATTATGTTCACTATTAAACTTGTGCTACTCGAGATGTTATTCCTACTCCAAATCTTATTTTGAAACCTTGTTCCCAATCAAAACATTGTTTGAACCTTCGCTTTTATGTGACGCTTGTTCGAGATTTATTTTGAGATAATGTTTCTATTCTATACCTTGCTTCTGCTCACCCTCCGGGACTTTGTCATCTACTCGAGATTTCATTTCGAAATCATGTCCCTCATTCGAAACCTTATTTGAGCTTCATCCTATTTAGGATATTATTGAGGATTTCTTTGAAGGTTTTGAAGATTTTGTTTCTAATTCGTGGCTTGTTTCCTATTTAAGAAATTGTTCTGTTCACAACCTTGTTTCGACCTTGTCTCCTATTTGAGATTTTGCTTGTTTTATGGATACTTGTTTCCCATTCACCCATTGATTTTTCTACCCATAACTTGATTCCGTTCGAAATTTTGAGATCTTATTTCCTATTTCAGGACCTTACCTTCGTTCAGGGTTTTGTGATCTATTCGAGATTCCGTTTCTATTCCAGACTTTGAATATTCAGCTCCTGCTCATGACTTGTTGAGACCTTGTCCCCTGTTCGAAACATTTTTTCCTTGTCGAGATTTTCTATTTAAAATTGTTCTTATTCACGATTGTGTTGATAATTGATTTTCCATTTGAAACTTGTGTCCTATTGGAGATTCCGTTTCCCTTCGAGATCTATTCGAAATTTTGTTGTTATTCGAGACTTGGTTGAGCTTTGTTTTCGATACGAGATTTTGTCCTTATTTTGAGACTTTATCTTCTATCTGATTCCTTGCTTCTATGCCACCTTCGAGACTTTGTTATCCATCCGGAGTTATGTTCCCTATACAAAATTTTGTTACTATTCTGATTCTATTGAGATTTCGGTTACTATTCAAAGTATTGTTCCCTGTCCGAGATTTAAATTTCCTTGTTGATCCCTTTGTAGTACCACTACTCCTTGTCAGATCCTTTGTTGACTCTTGGTACCTGGTAAAACTCCTTTTGAAATTCCTACGGAAAAGATTGAGAGACTATTCGATGATCTACTGGGACATGGTAGTTGCGCGCTACAGTCATTATCTGAATCACGGATACCAAGGGTTCACTGCAGCCAGCAGCGCACTGGCGAGGTAGGAACTCTAAAATTGAAGTGATTTCAGACATTCATAGGTTTTCGAGTATTATTGAGACTTTGTCATATTCTCCATATTTTGAACTCTTGGGTTGTTTAATCAATGATTGTTGAAAAAAGGATAAAGTTGACAGAATATTCTGTGACATATTGTTATTTGAGACACGGTGCTGAAGGTCCACTGCAGTCACGTATATACTGGCGGGGTAGGGATTTTAAGCAAAGTGATTTCAAATACCTATATGTTCTCGGGTACCATGTTGACTATATTCTTCTTTCATATGATTATTGATTTTCCTTGAATGACAAATCCATGTACTCACTTTGACTTGATATTGATATCTTCTGATTAGTTCAATATTTCCCTCAACTCTTGTAATTTTTCTCCTTGCATTTTATTGATGGATCGTTGATTTTACACATTGTTAGATCTTGATTTCGTTTAACTAGATTTTAAAAATCGTGCATATATTTCGACCGTGTGTTATCTAAACTTCAATCTTAGTCATGTCTATCCAACCATGATTTTCCCATCTTATTCTAGTCCATTTGTGACTAACTTTCGATTCAAATCGTGCTTCAAAGATCGTGCCATTCATGGTTTTATGCCTCTAAGTCGTAATTAAAACTTCATTCCATCTCGTGCTTATTGGATTTTTGATCATTTTAGATCATGTCATTTTAATTTCCTGCCTAAAATTTTGTGCTTGGTCTTAACTAATTTTATTTCACATTATGCCTGACAAATTTTGATCATTTTCAATTGTGCCCTTGTATCCATTTATTTTGTCAGGATATTCAAATCTTCATACCGGTCATTGACCCTAATCACACTCATGCCTAATTAATTTTAAAATCTTGTGTCATTTTCGGTACCGTGTTTTACCTTTGAATTTTGAGGACGAAATTTTTGTAAGGGGGGTAGATTTGTAATCACACTTTCCTGATATGAAATATATATATTATTTTTCCCTGGATTAAATAGTATTTATATAATTATTTACATAAATTAATGATTCTAATTAAATTAGTGCTATTATATTGTTATTATATGTTATAGATTATATCTTTTATTTTTATTAGCTAAATGAATTATTTGGGCTGGATGTTGGGCCCCAAATCACTTTTGGGCTTGTCACAAGGGAATGTTTGGATTAGGACTTCATGAAAATTGAAATTTTATTATTTTCCCTCCTACCCATCTGACACTTCACTTAAGTTTTCTAACGGCTTAACAAACTTTCAAAATTTATTGAAACCAATTCCTACCATTCTCGTCCACTCAAGAACATTCCTAACCAACTCTCTGACAGCTCTTCGTCTTCCTCCTCCTCAAGAAACCGATCAAAAACCCTAACCCTAGTTTTTTTGAAGGAGAATCATGGCGTTGGTGATCAACACCCCTGAGGGAGGCTAAGCCTCGAGCTGTGACTAGTCCTACCTCCTCTGCAGTGGCGGACAACTTTTGGCGGTTACACGTACATCTCCGGCGTCGATCGCTCTGGGCATTCACAGTAGCGGTTGCAAAATCATTACTCCAACGAGTTTAGCATTCCGATCTCTTCTCGACAATGGCGGAATGAGTTCGTTCCGATAATTGATATTCCCTGGACGAATTTCTCCGATTAATTCGTCGTTCTTATTAACCTTCGAATTGGTATAGTATCTCAACTTTTGTAAAGCATCTGTTCGTTATGAATCTCTTTTCACCTCTAATGCATCTCCTCTGTTTCATTGATGAGCTCAGATCTAAAGCATACTGAAACTGCTCAATTCTCTTCATCGAATAATCGATTCTTCTCGATCGATTAAGTCTGGTGAGTGTTAGATTTAGTGTTCTTGATCCCTTTGATTAGTTTTTCAGTCCAGGAATCCAAACTGATCTAATTTTCCTGTTTGATTTGAATGCTTGGGATCTGTTTGATGAAATTTCTCAGCGGGGATTGTATCTGTTTTGGACACGTGAAGCTCGTGTCCGATTATGTGGGGAGACTCTTTCTCGACTGTGACTCATCTCAGGTATTTTCTATTCTCTCTGTTGTTTTGGGATGTCGCTTCGAATTTCTAATTCAACTTAGTTCTGGTCGAATTGCGAGCGTCGATGCAGGGTTTGGCATCGTGTCCAATTTTTATGTCCGTGTTTAAGCAGCGTTCGTGTCCAGTAATTGTAGTTGCACGCATCTGTAGCAGTTGGGTCGACTGGTGGAGTAATTTGGAGCAAGCATAGCAATCTTTGAGGTAATGTTTTGCCAGTCAAGGACCAGATTTGAGTCAAGAATTCACAAGCATCTCTGTGCCGTGTTGGTGGCGTGTCCATAATGTTGTGTTCAGTCTGTCACATTCAAGGGTTATGGCATAAGGAAGAATGACATTAGGTTCAATTTGAGTCAAGGTTGGATGAGTTATTCTACTTTTGTATCTACATAGCTAGTAAGAAGTGTAAACTCCAAAATTGATGAGTTGCGAATTTATTTCTTTTCCTTTTAGGTTGAGTTTACAAATTGAGCCTGGTGATCATAAGTGGGGACTCAATTTCCATTGTCTTAATCTTGTGTGACTAGAAAATTTAATTGGGCCGAGTTTATTAAGATTTACATTAAGGTTATGTTGGATCTGGTAACACCCCATATTAAGCATCTGTTGTAGGGCTTGGCTTCGCGTGTTGTGCAAATGTGTGGGGAGGGTCAAGTGTAAACCTGTGAGTTAAGACTCACCATGGATAATAGTATTTTCTATTTTTATGAGTTGGTGGCACCCATATATACTATCCATAGCTAACATAATTTATGAATGATAGTGTACTTGGTGGACAGTTACATATTATTATTCTATCTAGAGTACAGTTGTGAGTTAAGGCTTGTTAGACTAAGCCAAAATCTAGATGGTAGTGTTGCCAAACCATATGATAGTAGTGTCAGTAGTCAATGATTGTAATTACATATTTATAAATATCATGTGGGTGTGCTTTGTGAGTAGTATTTAAATATATACTTCTTAAGAGTACACTAGTATACTTTGAGTATTCTATAGATGGATTTAACTAGTAGATGGGAGTCAGAATGCAAACCATAGGCAAGCCTTATGTAGTTGTTTTGTCATTAGAAGAATGTAAGGCTGAGTGTACTATGAATAGTTGTAAGTAGAATCAGACTGAAATTTATGATGGTGTAGAAATTAACCAACTTGAAATTATTAAACAGGAGGATATCCAACTGTACATCCCACACTTGATCACCTTGAGCAAGGCAAGTATACTCATCGGATTTGTCCATTTCTTCATGTCTTGTATTCATGCTTGTATCTTCTTGTTGACACGATATTTCACGAGATTGTCTTGTATCATGTTTCCTTGAGTTTACTTTTGTCGGGGAGGGGAAATACTACAGATGTGTGATCAAAACTGAATTACTATTCATGTGAATAGCTTAGGCCCCGCATCGTGCATGCGGGACCGAAGCCGTACCATTTCATGTTCCCTGAATCTACCCAAGCCGATCACACACTCTGGATGTATTTCAATATATTGCACACTTCAGGTTCATGTTGTATTTCATATTCATGACTCATTTCATGTTCCCTATATTTCCTGTATTTACTTTTCAGTATTCATGTTCAGGTTTCATGTCATTTTTCTATTTCTCGTGTTTTATATTTCCTGTACTATTTTTCATACCATGATGTTCATGTTCATTTTCTTGGATATACTTAGCTCCGCTCCTGACTAGGATATGTTGCAGGTGTACTTGCAGGGTACCATTCTACTCTATGGGCCAGAGTCCAGGATATTAGCTGAGCAGGATGGAGCCATGACTTAGCATGAGGTTTCAGGTTTAGATTATTTTAGCTTTTCCTCTAGATATTGTATGTTGTGAGTTCATAGTGTTCTCTATTACTTTTATGATATTATGATCGGTGGATTACGGTGATCATTCTGGGAACGTTTTATAGATGTTGTGATTGTACACATTCATATTTATCTGGTTAGATTTTCCTAGCTTGGTACAGCTTACTTCATCGTGTCTAACGATGAAGGCTGGGCGTGCCCGACTCGTGTCCGATTATTCGGGAGCGGATCGTGACAATTCTAGCTATAGAACTAGAGATAATATGTATCTACTCACTTATCTACTTAAACCTCATCTACTGCCCTTTTCACTGCACTTACATACACATATACTCCAATTTGAGATAATGGCTATCATATAGAACCAATCAGTCATCAGTTGTCTTCAAGTTTGTATACTGGTACATCAATTTACAACCATTGTACCAGTTGCTTTTGTACATTGGTTCCATTTAATGTACATAGGGTGTACATAGGGTGTAAGGTGCATGAGGTGTAAGGTGCGTGAGGTACAAGGTACACGAGGTGCACGATGTACAAGGTGCACGGACCAAAAGGTGCACGAGTTGCAAGGTGCGCGGACCAAAAGGTGTGCTAGGTGCAAGGTGTACGGACCAAAAGGTGTACGAGGTACAAGGTGTGCAGACCAAAAGGTGCACAAGATACAAGGTGCACAGACCAAAAGGTACGTGAGGCGCAAGGTGCACGAACCAAAAGGTGCACTAGGTGTAAGGTGCGTATACCAAAAGGTGCATGATGTACAAGGTGCGCGGACCAAAAGTTGTGCGAGATGCGAGGTACACGGACCAAAAGGTTAGCGAGATACAATGTGCACGGACCAAAGGGTGCACGAGATGCAAGGTGCGCGGACCAAAATGTGTGCGAGATGAAAGGTGCATGGACCAAAAGGTGCACGAGGTACAAGATGTGCGACCAAAAGGTGTACAAGGTACAAGGTATGCGGACCAAAATGTGCGCGAGGTGCAAGGTGCGTGGACAAAAAGGTGCACAAGGTACAAGGTGCGTGGACCAAATGGTGCACGAGGTACAAGGTGCGTGGACCAAAAAGTGCACGAGGTACAAGATGTGCGGACCAAAAGGTGCACGAGGTTGAAAGTGCGCAAACCAAAAGGTGCACGAGGTGTAAGGTGCGTAGACCAAAAGGTGCAAGAGGTACAAGGTGCGGGGACCAAAAGGTGCACGGACCAAAAGGTGCGCGAGGTAAAA
Source organism: Iris pallida (assembly GCA_029216955.1). Taxonomy (NCBI): domain Eukaryota; kingdom Viridiplantae; phylum Streptophyta; class Magnoliopsida; order Asparagales; family Iridaceae; genus Iris; species Iris pallida. The sequence goes on along the minus strand of JANAVB010001752.1, from coordinate 93,022 downwards.
GGTGCGCAGACCAAAAGGTACACGAGGTACAAGATGGGTGGACCAAAAGGTGCGCGAGATGCAAGGTGCACAGACCAAAAGGTGCGCAAGGTGTGAGGTGCGCAGACCAAAAGGTGTGCGAGGTATCATCCCTACCAGCAAGCTTTTGACCATGGAGTTTTAGAAACTTCCAATGTCCATTACTTGGGCTAGAGGACTCATAATTGGGCAAAATACAGGTATAAACTGAATAAAATTGAATTCTCTACAACATGGAACAAGTAATTTTCGAAAATAACAAAGTTTAAGAAATCAAAACAAAAAAACCGAAAAACTATTAACTTTGATCTACAAAAATGTAACCATCAAAACCAAAATCTCCATGTTCTAAAGAGGCTTAGAATCAAGCAAGAAAGACAATGGAACAAATAAAATGGTAAAGAGAGAGAGAGAAGTTAGTTTTTATACAAAATTATTCTCATCTGAAACCAACCCAAAACAAGCCATGCCAACTTGAACCAAACCAAAATAAACCAAATGAAGATTAAACCAAGTCAAGGCTAAGAAAGAAAAATACAAATACGGGTCAACTGACAAATGTCAGAATTCCGTACACGTATACTGAAAATAGTATAACCGAAAATGGGAGTGACAGACATGCCGTTGTTATACACTGGTATACTGGCGGTATGTCGGTCAAGGAGAAAATCTATAAGTTGAAAAAATTTAAATTATTCCGAAAACCAAGAAAATACGAAATACAGTACAAAAATACGTATCCATATATAAATACTGATATTGTGGGACGAGTCTCACAACTCTCCCATCCATAGAAAAATTTCGTCCTCGGAATTTCCTAAAGCTAGTCGAGCATGATAACCATAACAAAACTCAAGAAAATACAACTATCTCAATAAAAAAATATGGCATATAAGTAAATGAAGACAACAGTAATATAAATAAATGCGTAAGTAATAAATGAAGACAATAGTAATATAAATAAATACGTAAGCAATAACACAACCACAATCAAGAAGGGCTAGATGCATACGAATAAACATGTCTCCTGAGTCAATTGAGTAGGAGCAGGCCTACCTGACTCCCAAAATAGATAAGGATCAAGTCTCAAAGTAAGTCGGTACCAATGACTTAGTCTAAGACATGACTCTACCCAGGACGTATCATCATAGGCGAGACACATGATAGATATCATGCATCTCAAGATACGAAGATAGAAGAGTGGAACAAGAAACTCTCATCTACTCACCGAATAAGTCACACCGACCATTGTACTCCATATATAGATAGAATACAAGGTCGCCGACAAGAACCCAAGATATACTACCGCTACCTGGCCCGCTACTGAAAGACCAATTCCAAGGGAATAACTGAAAGAAGACCATAAAGATGGTACCTGAGAATCCTAAGGTACAACCATCATGTCGATATCTGGTACTGCACATTCAATCACGCTCTAAGCTGCCTAATCCTCTGAGCTCGTGATGGCGGTGGGTACTGTGCCAATGGTTGAACATCTAGTATTGGCCCTAACTGCTCATCCACTACTAGAAGTGATGACGGAGGTGGCCGAAAGGATGGCGATGGTATATGTCACGACCCGCACCCAGTGTAGGGGCACGAGAAGTGGGTACGTCCAGCCTACGCCGCAGTGTCGGCAGTAGAACGCTGTCCTAGGTTATTATCTAATCAATAACTCACGCAATTATATAATGTACTTGTAAAATCTCAACTCCGAACGGAGGACAAGTATAGATATAATGAAATCTCAATCACAGTATAAGCACGATATGATAACACAGAAGTTTAATACTAAAACTAAATAACAACAACAAAACCAACTACTAAAATAATAATAATCTCAAACAAACTCAAATACAAACTCATATCTCAACTTATTACAATTCAAGTTCTAAAACATGAAAACTAAACCAAGTCTACTAGCTAGTCTCCTGATCACTCCTGAGTGTCGGGGCCAAAGGAAGCTAAGCCATCTCCTGGTCCATAGTAAGTAGGGCAAGTATCCTCAGGGCAAGCATCTGTAATATTTTCAACAGGTCCAGTCATGACAGGAACTAGTACAATTCATCTAGAAAATCCAAGTAAATGACAGAGAACTCTAAAGCAGTTATAGACAGTTTTATTGATGAACATGGTAGTTTATATTCAGGTGATGGTATAGAGAAACAGTTAAGATACAAGGAAAGTAAGTAACTAAACAAGAGGAGAATCATGGCAATGAAGACTGTAAATAGAAACTTGCTGAACTAGGGTAACATGATATAAGTCCAGACAGTAAATATAAACAAGTGCAAAACCCAAGTAAATTAAGTCCAGACAATATGAATCTGATACCAGGTGATTCCAGTACAAGATGAGTCCAGTATAAGATGATTCCAGTCAGTGATCAAAGGTTCCAGGGTGAGTCCAGACTATACTATCACAGTATGTTTTAAAATAATTAGATCGATATGTAAACGGCTGTAGGTATCAGGCACATCACTCACTGATCAGGCGAGAGATGACTATGCTTCCAGTAGATTCCAGTAGAGAGATTCTAGATTTGGGGTATGTTTACATGTCTTACTCAATATTTCCCCGCCCCGCAATACAAGTGAATCCAATACAAGATACGAGAATCGAGATGAGTCCAGCCAAACATGATGATACCAGCAATGATTCCAGAATGACTCCAGTAGATTCCAGTAATAGATGCCAGACATGATGATACCAACAATGATTCCAGTAATAGAGGCCAGACAAGATGGTATGTGTGTCGCATATATGAATCCAGAAATATCCATACGTGTTGTAAGAATCACATAAAACTAACTAGAACTGAAGTGCAGTATTTGACAAGTAAATGAGATAACTATCAGAGAATGTACTCGCCTGATACTCTGAAAAGAGTAGTGTAATATCAGATGTCTGCACCGGAGTCAAAATGTCCTAAATAGAGCAGTACAGGTTATAATGTATTTAAAATAAGGTAAATGAAGTTTATGATGCAATCTATATGATTTCTAGGTCAAACTAGGTCAAAGTCAAACTTGGTCAACTCTGGGTCAAACCAAGTCAACATCTAGTCAAACTAGGTCAACAACAAGGCTATTAGGTCAACATTGGTCTCTCTAGTCTAGACGAACTCTACATTAGGGCCAATACCTTAAACTAACCATATACCAACATTTATATATATATATATATATATAAAAATATACTCACAACTTAAATTCATAACCTTGTATCAAGGCTAGCCAACACAACATGTAGGACACTTACCACTATCTTAAGTATCATCTATGTATATGATGACATTACGCTATATACACTACTACCCTATCTCAACATCCAAACATATGATGTATTCCCAAATACTCTACCACATAGATACATCTTTATATAATATATATGCTACATCACATACATATATATATACATACCATATACATAGTATGCAATGAAATAAAGAGGTAACAGGGAATGCATGGACAGGCCTGTCCTAATCTGGTTCTTAAGGACTGAACACATGTATCCAAGGGCTAAACCAAATTGTTTTGAGTAAGGGCTAAATCTCTTAGTATCAATGGACTGAACCAACAACCACCTATACTCTAGTTCACCCTCACATTCTAGGATACACACAAGGTATGTGTACATAGGGTTTTGCCATAACACCAATGGGGACTGAACTCTGGACTGGACTGAGTTGTTCATTGCAGGGGACTGAAATGATACAGGAACTTGATTGAAAAACCAAGGAATTTTAGGACTGCACAACAGACAAGGCATTACATGATGCAGGACAATATGTTAAGGTTAAACCTAGCTCACTATAACCTGTAACTTCCCCCATTCTTGCCTGCCATATCTGAAACCAATGTAGATAAATACATTGTATTGGTGTAGGGATGTGAACCTAATATCTGGAATTGGATACTGTAAACCAAAAGGGATGGGACTGAAACTGATTGTTCACCAAGGACTTAACCAAAACTCTGAAAATAACTGAGCTCTTAACCTATGTTCTCAGGAAACTGAGTTAACCCTAGCGTAATGTAAAATCATAAACCCAATACACAAGTCTCATACATATATATAAATACAATATTCATCTGGTATATATAGACTAATACACACAAGGAAAATGGTCTGAACTGTATGTATGTGTGACTGAATCATACATATATGGACTGAACAATTGAAATAAGATGGACAGAATAGTTCATATGAAATGAATCATATCACTGCACATATAAACTGGGACTGAATTTAAATGAAGGGGAATAGCACAGGTAAGGATATAAACATAGAGTCTAGGGAAGTGTCTAGCATGTGTCCAAGTGTGAGTCAACAAAGAATTGTGTGTGTGTGGGGTGCTCAACCTGTGAGTGCTAGGAATATGTCGAACCTGTGTGCAATTGTGTTCTCGTGTGTGTGTAACAGTTGACAGCTCTATTCAAGTCCAAATGAAAATCTCCAAACTGAAATCCCATGCTAAAACATAACCCTTAGCATATAGGTTAGTCTCTGATGTGTAAACAACCAATTTTTAAATCATACAATAGTGTATTATACATTAGAAATTCAGAAACCAACTAACAGTTTCTAAGTATCATGAATATGGGAATTCCCCACTCTCACCGAGTTCAACCCAACAATTCTCAATCCTAATCACACATGCAGGTAATCTCAGACATGCATGTATACTAACATCACATTAATTCTTTCCATCTCAAAAACAGTAATGTGAATCCAATCCCATTCTCAACAATCTCAGGAATACCTGAGATGATATCTAACCCAGATATTAACTCCATTCCAGATGTTAAACTCGATATCTACATCAGATACCCACTCAATTCAGCATACTGAAATTAAAGAATAACTCATACATGTATCATAAACCTGAAAATCTATCCCAACCTCATATCTCCAGTTCATATAATCAGTTCCTAAACCTAAGTATCAGTGAAGATCTAATCCCTTTCGAAAATTCTATTTCAATACCATAGTAACCCACAATCAGGCATGTAGAGATGTTCCCCACATGAACACGTGTCTAGGGGTGTCATTCCATGTCCATACAGTAGACACAAGGATTCAAATCGTGTCCAAACAGAGGGGTCGACACAGTGTTAAAAATAGCACAGAGGCTGCCTCGTGCAATGGTGTCGAGCATCACAGGACACGACACACACCCTCTTGTGTCACGTGCTTGTGTCCAGAGGTAGCCTAGGTATAGGGTTAGGTGTCTAGGTGCCTGATATGTGTCCACGTGGTGTCCAGCTTCGTGTCCAAGCCCGTATCAGTGACCAACTGTGCGCGTGTGTGTGTGTTTGTAAAACCAGTGCAAGCCCGATAACTTTGAAAATACCAAACCAACTCGACCCAAACTTTGGGGACATGCTGTCAGTGTATGCCCCCTCATGTCCATTAATTTTTGTGTCATATGAATCAGTGTCGTGTCTGCTAGGACACCCGAGCAGCAGGGGAGCCACACGAGCCCCGCACGGTGTCTCGTATTGCGTGTCCAAGACCCTAAACAGTGTCCAAACTTGCCTAAATTCGACTCAGTCAATTCGAGTTGTAATATATACATGTTAGGCTACACATATATGTAATTAGTTTTGAAAATTACCAAAATCCATTTCTATGTGACAATTCATCGAACACGCATTTGAATACACCGATACATGTCCGATACGGACACGAAATGGACACAAAATCCTACCAAACTTGGGCTACACCTAGGGGGACCCTAAATGGATGCATCTATGGGAAGAAATCAGAAATTTATTAGGGTTTGTAGGATTTTACCTATTGAGTGTTCAAACTCAATGTAAAGAGCCTCGTCTTGACGTCTTCCTCGATTTGCTACGGTTCAAACGTCCTCGAACCTTGCTAGCAAGCACCCACAAGTCTTCTCTAATGTTGGGGATGATGATGCAATTGATTTGACTCAATTTGGGCTCAATTTGGATTAATTGGGAGAAGTTTAGTGAAGAACAAAGTAGGGTTCTTCTAGGTTTTTAAAAAAATAGGCAAAGGCTTCTTAGTGTGACACTTATAGGAGGGGGGCTTGTATGGCTGTTGAAAGATTAGAGTTAGGGTTTTAGATGAGTGGTTGAGGTTCCTCCACTTAATTCCAAGCCTTCCTATTGGTTCAAGGCTTATTGTTACAAATATCTAAAAAGAAAAATATCCTACCTAGGAATATCTAGATATTACTAACCTTGGCACTTAGTAGGAATGTTCTAACCGTGATTCTAACCTCAAGACTAATCTAGGTTAAGTTAAACTTATAGGTTAAGGCTTAACTAAAAGATTAGCACAATATTTAATTAATCAAAATTATTATTTCACAAAATTATCAAAATAACCAAAATACCCTTAGGCTAAAAATTGGTAATTTGAATTTCTAATAACATGGCTAGGCTCCCTTGGTCATGGTTAGTCTCTAGGTTTAGCAAAACTAAGATTTAACTAGTTAACCATAAAAATCATAATTCAATATTTTAAATAGTTTTAAATTGATTAAAAATCACCAAAATCACAATATGATTTAAATATCATTCTTAAATGACTATAATCACAAAATTTCAAAATAACCCTCATTTGGAAAACTGAGTGTTACAAGTCTAGCCCCTTAGAAGAATTTCGTCCTCAAAATTAAGATGATCGTACTCCTCCTAGTTCAAACCCCCAATCAAACAAGGTCGAAAGATAACATGCAACACAATCCTACTGGTCGTGATTCCACAGTCTCGATCAGGGTAACTACGCTATCTAACATATCAAAAGCATATCCTGGCAGGTACTAATAGAATCATACATGAAGGTGAAAAGAAGGACAGGAAAGAAAGACCTGCTAACCCGTCACCCATAGCGTCGGTCTACTCGACTGTCAGCACAAAAGCCCTGCCCCTCTGGGGTATATCCCTCTGATGGTGCGGGGCACGGTGCTGCGCTATAGGTGGCTTAGCTCCCTCTATCTAATCCATGATACTCATGTAACATCCACACTGATATTCCATTCCATCATACTAGGGCACCATCAATATGATATCTATTCTAAAATCTGATAATCATACCCGTCTATCCAGAACCATGTTACCAGAATCCTCGTTACGCCAGTAAGTACTACAGCAATAACTCATAGAGTCCGCGACTAAGGTACATACCTCTAGAATCATGGTATTTAAAATTTTTGTATTGCCGCTAGCTTGGCTGCGAAAACCTTAAATTCCTACACCCGAGAAATACATCCAAAATTAGACTCTATCTCATCGCCAAACCAGCTAATATGGCTATAGAAGACTCTAGATTCTATGACTAAGGCAACCTAGCCCATAATATTATTTTGGTAGAAAATCAAGTCAATAATGAATACCAAGAATCAAATTCAACGATGAACAAGGAAGTAGACAGAAACTGCCGGAATCGAATTTCGAGATAGTTTATAATGAGATTCTCAAGGGTCATCCAAGGAATCTTCTCAAGTAGTCCTAACTGTGATTGAGTAACCTCTCTTCTAAAGCCTATTCCTTAGTTCCTATCGTAGGTGCGCAGCAGTACAACTAATCGTTGCACTACCACGACATCGCACTAATGCGACTCTCGACCTGTATGGGCCACCACTAAAAACGTGTCACGACCCGCACCCAGTGTAGGGGCATGACAAGTGGGTACGTCCAGCGTACGTCGCAGTATCGGCGGTAGAACGCTATACTAGGTTACTATCTAATCAATAACTCACGCAATTATATAATATACTTGTCAAATCTCAACTCCGAACGGAGGACAAGTATAGATATAATGAAATCTCAATCACAGTCTAAGCACGATATGATAATACAGAAGTTTAATACTAAAACTAAATAACAACAACAAAACCAACTACTAAAATAATAATAATCTCAAACAAACTCAGATACAAACTCATATCTCAACTTATTACAATTCAAGTTCTAAAACATTAAAACTAAACCAAGTCTACTAGCTAGTCTACCGATCACTCCTGAGTGTCGGGGCCAAAGGAATCTAAGCCATCTCCTGGTCCATAGTAAGTAGCACAAGTGTCCTCGGGGCAAGCATCTGTAATATTTTCAACAGGTCCAGTCAGGACAGGAACGAGTACAATTCATCTAGAAAACCCAAGTAAATGACAGAGAACTCTAAAGCAGTTATAGACAGTTTTATTGATGAACATGGTAGTTTATATTCAGGTTATGGTATAGAGAAACAGTTAAGATACAAGGAAAGTAAGGTAAGTAAACAAGAGGAGAAGCATGGCAATGAAGACTGTAAATAGAAACTAGCTGAACTAGGGTAACATGATATAAGTCCCGACAGTAAATATAAACAAGTGTAAAATCCAAGTAAGTCCAGACAATATGAATCTGATACCAGGTGATTCCAGTACAAGATGAGTCCAGTATAAGATGATTCCAGTCAGTGATCAAAGATTTCAGGGTGAGTCCAGACTATACTCTAACAGTGTCTTTTAAAATACCGAGATCGACATATAAACGGCTATAGGTATCAGGCACATCACTCACTGATCAGGCGAGAGATGGCTATGCTTCCAGTAAATTCCAGTAGAAAGATTCCAGATTTGGGATATGTTTACATGTCTTACTCAATATTTCTCCGCCCCGCAATACAAGTGAATCCAGTACAAGATACGAGAATCAAGATGAGTCCAGCCAAACATGATGATACCAGCAATGATTCTAGAATGATTTCAGTAGATTCCAGTAATAGATGCCAGACATGATGATACCAACAATGATTTCAGTAATAGAAGCCAAACAACATGGTATGTGTGTCGCATACATAAATCCAGAAATATCCATACGTGTTGTAAGAATCACATAAAACTAACTAGAACTGAAGTACAGTAATTGACAAGTAAATGAGAGAACTATCAGAGAATGTACTCGCCTGATACTCTGAAAAGAGTAGTATAATATCAGATGTCTGCACCGCAGTCAAAATGTCCTAAATAGAGCAGTACAGGTTATAATTGTTTAAAATAAGGTAAATGAAGTTTATGATACAATCTACATGATTTCTAGGTCAATCTAGGTCAAAGTCAAACTTGGTCAACTCTGGGTCAAACCAAGTCAACATCTAGTCAAACTAGGTCAACAACAAGGCTATTAGGTCAACATTGGTCTCTCTAGTCTAGACAAACTCTACATTAGGGCCAATACCTTAAACTAACCATATACCAACATTTATATATATATATATATATATATAAATATACTCACAACTTTAATTCATAACCTTGTATCAAGGCTAGCCAACACAACATGTAGGACACTTACCACTATCTTAAGTATCATCTATGTATATGATGACATTACTCTATATACACTACTACCCTATCTCAACATCCAAACATATGATGTATTCCCAAATACTCTACCACATAGATACATCTTTACATAATATATATGCTACATCATATACATATATATATATACATACCATATACATAGTATGCAATAAAACAAAGCGGTAACATGGAATGCATAGACAGGCCTGTCCTAATCTGGTTCTTAAGGACTGAACACATGTATCCAAGGGCTAAACCAAATTGTTTTGAGTAAGAGCTAAATCTCTTAGTATCAATGGACAGAACCAACAACCACCTATACTCTAGTTCACCCTCACATTCTATGATACACACAAGCTACGTGTACATAGAGTTTTGCCATAACACCAATGGGGACTGAACTCTGTACTGGACTAAGTTGTTCATTACAGGGGACTGAAATGATACAGGAACTTGATTGAACAACCAAGGAATTTTGGGACTGCACAACAGACAAGGCATTACATGATGCAGGACAATATGTTAAGGTTAAACCTAGCTCACTACAACCTGTAAATTCTCCTATTCTTGCCTGCCACATCTAAAACCAATGTAGATAAATACATTGTATTAGAGTTGGGATGTGAACCTAATATCTAGAATTGGATACTGTAAACCAAAAGGGATGGGACTGAACCTGATTGTTCACCAAGGACTTAACCAAAACTCTGAAAATAACTGAGCTGTTAACCTATATTCTCAGGAAACTGAGTTAACCAGCTTAATGTAAAATCATAAACCCAATACACAAGTCTTATACATATATATAAATATAATATTCATCTGGTATATATAGACTAATACACACAAGGGAAATGGTCTGAACTGTATGTATGTGTGACTGAATCATACATATATGGACTGAACAATTGAAAGAAGATGGACAGAACAGTTCATATGAAATGAATTGTGTCACTGTACATATAAAACTAGGACTGAATTTAAATGAAGGGGAATAGCATAGGTAAGGATGTAAACATAGAGTCTAGGGAAGTGTCTTGCTTGTGTCCAAGTGTGAGTCAACAGAGAATTATGTGTGTGTGGGGTGCTCGACCTGTGAGTGCTAGGAATGTGTCGAACCTGTGTGCAATTGTGTTCTCATGTGTGTGTAACAGTTGACAGTTCTATTCAAGTCCAAATGAAAATCTCCAAACTGAAATCCCATGCTAAAACATAACCTTTAGCATATAGGTTAGTCTCTGATGTGTAAACAGCCAATTTTTAAATCATACAACAGTGTAATATATATTAGAAATTCAGAAACCAACTAACAGTTTCTAAGTATCAGGAATATGGGAATTTCCCACTCTCACTGAGTTCAACCCAACAATTCTCAATCCTAATTACACATGCAGGTAATCTCAGACATGTATGTATACTAACATCACATTAATTCTTTCCATCTCAGAAAAACAGTAATGGGAATCCAATCCCATTCTCAACAATCTCAGGAATACCTGAGATGATATCTAACCCAGATATCAACTCCATTCCAGATGTTAAACTCGATATCTACATTAGATACCCACTCAATTCAGCATAATAAAATTAAAGAATAACTCATACATGTATCATCAACCTGAAAATCGATCCCAACCTCATATCTCCAGTTCATATAATCAGTTCCTAAACCTAAGTATCAGTGAAGACCCAATCCCTTTCGAAAATTCAATTTCAATACCATAGTAACCCACAATCAGGCATGTAGAGATGTTCCCCACATGAACACGTGTCTAGGGGTGTCGTTCCGTGTCCATACAGTAGATACAAGGATTCAAATCGTGTCCAAACAGAGGGGTCGACACAGTGTTAAAAACAGCACAGAGGCTGCCTCGTGCAGTGGTGTCGAGCATCACAGGACACGACACACACCCTCTTGTGTCACGTGCTCGTATCCAGAGGTAGCCTAGGTATAGGGTTAGGTGTCTAGGTACCTAATATGTGTCCACGTGGTGTCCAGTACAAGCCCGATAACTTTGAAAATACTAAACCAACTCGACCCAAACTTTGGGGACATGCTGTCAGTGTATTCCCCCTCGTGTTCATTAATTTTCGTGTCATATGAATCAGTATCGTATCCGCTAGGACACCCGAGCAGCAGGAGAGCCGCACGAGCCCCATGTGGTGTCTCGTGCTGCATGTCCAAGCCCCTAAACAGTGTCCAAACGTGCCTAAATTTGACTCAGTCAATTTGGGTTGTAATATATACATGTTAGGCTACACATACATGTAATTAGTTTTGGAAATTACCAAAATCTATTTCTATGTGACAATTCATCGAACACGCATTTGAATACACCGATACATGTCCGATACGGACACGAAATGGACACAAAATCCTACCAAACTTGGGCTACACCTAGGGGGACCCTAAATGGATGCATCTATGGGAAGAAATCAGAAATTTATTAGGGTTTATAGGATTTTACCTATTGAGTGTTCAAACTCAATGTAAAGAGCCTCGTCTTGACGTCTTCCTCAATTTGCTACGGTTCAAACGTCCTCGAACCTTGCTAGCAAGCACCCATAAGTCTTCTCTAATGTTGGGGATGATGATGCAATTGATTTGACTCAATTTGGGCTCAAGTTAGATTAATTGGAAGAAGTTTAGTGAAGAACAAAGTAGGGTTCTTCTAGGCTTTTAAAAAAATAGGCAAAGGCTTCTTAGTGTGACACTTATAGGAGGGGGGGCTTGTATGGCTGTTGAAAGATTAGGGTTAGAGTTTTAGATGAGTGGTTGAGGTTCCTCCACCCAATTCCAAGCCTTCCTATTGGTTCAAGGCTTCTTTTTACAAATATCTCAAAAGAAAAATATCCTACCTAGGAATATTTAGATATTACTAATCTTGGCACTTATTAGGAATGTTCTAACCATGATTCTAACCTCAAGACTAATCTAGGTTAGGTTAAACTTATCGGTTAAGGCTCAACTAAAAGATTAGCACAATATTTAATTAATCAAAATTATAATTTTACAAAATTATCAAAATCACCAAAATACCCTTAGGCTAAAAATTTGTAATTTGAATTTCTAATCACATGGCTAGGCTCCCTTGGTCATGGTTAGTCTCTAGGCTTAGCAAAACTAGGATTTAACTAGTTAACCATAAAAATCGCAATTCAATATTTTTAAATAGTTTTAAATTGATTAAAAATCACCAAAAATCATAATATGATTTAAATATCATTATTAAATGATTATAATCATAGAATTTCAAAATTACCCTTATTTGAAAAATTGGGTGTTATACTATATCCGGTGTAGATGGTCATCCTCGAGATGTCGGATTTGGACAAGTAATAATTGAATGGTCCTCTGCTCCACAGCGGAAGCATCGCTTATTGGCCATCCAAAAAACTGATCTGAGATGTCCTATCTTCCCACAATAGGTACATCCTACTTGTTTTGCCTGATACTTCTGCTGGTTCTTCTGCCTTTGAGCCTGAGTTTGTACATATTGCTGAGGTCCCTGCTGCTGCTGAACCGGTACTGATACCTGCTGGTTGGAAGGCTAGAAGGATGACGATCCAGCCGGACTCCTCCAGGGATAAACTTTGATCATGTGGTCTGGTGATCCGTACGACAAACGTAGAAAGTTGGCCCTTCGACAAGTAAGATGAGTGTGCCCTCCCCTTCCACAGAAGGAACATACGACTGGCAACATCTGGTGCTGGTATGGATGTTAGTATGCTGGTACTGGTCAGGGATATCGAGGTAAAAAGCCTGACACGGGTGTATGGTACCTCTTATTACCCTCAGTTCTAGATGTGGTCCTCCTAGCTATATGCTCTTGCTCTCGTATTGCCTCCACAGTAGGTTGGGCACGATATGCTGACTGGCTAGATGACTAGTACTGTCTGGCTCCAATCCGTACTTTCTCTGGATGCCAGTCCTCGTCTTGAAATTCTTCGGGTATTCCTTGCTCACTTCGGTCTATCAACATACGGACACTCTGCTGGAGAACGAGATCTCATCATCGTTGTGACTTCATTATTTTCTTGATAATCCCTATGAGTGTAGGTACATCAGGCTGATCTGGAAGTACCTCCGCTCGGACTGCTAATTGTACGGACACAGCCGGATGATCAGGATGGACTGACATCTCTGTCCTCGAGTCAACTCTCGACTCTGTATTTGAATGCTGAGACTGATCCTCCACAACTGGCCTAACAGAAGATTGTTGATCTGCCATCGGCAGAACCCAAATAAGATAATTGGAAGGATTAGGAACAGTGTTCCTGAAAGTTAAAGGGTGCAAGGATCAAATCGAAGGAACATGAAAGATCAACGATCAAAGCAGATATCAGGTCAAAGGATCAGAGATATAGAATAATGTTTGCCATTAAATATCAAGAACACAAATTATAGAGGAATTGAACTTGATTGCAAACTCGCTTGTACAAAAAAAGCCTAGAAAGAAACCCTAGGAAACAATCTAAGTACAATTGTATAGTTTTTGATTCTGGAGGGTGATGATAGAGGCTCGAAAAAGTGTAGCAACTCTGCCTTACTCCTTGGACTATCGAACACAGTCTTTGCTCTCGAAGAAATTTGCCAGCCTAGGATTGCCAACCCTTTGCAGGGGTATAGCACCCTGCTATTTATAGTGATCCCTGCAATAGCAGATTTTAGGCCGCATAAAAGGGCCACGTGGCTACGTGTCTGTAACAGCACACAAGGACTCGATCTTGGGCTGCCAGCTGGTGGGGTGTTGTTGAGATTTTATTGTAGCGAATCTGGGTGGTTGAGACTTGGTCAAATTGCCATATGTCTCCTCCACAAAATAGAGTGACTCATTTTGGCCGTATAGTGGCTTTAGGGGCCTTGCTTCTGTGGCTCGGCTCGGCTCCGCTTGGCCGCATAGGATCTTTGAGAACCTCGCTCCTGCGGCTTGGTTCTACCTGGCTGCATGGGATCTATAAGAACCTTCCCTCTGTGGCTCGAGTCCCCTTAGCCGTATGGGGCCTTCGAGAGCCTCACTTCTACGGCTCGAGTTTGTCTTAGCAGCATGGGGTCTCCAGGGGCACTGTTTCTGTGGCTTAGTTTCGTTTGGCTACATGGGAAGATGATCCGCCTAAACTCCATCTTTTCCATGCTTCTACAAGACCCCCTTCAAAGTTTTCAAATTGCAAATTTGGAATACTTTGAATAAGAAGCATTGAGAAGAAATGTCGAGCCAGAGGGAAGTTTTGAGCCGCAGAAAGATCTCGGTCCGCATGGAAATTTTGGACCGCAGGGAGACTCTGTCCAGCTATCCAACTGTACTACTGCATTTAATGCTCGGATTTACATTTTAGATTTGGGGGCTGCTTTTCGGTTACTGTGACGGTTATAAAGGATAGAATCCCAAGAGCCATTATTATCTTTTAATGACAAGATAACTGAAGCGACGCCTATCCGTTTCCACTTCTTGGTAGAATATAAATATATGGGCCGTACAGCAGCAGTGAGAGGACTCCTATTGCTTTCTTTCGTCCTCTTCTCTTTTCGGCCTCTTCTCTTCTGTAAAACCCTAATAATTTCTAATTATTTTAGTGCTTTAAAAAAAACTATTTTTATATTATTTAGAATTAATTGGTATGTGTACGTAATCATAGACGTATATAATATATGCATGTTTATGGGCTTGATATTTTAAATACTACTAAATATAGCTCCCTTGTTTACAAAATATTTTTGTTACTTAATCTAGAATTTTTGGAATTTTTCTTGTGATTTTATACATATACATATATATATATATATATATATATATTTTATATATATATATATATATATATATATATATATATATATATATATGTGTAAATATATATATATATATATATATATATATATATATATATATATATATATATATGTATATATATGTATATATATACATATACATATATATATATATATATATATATATATATATATATATATATATATATATATATATATAATATATATATATATATATATATATATGTATATATATATATAGTTTTTGTATAAAAAAAAAGGGAATTGATGGTGGCCGAACCCCCACCATCAGCAGCAGCAGCTGCGAGGGGACCCGACCCCTAACCCACTCCACACACATGGCCCGACCCCACCTCCTAACACTTAACATAGCAGCTACAGCTGCTATGGTGAAACCGAGCACCACTCGGATTAAAACCCGAGCCCATATGTATTTTTCCTATTACGAATAGGAATGCAAACAGCGGCTTGGTATATATATATATATATATATATATATATATATATATATTCACCCGCAACAAACCAAACCCTAACTCCTTCCCATCTCTTCTCCACCTCGACCCCAAGGCAACCGACCTCCCCGAGCACACCCCAGGCGCCGGACAACCACCGCGCCACCGCCAGGATCGCCGGAGCGCCGCCTCCAACCGACCCCCGTTCAGGAACTCGACAACAAGGTACCCCTCTTTTTCGGCCTTGATTACTTCTCGCACATTTGATCATTTTGCGATCCGAAAGATGCTACGTGTAGGCAATGTAACCCTCTTTGAGTCCCTTCAAAGGGAATCAGCTATAACCCTTTGGTTTGACAAGTAACTCGATGCAAAGTCAAGTAAAACTCTGTCGAAAACAGAAATTGAATCCAGTTTCAAACCACCACTTAGAAGCCGGATTCTGAACTGTGTGTCAAGATTTTTCAAAAACTAATTGAATATGTGTGAAGACAACATAACCCCGATTAAAACGCAACTTGTAGATCTATATTTCGATTTCTGTGTGAGTATTAAATCAGTGTTGAACTTGTGAGAAAAACTGCTTCGAAAGCATTAAAATTTTAGAATTTTGTCCGATACGACGTACGCTCCGACAAACCGGGCGACATGGTCATGCACTATACGCATCGAAAGGCGCGTATGGACGTTGCGGACGTGTGGGAACTGACGGAACTCAGTTTCGTCGCGTGTACGCGACGAAATCAACGCGTATCCGTCGAGATACCCCCGTATCGACGTTTTGCAAACTTGCCCATAGCTTCGTGTACAGTCGTCGAATCGAGACGAAACTTACGCCAACAGGTTCGGATCAAAATTTTGGTCCTGTACCAAGTTTGGTTCGATTCTGAGAAGGTCGAATCGGAACCCATGTTTGGCGGGCCCGCGACCCACTCAAACGGGCAATTTTGTACACGGCTCATCAGAATCCAAAACTGGACATACCGTTGAGTTACTCTCCTCAAACTGAATCCGTAGACATGTAGTTTGACGACTTTAGAGACCATAGACTTTGGCACACGTTTCTGTGCAAAGCGAGTCCGACGACGGACATCATTTTGACCCAAAATTACGATTTTGCCCCTGTTCCAGAATTTGACTTTTGGACAGGCATTTCCTAGGTATATCTTCTTCAGCGAGATCATTTTGATGTTTGTTTCAGCATTTGGAGTCATCTATGATTTGTGAGTTTTGTGCTGACACTTGCTACTCTTGGATTTGTCCTTCTCGCACCACAGGCAAGATACCTTGCCACCTTACTCTGTGATTATTATATTCTTATTTTCAGTTGTTATTTTTAGCATTTTGTTTCATGATATTTAAACTGTGCATCCAAGTCACACTTGGTGCAAGCAACTCTATCGGTCGTTTTTCTTGTTTTATTTATTCTCTTGTGTGGACTTAGTTTATTGACCACCCATTGATGTTGAGGTATTGGTATATCTCATACGGCCTTGACACTTATTGTATCACGTGATGTGAGTCACATGTAGGATACGTTTCCGCGTAGTCGGCTGGCCACCGATACGTATGGAGCGTGCGACGGATAGGAGTAACTGCCAATAGTATTGCATGTTAGAAGACTTGGCGGTTACTAGACGTTCATATCAGTCATGGAGATGATGATACTAGGTATTGGGTGGGGAGAACAATACCTGACGTATGGGCTTCTTTACACTTCCATGATTACATGTGCGCTCCTCCGGAGACGCAGGCTCCAGGCGCCCTCTGACGTTTCCTAGAGCGTTATGGACGTAGCCCCTTGCACATGGTGCCCTCTGACGCTTTCCGAGCATTATGGACGTAGGCCCCTGGTACCCTTTATGGGAACTATGCCGATCCCATTTACAGCTAGGGCTCATGCGTCGAAGGATTGTATCTCAACTGCATATTCACAGTAGAATGGTCAGGATCCGATTGCATGCATACCTTTTTCTCTTATTATATTATCATATTTTATATGGCATGGTGTTTTCTTATATCTTGCTATGTCCGCTGAGGACCTGGTTATCTCTCCAGGTTTAGACGATTTTCTACAGGAGTACGAAGCGGCATTGGAGCTATCCTACATTGATGACGAGACAGTGCCTACTGATTTCTAGTTTATTCTATATTTGAGACAGTTGTAGACATTATTTTACATCTCTTTTCTTTCTATTTGCGGAGGTTGGACTCCGATCTTGTGAGACTATTTTTCATAGCTGTTTGGAGTGAGTATGTTCACCCGGCTATCTTTTGATACTCTGCTTTATTCATTTGGACTTTATTATCTTCTGTGTTGAGCTGTGATGAGATTAGATATGTTATTCTAGCCTGTGCTTATTTTATTTACAGCTTATGTGCATATATGAGAATTCCATATATTGGAGTATTCTTCGTATATGTGCAGCTGGCATGTTCACGTACTCGGTCCTATGTATTTTGGGACTGGGGCGTTACATATTTTTGTGGTGGCCCATACAGGTCAGATTTAATATTGTTGGGTTACATGATTGTGCCCAACAAGCCTGCATATAGGAATAGGAATATCTCATCCAGAACTACTACTATCTCTTGACTTCAAATCTTTTCGAAACTTCCTTGATTATTCGATTTACTTCATATCTAATCCTTCCTAATATCAACTTATCTTCCTCGTGCCAACAGTATAAATTTACGAAGCGGACGCACTTCTGCCTCGGCCCTCACCTCTGGTGAGGTGACTACTCCGGAAGGACAGAATCCTCCCATGACTCCAGCGACACCCTACTAGTCAGGACTGTCGCAGCCTACTACGACACCGACGACGGAGTACCCAGAGGTCGCAGCACCCCCAGGCAGCCAGGCTGGGCAGACCACTACCATACCCCCGGGAGGGAATGTACCATTGCCACCACCACCACCACCATTCCCTCAGCAATTTCCCCCACAGTCGGGACCTCAGATGCCTCCACCACCGACTGATGGGAGCCCTACTACTCAGTTTATGTATACCATAATGCAAGCTCAGTGGCAGCAGACTGAGCTGATGCGACAGACGATGATGGCAGCTATGGCTAGACCTCCACCACCACCTCCAGCACCAGTACCAGCACCGGCTCTGCATCCCTATGAAGGCTCTATCAAGAATTTCACAGATATGAACCCCAAGGCCTTTAGAGGGACGAAAAAGCCATTAGAGGTGTCACAGTGGCTTATTAGTACCGAGAAGCTACTGAAGGCTTCCCAGTTGCCACCTCGAGATTGGATGACAGCAGTGGACCTACTGTTAGAAGATAATGCTCACCACTGGTGGAAGGCGGAAGAGAGACGATTAGGCACTGGGATCACCTGGAAGTAGTTCTATGATTCATTTTATGAGAGATTCTTCCCTATTCATGTTCAAGATGGTCTCTACGACCAGCTCCTCCATCTGAAGCAAGGGAATATGACAGTTGATGAGTATGACTCGGAGTTCAATCGCCTGAGTCGATTTGGTGTGGGATTAATTCCGACAGAGTTAGAGAAGGCGAGGAGATTTCACCAGGGGCTTGCACCAGAGCTCAAGTCTTATACGACTACCCAGTCTCGAGTCTCCCATTCAGCTGTCGTAGAAGAAGCTCGTGCTCAGAAGATTCTTCGTAAGGAACAGCAGCAGACATCGAGACGCCATACCCCAGCAGTTACACCAGCCTGAGCCACTCAGAGTGGACCTATTAGGAGGACCACATGACAGTTCTAGCAGAGGCCCTCACCTTATCAGAAGCCCGTTTGCCATTACTGCGGAAAACAAGGTCATCTCCAGAGTGACTGCAGGACTCGTCTCGGATTATGCTTGAGATGTGGATCCAATCAGCACATGCTCAAGGATTGTCCGGAGCAACATGCAATAGTACAAGATCGACAGAACCCGAGACCCACAGCCCCAGCTCTCCCAGCACCACGGCCCGTAGCAGGAGCACCTCGTCCACCATTGCCTCCCCAAGGCGTACAGTACAACCAGGCCAGAGCTCAGGGCCCGGGACAGAATTATGGGCAGGTATTCTCACTTGCTGTTGAGGATATAGAGACAGAAGTGAAGGTCATAGCAGGTATGGTTTTAGTTGCATCTTTTTCCGCTATTACATTATTTGATACTGGAGCCACACATTCATTTATAGCCACTAGTTTTGCCACTGGACACAGCATTCCCATCACACCCTTAGCTAAGAATGTTAAAATCTTCACTGGAGGAGGAGTTGTACCTGTTAGTGGTGTTTGTAGACTTTGTCCTGTAGTGATAAATGGCAGAGAGATGATGGCACGACTTCTTGTATTCCCTATACTGACATTTGATATGGTTCTTGGAATGGACTGGTTGAGCCAGCATTTCGCTCTCATAGACTGCCATAGGAGCAGTATTATCTTTAGACCACCGAATGCGGCAGAGTTTGAGTTCACCAAAGAAGACGGAGATAGTTGTGATGCACCCACATCGGGAACACATATGATGATGTATGACACCCTACAGCACCCTATTATCACCGAGTTCGAGGATGTATTCCCCGAGGAATTGCCAGGACTGCCACCTGACCGAGATATTGAGTTTTCTATTGAACTTATTCCAGGAGCCGAGCCTATTTCATCTCGAGTATATCGTCTGGCACCCAAGGAGTTGGTAGAGATGAAGACGCAGATTGATGACTTATTAGAGAAGGGATTTATTCGTGCCAGTACGTCACCATGGGGAGCACCCATTCTTTTTGTGCCTAAAAAAGACGGGACAGTACGCATGTGCATCGACTACAGAGCATTAAATGCAGTGACGGTGAAGAACAAGTATCCCTTGCCGCGTATAGACGATCTATTCGATCAACTGAGTGGAGCAAAAGTATTCTCCAAGATTGACTTACGATCAGGCTATCACCAATTGAAGGTTCGGAAGGAAGACATTGCAAAGACGGCCTTTAGATCGAGGTATAGACACTACGAGTTCTTGGTCATGCCTTTCGGTTTGACCAATGCACCCGCAGTTTTCATGAATTTAATGAACAAGATCTTTCACCAATACTTGGACAAATTTGTAGTAGTCTTTATAGACGATATCTTGATTTACTCCAAGAGCCAAGAGGAGCATGAGCAGCATCTACGGATAGTTTTAGGAACATTGAGGAACGAGAGACTCTTTGCGAAGCATAGCAAGTGTGATTTCTTTCTCAAGGAGGTGTCATTCCTTGGTCATATTGTTACAGGCGATAGTATATCAGTAGACCCAGAGAAGATCACAGCAGTCAAATCATGGCCCGCTCCTACAACAGCTTATGAAGTGAGAAGTTTCCTCGGACTTGCGGGTTACTACCGGCGGTTCGTAGAAGATTTCTCTCGAATAGCGGGGCCTATGACTCGATTAACTTGCAAGGATCAGGAGTTTGTATGGACAGACGAGTGTCAAGCCGCTTTTGACGAGTTGAAGAAGCGATTGACCACAGCACCGATCTTGACACTACCATCGGGCCCAGGAGGATTTGTGATCTACAGCGACGCATCCGGGAAGGTATTAGGATGTGTATTGATGCAGCACGGTCGGGTAGTAGCATATGCATCGCGACAGTTGAGAGTGCATGAGAAGAATTATTCGACCCACGATCTAGAGCTCGCAGCGGTTATCTTTGCTTTGAAGCTATGGAGACACTACTTGTACGGTGAGAAGGTTGATATCTACACTGATCATAAGATCCTCAAGTATGTGTTCACATAAAAAGAGTTGAATATGCGACAGCGTCGTTGGTTGGAGTTGATGAAGGATTATGAGATCGAGCTTTATTATCATCCGGGCAAGGCTAATGTCGTGGCAGACGCATTGAGCCGTAAGTCCATGGCACACTTTTTGACTACATAGAAGGAATTGATTAGAGACTTGGAGCAGCTTGGTATTGAGGTAGTATTACCTGGAGCAGACGACGTATTAGCCAACCTTCAAGTACAATCATCACTGGTAGAGCGCATCAAGGCAGCATTGCCTAATGATGCTAGATTTCGATGGCTGAAAGAGAGGACTGAAGCAGGAGAGCAGACAGGTTTGAGGATCCACCCAGATGGGATACTGCGATATGGTGATCGCATTTATGTACCCAATAGAGATCTACGGCAGGAGCTGATGGTCGAGGCTCACAGTTCGACTTACTCTATTCATCCCGGAGGGACCAAGATGTATCGTGACTTACGATAGTATTATTGGTGGCATGGAATGAAGCGAGAGATAGCTCGTTTCGTTGCCAAGTGCTTAGTATGCCAACAAGTTAAGGCGGAGCACGAGAGGACGGCCGGATTATTGCAGCCGCTATCCATTCCCGAGTGGAAGTGGGAGCATATTACTATGGATTTCGTCACGGGTTTTCCTCAGAGTCCTAGAGGACGTGACGCAGTATGGGTGATTGTTGATAGACTTACGAAGTCAGCCCATTTTTACCTTTTAGAGTGGGCCAGTCGACAGAGGTATTGGCAGAGATGTATATGGAGCAGATTGTGAGATTGCATGGTGTGTCTGTTAGTATTGTGTCGGACCGTGACTCGAGATTTACTTCGCATTTTTGGAGGAGCATGCAAGAGTGTTTGGGCACTCAATTGAAGTTTAGCACATCGTATCATCCGCAGACAGACGGCCAGTCGGAGCGTACCATTCAGACGCTAGAGGATATGCTGAGAGCGTGTATGCTTGATTTTGGCGGTTCGTGGGAGGACCATCTTCATCTTGTTGAGTTTTCCTACAACAATAGCTATCAAGCGAGCATTCAAATGGCTCCGTTTGAAGCATTGTATGGTAGGAAGTGTCCGTCTCCTGTTTGTTGGAGTGACATAGGAGAGCGACAGCTATTGGGACCCAAGTTGGTCTTGAGCACAGTGGAGACAGTGAAGAAGATTCAAGACCACCTGCGAACAGCGCAGGATCGTCAGAAGCAGTGGGCAGATAATCGTCGTCGACCCTTGGAGTTCAAAGAGGGTGACCATGTGTTCTTGAAGATATCCCCCACTAGAGGCACGATTCGATTCGGAGGATGTGGCAAGTTGAGTCCAAGGTACATCGGCCCATTCGATGTCTTGGAACGTGTTGGAGAGGTTGCCTACAGATTGGCACTGCCACCGTCGATAGAAGGAGTGCATGACGTATTCCACGTATCACAGCTGAGGAGGTACGTGGCAGACAGCAATCATGTGCTTGATCACTCCGAGATCACAGTTGGACCAAGTTTGTCGTACGAAGAGCAACCAGTAGGTATCCTCGATCGCCGAGTGAAGGTGTTACGAAATCAATCTATTCCATAGGTTCGCGTGGCATGGAAGCATCACTCGCCAGGGGAGTCTACTTGGGAGCGCGAGGACGACATCCTAAACCGCTACCCGCATTTGTTCGAAGGCGAAGGTATGTCTTGCAATTATATTTTCATGCATTGCATTTGATCCCCCGACCTTAGTTTAATTTCGAGGACGAAATTTTCTTTAAGTTGGGTAGGATGTAAAATCCCAATAATTTCTAATTATTTTAGTGCTTTAAAAAAAACTATTTTTATAATATTTAGAATTAATTGGTATGTGTACGTAATCATAGACGTATATAATATATGCATGTTTGTGGGCTTGATATTTTAAATACTACTAAATATAGCTCCCTTGTTTACAAAATATTTTTGTTACTTAATCTAGAATTTTTAGAATTTTTCTTGTGATTATATATATATATATATGTATATATATATATATATATATATATATATATATATGTATATATATATATATATATATATATATATATATGTATATATATATATATATATGTATATATATATATATGTATATATATGTATATATAGTTTTTATAAAAAATATATAGTTTTTATAAAAAAAAAGGGGAATTGATGGTGGCCGAACCCCCACCATCAGCAGCAGCAGCTGCGAGGGGACCCGACCCCTAACCCACTCCACACACATGGCCCGACCCCACCTCCTAACACTTAACATAGCAGCTACAGCTGCTATGGTGAAACCGAGCACCACTCGGATTAAAACCCGAGCCCATATGTATTTTTTCTATTACGAATAGGAATGCAAACAGCGGCTTGGTATATATATATTCACCCGCAACAAACCAAACCTAACTCCTTCCCATCTCTTCTCCACCTCGACCCCAAGGCAACCGACCTCCCAGCGCACACCCCAGGCACCGAACAACCACCGCGCCACCGCCAGGATCGCCAGAGCGCCGCCCCCAACCGACCCTCGTTCAGGAACTCGACAACAAGGTACCCCTCTTTTTCGGCCTTGATTACTTCTCGCACGTTTGATCATTTTACGATCCGAAAGATGCTACGTGTAGGCAATGTAACCCACTTTGAGTCCCTTCAAAGGGAATCACCTATAACCCTTTGGTTTGACAAGTAACTCGATACAAAGTCGAGTAAAACTCTGTCGAAAACAGAAATTGAATCCAGTTTCAAACCACCACTTAGAAGCCGGATTCTGAACTGTGTGTCGAGATTTTTCAAAAACTAATTAAACACGTGTGAAGACAACATAACCCCGATTGAAACGCAACTTGTAGATCTATATTTCGATTTCTGTGTGAGTATTAAATCAGTGTTGAACTTGTGAGAAAAACTGCTTCGAAAGCATTAAAATTTTAGAATTTTGTCCGATACGACGTACGCCCCGACAAATCGGGCGATGTGGTCGCGCACTATACGCATCGAAAGGCGCGTATGGACGTTGCGGACGTGTGGGAACTGACGGAACTCAGTTTCGTCGCGTGTGCGCGACGAAATCAACACGTATCCGTCGAGATACCCGTATCGACGTTTTGCTAACTTGCCCATAGCTTCGTGTACAGTCGTCGAATCGAGACGAAACTTGCACCAACAGGTCCGAATCGAAATTCTGGTCCTGCATGCCAAGTTTGGTTTGATTCTGAGAAGGTCGAATTAGAACCCATTTTTGGCGGGCCCGCGACCCACTCAAACGGGCGATTTTGTACACGGCTCATCGGAATCTAAAACTAGACATACCGTTGAGTTCCTCTCCTCAAACTAAAACCGTAGACATGTAGTTTGACGACTTTAGAGACCATAGAATTTGGCACGAGTTTCGGTGCAAAGCGAGTCCGACGGCAGACATCGTTTTGACCTAAAATTACGATTTTGCCCCTGTTCCAGAATTTGACTTTTGGATAGGCGTTTCCTAGGTATATCTTCTTCTGCGAGATCATTTTTGATGTTAGTTTCAGCGTTTGGAGTCATATGTGATTTGTGAGTTTTGTGCTGACACTTGCTACTCTTGGATTTGCCCTTCTCGCACCACAGGCAAGATACCTTGCCACCTTACTCTGTGATTATTATATTCTTATTTTTAGTTGTTATTTTCAGCATTTTATTTCATGATATTTAAACTGTGTGTCCAAGTCACACTTGGGTGCAAGCGACTCTATCGGTCGTTTTTCTTGTTTTATTTATTTTCTTGCATGGACTTAGTTTATTGACCACCCATTGATGTTGAGGTATTGGTATATCTCATACGGCCTTGACACTTGTTGTATCACGTGATATGAGTCACATGTAGGACACGTTTTTGCGTAGTCAGCTGGCCACCGATACGTATGGAGCGCCTTTCGATGCGTATAGTGCGCGACCACGTCGCCCGGTTTGTCGGGGCGTACGTCGTATCGGACAAAATTCTAAAATTTTAACGCTTTCGAAGCAGTTTTTCTCACAAGTTCAACCCTGATTTAATACTCACACAGAAATCGAAATATAGATCTACAAGTTGCGTTTCAATCGGGGTTATGTTGTCTTCATACGTGTTCAATTAGTTTTTGAAAAATCTCGACACACAGTTCAGAATCCGGCTTCTAAGTGGTGGTTTGAAACTGGATTTAATTTTTGTTTTCGACAGAGTTTTACTCGACTTTGCATCGAGTTACTTGTCAAACCAAAGGGTTATAGCTGATTCCCTTTGAAGGGACTCAAAGAGGGTTACATTACCTACATGTAGCATCTTTCGGATCGCAAAACGATCAAACGTGCGAGAAGTAATCAAGGCCGAAAAAGAGGGGTACCTTGTTGTCGAGTTCCTGAACGGGGGTCGGTTGGGGGCGGCGCTCCGGCGATCCTGGCGGTGGCGCGGTGGTTTTCCGACGCCTGGGGTGTGCGCGAAGAGGTCGGCGGCCTTGGGGTCGAGGTGGAGAAGAGATGGGAAGGAGTTAGGGTTTGGTTTGTTGCGGGTGAATATATATACCAAGCCGCTGTTTGCATTCCTATTCGTAATAGGAAAAATACATATAGGCTCGGGTTTTAATCCGATTGTTGATCGGTTTCACCATAGCAGCTGTAGCTGCTATGTTAAGTGTTAGGAGGTACGGTCGGGCCATGTGTGTGGAGTGGGTTAGGGGTCGGGTCCCCTCGCAGCTGCTGCTGCTGATGGTCGGGGTTCGGCCACCATCAATTCCCCCTTTTTTTTTACAAAAACTATATATACATATATATACATATATATATATATATATATATATAAAATATATGTATAAAATCACAAAAAAAATTCCAAAATTCTAGATTAAGTAACAAAAATATTTTGTAAACAAGGGAGCTATATTTAGTAGTATTTAAACTATCAAGCTCACAAACATGCATATATTATATACGTCTATGATTACGTACACATACCAATTAATTCTAAATAATATAAAAATAGTTTTAAAGCACTAAAATAATTAGAAATTATTGGGGTTTTACATCTCATTCTTTTCGCTCCCGATCAGCCATGGCCCCCAAAGCTTCTAAAGCCACAGCGATGCCGACAAAGGAAAGGGGGCCGCTTCTGAAAAATCACCTTCCTTCCACCCAGACGTCTACCCTCCGTTCAAGGATAAGGCGGGAGAATGATCACTCGAATTTGAACAGCCATATCGCATGTCTTATGCGCGAGTCTGACCACCTTTCACTACTGTGCCATGGTTTTAATGCCTTTAGTGCACAGTTGGCCTTCATGGGACATGTGCCGCATGTGCTCTGCGTGATTGGGCCGCATGGACCGAGCCGCATAAGTATCAGAGTCCATGCGGCTTGTACCCGTTTGTATCTGGACCGCATAGATTCCATACGATCGAGCCGTATGAGCTCTCCCCTGACCTGGGCCACGTGTGTTCTATTGTGGCTGGGTCGCATGAACTAAGAGAGAAGACCCATTCACTTTTTTTTCTTCTGACTGCTAACCTTTTTCTCTCTTTTTTATGTTCCACGGAGATCTGGTTAGCAAATTCCCCCAGGACCGATATCGGCAATTTTGGATATGGTAAAGATGCAATATTTAACACACACATTAGACAGCTCAGAACTCTCCATGCTTTGGAAGGGTTTTCCTCAGATGATAGGAAGAACCTTTATACATCGAAAAGTCGGACGGTGGTTGGACGTCATCGTGAAAGTTCTGTTCTCACGGCTCTCCAAGTAGGCAAAAGCAACACTAGAGATGTTGTTTTGAAGGTATGGCCTTTTGGAGGAACGGGCCTAGGACGTCCGCAATACGGAGGAGAGAAAGTCAGCGTATGTAGATGCTTTTAGCATGCTATATTTGCCCTCCACCGTGTGGCTTCTCGAAGATTCAATAGACTTGTTTGCTTCTCAGCAGTAAAACATGACTTCTTTCGACGGCCACGAAACTGCTTTTTGACAAAGGCGTAGTGCTACCAAACTGACCAAATTATGTGTTACTGATGAGTAGTAGATTTTCCCTTTTTCTTTTTTTAGCTGCTGGAGATGTAGTCTTATGAATGTAACTGATTTTGAATAAAAGAATAGATTCACTTCATTTTTTGTTTGTGGTATCCGTGGTGCTTGTACTAGAGGGCCTAATACATCATCTGTGTTTGATAAAGGACATCCCACTGGGGAACTTTTGGTGGACCTATTGCCCTTCTGTGCATCTGGAGATGCGAGCAATAGATTTGAATAATATTTTTGTGGACTTATTACCCTTTTGTGCACCGATGGTGCGGGTAATAGATTTGAATAACTTATGTGGATCTATTACCCCTTTGTGCACTGGTGGTGCGGGTAATAGATTTGAAACGAAACCTAACAGAGGTAATATGGACATGATAGGTTCTGTGGTCTTAATACCATGTCTTTTATCCCAGATTTGGTACAGGAGTTAAGTCAAGAGACTATCGGTATCAGAGGTAATATGGACGTGACACACGATAATCAGAAATAATCTTAGGTGGACCTATTACTCTTCTGCACACTGGTGGTACGAGTAATAGATTTTGAGATAAAACCCAACAGAGGTAATATGGATGTGATAGGTTTTGTGGTCTTAACACCATGTCTTTTATTCCAGGTTGGGTACAGGTGTTAAGTCGAGAGACTATCGGTATCAGAGGTAATATGGACGTGATACACGATAATCCGAACCAGAAAGTTTGCTCAGAGATGGCAGTAAGCCTGGCAGACTCCGGTGTGATAAAGCATTAGAATGGAAGTTCAAAGGAATCAGCATACATGACTTGCCACTCAGGGAGATGCAATATGAATCCACTCAGAGCTAATAAAGTGTGAGTTTAGAGGTACTTGGTGTACATAACTTGATATTCTGGAAGATTTGGTGGTTTGAGGAAGTACCAGCATGTTCTTATACATAGTATTTCTTCAGGAACTTGCCGTTTATGGGCATCATGAGCAAGTATCCGTTATGCTTCGCGAGTCGGTATGCGCCGTTGGAGAATATGGTCTCGATGATGAATGAACCCTCCCACTTGGGCTAGAATTTGTCGGCAGTTTTATGAGACATGACCATCGGTCTGCGAACGGCCAAGACGAGATCGCCTATTTGGAATGTCCTCTGCTTGAGTTTCTTATTGAAGGCCCGAGAGATGCGTGCTTGATATAGCTCGATGCTTTGTTGAGCTTGCAAATGCTTCTCGTCTAAAGCTTCCAATTCTTGTAGCCGTAGGGGTAGTTATCGTCCGACGTCAACCGGTAAGTAAGATCCACACTAAGTGAGGGGATCTAAGTCTCCAATGGGAGAACTGCCTTGCTCCCATACACCAGATAGAACGGTGTTTCCTGTAGCCGTCTGACTCGTAGTACGGTACGCCCATAAGCATTCGCCCAGCTTTTCATTCCAGTTGCGCTTGTGTGAAGACACGAACTTCTTGAGAAGCTTTTACGGTCTTGTTAAAGGCTTCGGCCAGACCATTAGCCGATGGGTTGTATGTCGTTGAAGCCACATTCTGAATCCGATTCTTGTCACAAAATCTATAGAAGGCATGGTTTGCGAACTGCGGACCATTATCGGGGCAGTCCAAAACGGTAAATGACGTAACTTTTATGAAACTGATCATGTTTGATATCTTTACTCTGCCAACGGAACAGCTTCCGCCCACTTGGAGAAGTAGTCGGTGAGTGCAAGTATAAACTGGTGTCCTTTGGACGACGGCGGGGTGATTTGGCCAATGATGTCCATTCCTAAGATTCAAATGGCTAAGAGGCTACTGTTGGGTACAAGAATTCCGATGGCAGATATATAAATCTGCGTGGATCTGACAAGCCTTACACTTCTTTGTATAATCGACTGCGTCTGCTACCATCGTAGGCCAGTACTAGCCTATCCGACGGAGACGATCTTACAACTTCGGGCCCGGTTGGTGAGCCCCGCAAACACCATCGTGAGCCTCGCGTAAGGCTTCTTTGGCTTCTGTATTTGATAGACATCTTAGCAGTAGTCCGTCGTAGGATCGTCGATATAACATTTTTGTTTCTGTGTCATAAAAGAATCTGAAAGAACGCCTTCTGATTGAAGTTGCTTCTTTCACATTCTCAGGCAGGATTCCATAGACCGTAAAGTCAATGAACGGGAGCCTCCAGTCTTACACATCATTGGTTATCTGGACAGAGTAACTCGTATCCAGTTGAACGTTATTTTTGGGACAGACCAGCTCATGGCATATCATGTCGACTAGATGATGAGCATAATTTGGAACCGCCAAAAAAGCGGCGAGGCCTGCTAGGGCATCGGCTTCAATATTCTGGAGTCTAGAAACATGCTCTATAAAGAACCCCTCAAAGGTTGCAATGATGGCAATTGCCGTCTGATGATAGGGAATCAGGTCCACGTTACGAACCTCGTATGAGCCTCGAATTTGATTAACAATCAACTGCGAGTCGCCATATGCTTCTAGGTATTCGATTCCCACTTCTTTTGCGTGTCGGAGCCCGATGATCAGGGTATTATATTCGGCTAAATTGTTTGAATAGGGTTCTGTGAGAGAATATGCCCGATTGACCGCCAATCCGAAAGAGAAATTAATAATATCCCGACTCCGGTGACGATATCACCTTGGGGCCCCATTCTTGAAGCACCGTCGAAGAATATTTGCCAAATATCATCATGTGCAATCATGTTTGAGTTAACGACTTCGTCTGGGATTTCTTTATAGATTTTGGCTGTTTCTGAGCCTGGATGGACTGCTAGAAATTCGACCAAGGCTTGACCTTTGACAGCCTTCTGCGAACGAAAACTATGTCGTTTGGGGATAACAGTATCGCCCATGTGGTTAGACGAGAACTGAGTGCGCCTGGATTGCTCATGAGAACCATAAGGGGATTAACTCGCGAGACAACATGGATGGTCTGCCCTGACACATAATGTCGTGTTTTTTGAATGGCAAACACCAAGGCAAGGCATTCCTTCTCCACGATGGTGTACCTAAGCTCCAGTCCCACCATCATTCGACTGAGATAATAGATGGCCTGTTCGTGCCCCGCATCGTTGTTCTGTGCTAGCAAGGCACCGAGGGAGTGCTCTATCACTCGTACATAGAGCAGGAAAGGCTTTCCGGCGACCGGGGCTACCAGAACCGGCGGATTGGACAGGTATTCCTTAATGTCATCAAAGGCACGTTGACATTCTTCATTCCATATGAAAGAGATGCCTTTCTTCATGAGTTGTGTGAAGGGTTGACATCGCTCTGAGAGGTTAGATATGAACCTCCTGATGTAGGCTAGTCTTTCCTGAAGGCTGCGGAGTTCACGGAGGTTCCTCAGTGGACTCATCTCTAGGATTACTTTTGTCTTATCGGGGTCTATGTGAATATCTCGGAAGTAATGACCAAGCCCAAGAACTTCCCGTTGGACACATCCAGGAAGGACTTGGTGGGATTCATCGTCAGATTGTGCGCTCGATAAGGTCAAATACTGTCCTCAAATCGTGTAAGTGATCATCCTTGGAGCGACTTTTGACGGCAATGTCGTCAACGTAACACTCCACCATTTTATGCAAGTGATCTCTGAAGATGATGCTCATAGCTCGTTGATATGTAGCACCGACGTTCTTCAGGCCGAAGGGCATGACTGTGTAACAATACATGTCGATCGGTGTTCGGAATGACGTATGCTTCTCATCGTCAGGAGACATTTTGATTTGATTGTATCCTGAAAAGCTATCCATAAAGGACATGCGCTCGAAGCCACACGTATTATCGATCATTATGTTGGGGATGGAAGAGGGAATTCATCCGTAGGACATGCCACATTCAGATTGCGAAAGTCGATTCAAATTCAGATCTTTCCGTTCTTCTTGACGACTGGTACTATATTAGCTATCCAGTCTAGGTGCTTCTCCTCGCGGATGAAACCACTAGCTATAAGCTTGTTTACTTCCGCTTGGATGGAGTTCATAATATCTGGACAGAACTGTCGTTGCTATTGCTTGATTGGTTTTGCGTCCGGATGAATATTGAGCTTATGGAGTGCGATCTCGGGGTTTAGTCCTGGCATGTCTTCATAACTCCAAGCAAAAATGTCGATATACTCTCTGACGAGTTGCAACAACGACTCTCGTTCGCTGTCCGTCAAGCTTTTACTGACGAAGATTGGCTTTGGAGATGATCGTTACCGTGATCAACTTACATGACTCGTCTTCAGTGGGAGGGTCTGTCACGATCCGCTCCCGAATAATCGGATACGAGTCGGACATGCCCAGCCTACGTTGGAAGACTCAAAGTAGTAAGCTATATCAAGCTAGGGAAAACTAACAAGTCAATATGAATAAGTACAAATCACAGCATCTATAATCGATCCCAGAATCCAAGTATATGTCTAAGAATTTATTACATTCATCCAAATAAGGTAAAGTCTGAAATCACTAATATAATGAAAGTAAAGCATATAAAGGAAAGACAGCTAGGCCTCCTCGGCCTCTAGGTCTAGTACAGCTCCAGCTGGCTTATCATGTCAACAGGCTCACAGCCATAGTACGTGTCACACATTGCCTCCATCTAACCTACAATATATCCAATCAGGAGCGGAGCAAAGTACAGCTCTAGGTAATGAACAAGAACATCATGAAATGGAAATGAGTATAGGAGAACATGAAATATAAAATACAGGAAAAGAACATGAAAGTACAGAATGTAAGTATAGGAAGTACGGGAAATAAAGTACAAGAATGTAAACCATGAACATGAAGTACAAAATATGTCATGTGCACAATATTTGAAATACAACTAGCCTATGTTACCGACTGGGGTGAGTACAGGATAAGTACAGGAGTACATGAATATTGGTACGACTTAGGACCCGCGTGCACGATGCTAGGCCTAAGCTATCTACATGAATATCAGAACCTGGATTTGGTCACATAGCTAGTGTATTTTCCCTTCCCGACTACAAGTATGTACAAGAACAGGAAAGTACAAGGTACAAGATATCGTGTTATATTGTGTCATCAAGAGAAGTACAAGATAAATAAATGCACAAGACCATAGAAAGTACTTGTCTTGCTCCGGGAAGGTACGGGTAATGAATGGAGTTGGATGTCTTCTTGTTTTAAAATGATTTATAAGTCAGTTAAGTTCTAAACAAAACCAATTTATATCATTTGTTGTTTAAACAAAAGCTCTAATTAATTCATCAAGACCTAGCTATCTATTAGGTATGAGTTTGTACTAACTTGTTTTACAAAAAAAACTTTTTTAGTTATATCTAATACAAAAATAATCCCATAAATTTAAGAAATACCTATATAGGACATAAATGGCCAGATTGCATAGAGTTATTTTATAATTAAACTCAAACCAAAATACCACAGGTCTACTAATTGCACCAGCAACTGGGATTAGATCTAGAAATCTCAATCTTAAAGAAACAAGATTTACAAAACCGAAATATACTATTAAAATTGCTTTAACCAACTCAGCCATAGGAGCAACTCATCAATCCTACCATAGAAGCAAAACTGAAGTCTACTACTAACCCAATGATTCGAACAGTCCAACATAACCCAGCTTCCTTGTAGAAAACTCCAGCATTCAACCCAATCCCAAATAGTGCAATTGCAAACAAGAATTTAGAAGCCAAAACACTAAGTCACAAACTGGTATAGTCCAACACCCATCAATTCCCCCTTATCTACAATCAACCTGCACACAAGCTTAAGCCCATACCATAATATTCAAACGAATATGTAAGAAAATATTACAACTCAGTTTATCAACATAAATAAGAGAGTTTCATTCAAAAATATTACACAACAATTTGAACCCAAAATATTATTACTTATAAGTAACCAAACTTGCACTCTGGCCGACTTCTAGTCTGCACCCCCTGTCCTACTGCAAGGATATGACACTGCGTCACCCTTCAAACACGCACATGAACTATGTCTAGACACGACACCAAAAGACACAACAGCAAGTCAGACACCAAACACATAATCATAAATCAACTTGCTAGATACGAACACAGTCCGAACAAACACTAGATACAAGAGGAGCAATTCAAATTTGAAAGAAAAGCATGACATCAATAATAGGGCATAGGAAAATTACATGGTGAAAATGATCGCAGGGACAACCTGATCGAAGGATTGGTTGTAGCTAATCAATCGAGAACACAAACCCACTCGATGGAAGACACAACAACTAAATAATGATCTTAGATTGATTCAAACCACGTCCAGTTCGAGCCTATTCAGAGAGTGATACTCAAATCAAAATTGCAGTAGATAAATTTTTGGTTCACGAACACAGATCAAGAAAATAGAATTCAAACTGCTTTAAAATTCATGAACAAAAATAGGGAGGAAGCATCGACGACTTACTATTGTTCGATCTTGCAAGAAACTCTGAATTAATCGGAGATGCAACCAACGATCAGCTCGCCGTCGTCCAATTGAACGAGTTCTGAAGTTCGACCAAAATTTAGATTGATTAATAAAAAAATGGAAACGATCATTGAGACTCACCGTCCATGCGATCAAAGAATGTCACCGCCTGGGAAACGTAGGAGGTCAAAGCGACGCTGCTGGAGAAATATTGTTGTCGCAGAACGTGTCGCTGAGGACTCGATCGGTCGTCGCCGCCACCTTGTGATCAGAAGTGAACCGCCGAAGAGTAGGTCGAGAGCTCCTCGATCTGCGCACATCTACGTCGGAAGATGACTCACTATCTGGGAAAGGAGATCTCCATCTCCGTCGAGCTTGCTGTCATCTCCACAGAAGGAATTAGGGTTAGGTTTGGGGATGAGTTTGGAAAGGAAATAGGGAAGAAAAAAAATTGGAGAGCTTCGAGAACCTCTTCGAGCTGAGAATGAGAATGGTGAGAATTCTCTCTCTGTCTCCTCAAATAACATACGGCCACTTTACAGAAAACCTCTCCCGCAAAAAGGTCTTTAAGCAAATAAGACCCCCCCTTTCACATATTAGAAGAATGAATCAAAATTAGTTAGAAAGAATTGTTAAAAGGTTACAAGTGGTGAGGTCCATAATTGTTTGTTACAAGTAACTTGAATTTGAAAATCCTGCTATTAAATCAATTTCCTCCAAAATACAAAATATTTATTCGAAGATATTTAATGAAACATTATCAATATTCAACATTACTTAAATCAAACTTGTTATTATTATTAGAAAACTTTAAAATTCTCGAAAAAATGGGAAAGTGGAGTTACAAATCTCTTCCCCCTTAAAAAATTTCGTCCTCAAAATTCGAAGGACAACAAAATGAATTCTCCAAAGCAAGATCACAACGAATGTTTTAAACACAAGTTGTTTATTGAATTTAAAAATTTCCAAAAACTAAAGTTTAATCAAGCAAACAAACTAGGATAACGCTCAAGTATCTCATCCTCGCGCTTCTATGTGGACTCTTCCGGAGTATGGTGTTTCCACATGACTCGGACAAGCGGTATAGTCTGATTCCGCAGTTGCTTCTCCCTCCGATCAAGGATCTCCAATGGCTTCTCCTCATAGGTCAAGCTCGGACCCATCTCTAGCTCTGAGTAGTCCACCATATGACTCAGATCTGGAATGTAGCGTGAAGCTAGGACACATGAAAAATATCGTGCACTCCCTCCAAGTTTTTAGGAAGTGCAAGTCGATATGCCACCTCACTAATCTGCGTTGTCACATCGAAGGGCCCGATGTATCTGGGGCTGAGTTTCCCACCTCTGCCAAAACGAATGGTACCTCTGGTTGGTGAGATCTTCAGGAACACTCTGTCTCCACTGCAAACTCTAGTGGCCGTCTGCTGCTGTCCACCCAGTGCTTCTGTTGATCCTGTGCAACTCTGAGACGCTCTCTGATCAGTCTGACCTTCTCGGCCGAATCTACCACCATCTCTGTCCAAGTAAAGTTCTCTCGCCAACGTCGTCCCAAGATAAAGGTATGTGACATCTCCATCCATATAGTGCCTCGAACAGTGTCATCTCGATGCTAGCCTGATAACTGTTGTTATAGGCAACTCCACAAGATGCAAGTGATCCTCCCGAACTGCCGAAGTCGAGGGCACAAACTCACAGCATGTCCTCCAGTGTCTGAATGGTCCTCTAGGACTGCCCGTCCGTCTGTGGATGATAGACGGTGCTGAAGTTCAACTGCGAACCCAAGCTCAGCTGTAGACTCCTCCAAAAATGTTATATGAAGCGGCTGTCCCTGTCTGAGATGATATTCACTGGCACTCCATGATTCTGCACGATCTGACACATGTAGAGGTCTGCAAGCTTCTCAGTCGACAGCCCTACCTTGAATGGAACGAAGTGAGCAAATTTGTCAGTCTGTCTACGATAACCCAAATAGCATCCTTGCCACTGGGCGTACGATAAACCAGAGACGGAGTCCATGGTTATGTGTTCCCACTTCATTCCAGAATAGGTAAAGGCTGGAGTAATCTCCCTGGTCTCTAGCGCTCGCCTTAACCTGCTGGCACACAAGGCATATAGAAACGAATCTGGCAACCTCTCGTTTCACCATCCCACCAAACATACTCCGCAGATCTTATACATATTAGTAGATCCGTGATGAATAGAATACTACGACTGATGGGCCTCCTGCATAACCTCCTCTCGTAAATCCTTCGGCACACACAACTTGTTTTCGTGCCTCAGGGATCCACCCTCTGTAATAGTAAAGTCGTCAAGCAATCCTGCCTCTACCGGACCTTTGAGACATCAGAGCCCCTCATCTCGAAACTGGGCCTCCTTGATCTTCTCTAACAGTCCCGACTGTATCTGCATGTGCATCAGCTGCCCTCGAACTCCCGGAAGAATAATCTCTATCCCCAGACTCTTAAGATTCTCTAGAAGATGCTGGTCCATAGTAAGGAACATGGCAACAGGAGATCGACTAAGAGCATCTGCTACCACATTCGCCTTTCCAGGATGGTATTGCAGATTGATGTCGAAATCCTTCATGAGTTCTAGCCATCTTCGCTGCCTCATGTTCAGTTCCTTCTGAGTAAAGACATACTTCAGGCTTTTATGGTCTGTGAAGATGTCCACTCTCTCTCCGTACAGATAGTGCTTCACAGTTTTAAGGCAAAAATGACTGCTGCAAGCTCTAAATCATAATTAGGATAATTCTTCTCATGAGGCCTCAACTGTCTAGAAGCATAAGCAATGACCTTCTTGTTCTGCTCAAGCACACATCCTAATCCTTTCCCTCATGCATCGCTGTAGATAACGAATCCTCCAGATCCAGATGGAAAGCTAAAACTGGTACCGTAGTGAGTCTTCTCTTTAATTCTTCAAATGCTGACTGGCAGGCATCATTCTAGATGAACTCCTCGTCCTTCCACGTAGGCTTGGTCATTGGCTCTGCTATCTTGGCAAAATCTTTTACGAACTTCCGGTAGTATCCTACTAGCCCCAGAAAACTACGAATCTCTGCTAGTGACTTGGGAGGTGCCCATGCTTCCACAGCTTCAATCTTCTTGGGATCTACAGAAATCCTTCTCCAGTTACCACGTGCTCCAAGAAATTCACTCAGTCCAAGAAGAACTCGTACTTCGAAAGCTTCCCGTACAGCTTCTCCTTTCACAGAATCTCTAAGACAATCCGTAGATGCTCCACATGTTCTTCCTCAGTCTTCGAATAGATCAAGATGTCATCAATGAAGACTACAACATACTTGTCCAGACACTTGTGAAAACTTTATTCATCAAGTTCATAAACACTGCTGGAGCATTGGTGAGTCCGAACGTCATCACCAAGAATTCGTACTGGCCGTAGCGGGTATTAAAAGCTGTCTTCGGAATGTCCTGCTCCCGAACCTTCATCTGATGATACCCCGACCGAAGATCAAACTTCGAGAAAACTTTTTCCCCAGTCAGCTGATCAAACAACTCGTCTATCTGTGACAACGGGTACTTATTCTTGATGGTGATGTTATTGAGTGTACGGTAATCGATGAATATTCTAACAGTCACATCCTTCTTCTGTACGAAGAGTACCGGTGCTCCTTAGGTGAAGCACTGGACCGAATAAAACCTTTGCCTTCCAACTCATCAATCTGGGCCTTCAACTCTGTAGCTTCCTTGGGTTGATTTTATAGCAATGCTGGGACTTCGGTACTGATCCGGGCACTAAGTCGATGCTGAACTCCATATTCGATCTAACGGCAATCCTGGCAACTCCTCGGGAAAGACGTCGAGAAACTCTGCGATCAGTGGGTGTGGCAACTTCTGGTCTTCTACAACTGCTCCGAAATAGACTCCTCTGGCCTCTCTGTGATACATCTGCTGATCTCGAACGGTAGAACTCCCGATGGACTGAAAATCACCTTCCCTTTATGGCAGTCTATTACAGCAAACTACTCACTCATCCAGTCGATGCCGAGGACTATATCAAATCCGGGTAATGGCATCACTAGGAGTCGAGCCCTAAGCTCCCTCCCAGCTATAGTGATAGGGCAATCAACCATCTCCTAACTGGCACTACCCCTCCTCCTGTCATAATCTGACAGTTCTCCTAGTGGGCTTAGGTGTGAAGTCATGTCTATGCAGAAACTCATATGATACAAAGCTATGTGCGGCTCCAGAATCAAACAACGCAATGGTAGGAAATGAATATAAAAGGATAGAACCTGTAATCACATCTGGAGCTGCCTCATCCTCCTAAACTGTGGCCATGACATAAGCATGTCCCTGCTGTGGTGGTCCCCTCTGCTGCTGATGTTGTAAAAAATGCTGCTGCTAAGTAGGTAAAGCCTGAACCCTCTGTGGTGCAGCTGGTGGTACTCTAGGTGGTGCAGGTGGTGGTCCTCCAGCTCCTCGAGGTCCTCTTGTCAGTCGAGCTACATCCTGTAGGTAGTCCCTTATCTGATGTGCGTCTGATCCGTAAAATAAGCAGAGCCTGAGCCTCTTGCGGCATTCATCAAAGCGGTGTCCTGGCCGGTAACAGAAAGTGCAAGTAGCTACCTGCTGCTGCCTCTGTAGCTGATGTGCATAAACTCTGGCTGGACGGGAATGCTGTTGTACCGGCTGCTGTGCCTCGCCTGAATCTGAGCCCTCTTCATCGGTGTCTGCTAGCTATTACTGCCGATGTCCCGGTCCCTCTTCAGTTTTGGATCTGCCTCCTTCTACAGCCTGAGCAATCTTGAGGATGCTCGCGTAAGTCGTCGCCTGGCTAATCGCAACCACATGCCGCAACTCTCTGGTGAGGCCCTTCTTGAACCTCCAAGCCCTATCCCATCGTTGACTGACTAGGTTCTCGCGAACCTGCTGAGACGGGTGAACTCCGATGTGTACTCTGCCACCGTCACGTTTCCCTGCGCATTGCCTCGAACTGCATCCGAAACTTATCGCTCCACATCTGGAAAAACTTTTCCTTGAATAGAGTTTTAAAGTCTGTCCAAAGAACCTGGGCACAGCTAACTGAGGCTCCTCTCGGTACCCGGCTCTGGCAAGGTCAAAAAGTCACATGCTTGTAACTTCCACCTTCAGGTCATTCGGGATCCTTGCCATCTTCAGCGTCCGCTCGACTTTTTCCAGCCACTCATTCGCATATACGATCCCCTATGGCCCCAGAAATCCATCGGACAAAGGTTCTGGTAATCTCTGGCAGTCCCCGGTCTTGGTGCTGCTGGTGCTGGAGGTGCTACCGGTGCTGGTGCTGCCGACTCTCGGGTCTGAGTGCATCCACGACTGTCGCCTGGAACTATGCGGCCTGATGGTTCTGAGCCTCCATGAACTGCTGGAACATGGCCATCACCTGAGCATCGTCGAACGTCATCGTCGGGGGTAGCTGAGGAAAGATAGGAGGCGGTGGCGGAAGCTGCTCTACCGAAACGTCTGGTGCAGACTGTCTCGAACTGCCTGTAACTCCGGTTGATTGCGGTCTTCCTCGTGGTGACCATCCTGCAATAAAAGAAAACTTCCTGATTGAAAAAAAACTAACCTACAAGTAAATGTAAATATCTTATATAATATCCATATACCCGATGTACCTGATTTCCTACGCTGTGATTCAAGTTTCCCTAGTTTAATCAAGTCCCCCAATAGTATACTAATTCCTAGGTACTATTAGGATTGACCTGCATGAGCCACCACTAAAAACATGTCATGTCTCGCTCCCGAATAATTGGACATGAGTCGGACACGCCCAGCCTACATTGGAAGACTCAACATAGTAAGTTGTATCAAGCTAGGAAAAACTAACAAGTCAATATGAATAAGTAAATCACAGCATCTATTATCGATCCCAGAATCCAAGTATATGTCTAAGAATTTATTACATTCATCCAGAAACAAGGTAAAGTCTGAAATTAATACAATAAAAGTAAAGCATCTAAAGGAAAGACAGCTAGGCCTCCTCGGCCTCTAGGTCTAGTGCAGCTCCAGCTGGCTCTATCACGTCAACAGGCTCACGGCCATAGTACGTGTCACACATCACCTCCATCTTACCTGCAACATATCCAATCAGGAGCGGAGCAAAGTACAGTTCTAGGTAATGAACAAGAACATCATAAAATGGAAATGAGTACAGCAGAACATAAAATATAAAATATAAAAAGAACATAAAAGTACAGGAATGTAAGTACATGAAGTACAAAAAATAAAGTACAAGAATGTAAACCATGAACATGAAGTACAAAACATGTCATGTGCACAATATTTGAAATACAACTAGCCTATGTGATCGGCTGGGGTGAGTACAGGATAAGTACAAGAGTACATGAATATCGGTACGGCTTAGGACCCGCGTGTACGATACGAGGCCTAATCTATCTACATGAATATCAGAACCTGGGTTTGGTCACATAGCTAGTGTATTTCCCCTCCTCGACTACAAGTATGTACCAGAACAGGAAAGTATAAGGGTACAAGATATCGTGTCATATTGTGTCATCAAGAGAAGTACAAGATATGTAAATGCACAAGACCATAGAAAGTACTTGCCGTGCTCCCAGAAGGTACGGGTAATGAATGGAGTTGGATGTCTTCATGTTTTAAAATGATTTATAAGTCGGTTAAGTTCTAAACAAAACCAATTTATATCATTTGTTTGTTTAAACAAAAGCTCTAATTAATTCGTCAAGACCTAGCTATCTATTAGATATGAGTTTGTACTAACTTGTTTTACAAAATAAACTTTTCTAGTTATATCTAATACAGAAATAATCCCATGAATTTAATAAATACCTATATAGGACATAAATGGCCAGATTGCATAGAGTTATTATATAATTAAACTCTAATCAAAATACCACAGGTCTACTATGATTGCACCAGCTACTGGGATTAGATCTAGAAATCTCAATCTTAAAGAAACAAGATTTACAAAACCGAAATATACTATTAAAATTGCTTTAACCAACTCAGCCATAGGAGCAACTCATCAATCCTGCCATAGAAGCAAAACCGAAGTACTACTAACCCAATGATTCGAACAGTCCAACATAACCCAGCTTCCTTATAGATAATTCCAGCATTCAACCCAATCCCAAATAGTTCAATTACAAACAAGAATTTAGAAGCCAAAACACTAAGTCACAAACTGGTATAGTCCAACACCCATCAATTCCCCCCTTATCTACAATCAACCTACACACAAGCTTAAGCCCATACCATAATATTCAAACGAATATGTAAGAAAATAATACAACTCAGTCTAACTACAGAAATAAGAGAGTTTCATTCAAAAATATTACACAGCAGTTTGAACCAAAAATATTATTACTTATAAGTAACCAAACTTCCACTCTGGCCGACTTCTAGTCTACACCCCTGTCCTAATGCAAGGATACGACACTGCATCACCCTTCAAACATGCACACGAACTATGGTCTGGACACGACACCAAAAGACACAAAGCAACTCGGACACCAAACACAGAATCGTGAATCAATTTGTTAGATACAAACACACGAACACAGTCCGAACAAACACTGGATACAAGAGGAGCAATTCAAATTTGAAAGAAAAGCATAACATCAATAACAGGGCATAGGAAAATTACCTGGTGAAAATCCGATCGTAGGGACAACTTGATCGAAGGATCGGTCGTAGCTAATCAATCAAGAACACGAACCCACTCGATGGAAGACACAACAACTAAACAGTGATCTTAGATTGATTCAAACCACGTCCAGTTCGAGACTATTCAGAGAGTGATACACAAATAAAAATCGTAGTAAATGAATTTTTGGTTCACGAACACAGATCATGAAACTAGAATTCAAACTCACTTAAAAATTCATGAACAAAAATAGGGAGAAACATCGAGGACTTACTGTTATTAGATCTTGCAAGAAACTCAGAATTAACTGGAGCAACCAACGATCGGCTCGCCGTCGTCCAATTGAACGAGATCTGAAGTTTGACAAAAATTTAGAAGGATCCTCAACAAAAGAAATAGAAACGATCGTTGAGACTCATCGTCCACGCGATCGAAGAACGCCACCGCCTGGGAAACGCCGGGAGGTCGAAGTGACGCTGGAGAAACATTGCTGCCGCAGAACGTGTCGCCGAGGACTCGATCGGTCGCCGCCGTCGCCGTGTGATCAGAAGAGAACCGCCGAAGACTCGCCGAAGAGATCAAGAGCTTCTCGATCTGTGCGCATCCGCGTCGGAAGATGACTCACCATCTGGGAAAGGAGATCTCTTTCTCCGTCGAGCTTTCCATCATCTCCACGGAAGGAATTAGGGTTAGGGTTGGGGATGAGTTTGGAAAGGAAATGGGAAAGAAGAAAAAAAGGAGAGCTTCGAGAACCTCTTCTGAACTGAGAATGAGAATGGTGAGAATTTTCTCTTCTGTCTCCTCAAATAGCATACGGCCACTTTACAGAAAAGCCCTTCGCAAAAAGGTCTTTAAGCAAATAAGGCCCCCCTTTCACATATTAGAAGAATGATCAAAATTAGTTAGAAAGAATTGTTAAAAGGTTACAAGTGGTGGGGTCCACAATTGTTTGTTACAACTAACTTGAATTTGAAAATCCTGCTATTAAATCAATTTTCCTCCAAAATATAAATCCTTCTATTTAATGAAACATTATCAATTTTTAACATTACTTAAATCAAACTTGTTATTATTATTAGAAAACTTTAAAATTCTTGAAAAAAATGGGAAACTGGAGTTACAGGGTCCCTTTGTTCAAAGCGCTTCTCCCATTGTGCATCAAGTTGTTGGGCCCATGGCTCCAATTCAAGAGGCTCCAGTAGATCTTTGTCTTCCTCTTCAATGCCAGCGGATGCCATACTGATAGACAATGTCTGCCTGAATATGTCCCCAATGCTGTCATCGGAACCATGTGTAGGTGATTCGGATGAGTGAGAATGCCACTCGCATTCCTCATCGGAGCTCTCGGGCGTTGTTTTAGGTGTAACATAACTGAAATCGTGTCTGGACTTGCTATAACAATCTCAAGGTTTCCCGGCCGGGGCTGGCATCTGCAGAGGTGCTCACCGGTCGTTGCTGTAATTGAGACCTAGGGTAGCCTCCATGTCGTACCCTACTTTTGCATGAAGTACTTGGCTTGAGGACTATACAGGTAGAGCGGTAACCTTCTAGCATCGAGTTCGAGATCGAACTCTTGTGGCATGAAAGGTTGAGGATTTTCTTTTCGGCCGAAGATGATCGCGTGATCCCTTTCTCTTCTGCCTAGGACTAGGAAGTAGGCACCTCTAATGGGAGTAAGTCGGTTTGCGGTATGGACTGTTGTCGCCTGTGTGTGCAGATTAATATCCAGACGTGCCCTACAGCATACATCAGATTAAGCTTATTACACTCAGATAGTTCAATGGCAGCCTCTTATTGATGAAATAAAGAATATTGTCTATAGGGACTACATCATCAAGAGAGGGACTATCCACATGTGCAACCAAATACTTTGCGAGTTCTGCATCCTCTTCAGCTACCCCCTGCGAGACCGGAGGTTGGAACGCTGTCTTAGGCGGCTTGACCACCAAGTGTTCTGCTGGTGGCACTGGCTTGCCTGAGGGCCTCAGATCAACACTTGGTTGTCGGCTCGTCTTGGGAAGACGGATGACCA
This sequence comes from Iris pallida, assembly GCA_029216955.1. Lineage (NCBI taxonomy): Eukaryota > Viridiplantae > Streptophyta > Magnoliopsida > Asparagales > Iridaceae > Iris > Iris pallida. The sequence continues at coordinate 49,653 of JANAVB010001752.1, read as the reverse complement.
TCGGCTTGGCCAAGGACTTTGTTTCTTCCGATTGCTTTTGACTGGATCTTGGCAATCGGATCACTATCGGCTCCACAGAGGGCGTCGCATCTTCTGGTCACCTTTAATTGGATTTCGGCAATCGGATCACCATCGGCCCTATGACGGGTTTTAGCTCCTGGCTTGACCTTGGGAGTCGGATGACCATCAGTTCCAACTGCGCAGCTGGGACGGGGGAACCAGGCACCTCTTTATGCAAATTTGTGACAAGGGTACGGCTTTGCCCGATTTATGGGCCTGGAGATGGATTTTCAAAGGCTCCTCTGACCCTGTTATAGCCTCAGGTTCGTCAGTTATATGCTTCTTGGACTCCTCATATAGACAAGCCTCCGAAGAATAGTAAGACTCAACCCTTTTGAAGGGATCGATGTCGACAAATTTCATCTTCATAAAGCCGTGCTTACTGACATACTTGAAGCACTGCTGGAGTGTGGATGGTATGATCATACAGTCATGTATCTACGGATGCCCTAAGAGGATATTATGGGACGTATCTACGTCTATGACGTAGCAGGTAACCTCCGTCTTCAGGTCGCCGATCTGACATTTCAATCGGATCTTTCCTAGGGGATAGCTCCTTTCCGAGTTAAAACCGCTAACGCAGTATTGGTCGCCTCTAGCCAGTGCATAGGGATATCGAGGACTTGAATCAAGCTTTTCGGGATGATGATTATCGACGAGCCAGGATCGATGTGCATCCGATCCACCTTGATATCGCCTATGTATCCAGTGTAGTAAAGGGGCGATCATGCTAGTTGGTCTTGATTAACATATTCTGTAGGGTGAATACAATGTTGGGCATCGCGTCTACATAATTGCTGCCCTGGTGATCTGCCGACGAGTCCTCCCTGTAGGCTTGACCTGGGCTAGGTAGGCGTCAGCATTCTGGAGCGCTTCGCTTATTGCAATATGCAGATCCTTGGAGAGCCTTAGGAGCTCGTATAACGACAATGTTGCCAGCATATTAGCCAGTTGGGCTAATATGTCAAAGTTGTAAGGTCTCTCCATCCTGAGGTGTATCCTTATGGAGCGGCCTATCGAAACGGGTTTCCTTCATCTTAGATCTGTCCTCCGGTGGAGGCTGAGATAGCCTCGAAATCAGTGGCTGGCAGCATTGCCGGCTGAGGGTCTTCGACTGAACCCAGAGTGGGCTGGACTTGTCCCCAGACTGGGTAACAATAGTCGTCGCTTCCTCATCTTCGGCTAAAATTGTATGACAGGATCTGGACTTTCTTTCCTTCTTCTTTTTGGTTGGAGACGACACCGTCTGGGTAACTTCGGGTACTAAGTCTGGGTGCCTTCGGGTACTAAGTCTGGGTGCACCCACATGACCTTTCCTCATGACGTGGTGAGAGGTACCAAGCCATTCGTCTGGTCCCACGGGGGAAATATTAGTAACCTCCATCGTTGCCCGGGGTATAGGTATTACCCCATCTTGAGTACTTGTTGGGAAGAAGTCACCGAACTAAATTGATACCATGTTTGCCACCACGGTAACTTCTTCAAGGTCTAGCGACAGAGCTTTGGAGTCGATAAGACTCTAGATGTATCGCTTTAATTGAAAGCAGTCATGAGTGGAATGATCAACATAGCGGTAGAAGTGGCAATATTTTGGGTCCTCCATCTCCGTCGCTCGAGGCTCACGCCTTGGTGGATGGAGTTGGATCTTGTCCCCTTGCAAGAGCATGTCAAGATAGGCTTGACATGACTATCTTCGAATGAGTAGTTCACCATGGGCCACTGAGCTTCTGCCTGCTTTTGTTCAGGCTTCTTGGTCGTACCAGCGACCATGGCCTGTTTGCCTTTATTATCCCGGTTATTGGAGGTGCCGCCACTATTGTTGTTATTGGGGGTGGTACCAGGATTTGCCTTTGTCCTCTCTATCTGGGATGTGTAATCCCAGCTGGCGAGCCTTCTTTAACTTCGCCTCCGCATTGGTGGCGCTTATGATGAAGGTTGTCCAATCCCTGAACTATCTTCACCCATCCAGAGGATGATTGCGGGAAGCAACTTCTTCTGGCAGATTTCGATCAAGAAGCTTTCGGGATTGCCTTGAGGCAATCTCATTGCAGTTTGGCAAAACCGCTCGATATAGTTCCTTGTTAGCTTCCTCTCCCACTGAACGATGTCCATAAGAGACGACATTGTCACATCATGCTCCACTTCGTATAATCTCTCTAGGAACATGTGCTTGAAGCTGTCAAAAAATGGATGCAGTTGTCTGAAAGGTTGCGGTACCAGTCGAACGCGATCCCCTCTAATGCTCCGATGAATAATCGTGTGAGAATGGTATTGTTATGCGGCAAGTGGTCGGTTATGACCTCGAAATAGGTCATGTACCGACTAGCAGAGGACTTCCCGTTATACAAATCGATATGAAACGGTTTGTACCGTGGCGAAAAAAGAATATCTCTCCATGCAACGGGATACGACTGCCATATTCTGAGGTCCCGGAAGGAGTCTCGGGCATTGAACATTGCTCGAAGCTCCTGGATTTCCCTCCTTGCCTCTCTGGCTTTGTCTATAGCTAAAGGAGCGAATGCTCCTAGAGGATTGTCACCCCAAGGAGGAGCGAACATATTGGAGTGCGTTGACGGTGGGTTCCAAGCTTGTTTATCCAGGTGTCCTTGTTGGTTGAGTCGGCAAGGCAGCTTTGATTTCGTCTAATGACTTGACTAAGGACAGGAGCATGGGTTCAAGTACTTCTAGACGTTGTCGATCAGTAGTCCCTTCGTAATCATCGCCGACCATAAAGACTGTCCGTACGTGGGTAGACGTAAAAGGACCGTAGAAGAGGTACTCTCCGTATCGTACCCCCGTAGTGAAAAATCATCGAAAATGTCAGAATGTCTTCTCCTCAGATTCAGAAGGGGTGCCATCCCCTACACAGGAAGCTGCATCGTCTTGGCGGAGGCGGTCATCCTCGGGGACGTCCAAGTCGTTGCATAATTCCAGTAGATCGCTATCCCCTGTGTATGCTCTTGGAACACCGGGTTATCGCGTGCGTTGAGGAGACTGCTACCCCCGGCTTCATCTACCCCCAGGGAGGTCGAGAATGCACCCCCAAGTGTTAGAAGCTTCTTTCTGGATGAGTGCCAAGGTAGATACCCTATGTGGTTGTCGGTGGCAATCCTCCAGATGAGAGTTTTCTTGCAGTGCTAGCTGAGATTGCCAGGCTGGAAGAGCCTGTTCTTTCTCCCTTGTCGGGAAGAAACTTCGAGTTAAATTATAGGAGACGAGAGGAAATTCCTCGTCTTCCAGAATTTGCATCTATTTCTTAAGTTGATGTCAGACAGGTGCTGGCTGGTGTAGTCGTTAGAAAACGGACTGCCGATCTTCAGGTGTTGTCGACTTGTCACAGCAGTTGATAATGACTTGGGTGCAACGACGTCCCGATAGGGGCCCATCACATGCCAAGGTTGCTTTTTTCTCCTTGTGTTTGTGAGTAATCACCTCTAACAAGTCGATAGCAGGCTGATCTACCTTTGTATCCAATTTGTGAACTCGGGTATCCCGAGCACACGGGTACGTAGGTATCATATTTGCTCCCTGATCCGAGGCTGGTAAAAGCACTTGCTCTCGATTGTTGGAGGGAGACTTTTTAGACCCACCATGTCCGTTAGCCCTGGGGTACTCGACGCAGGTGGTTCTGTACAACTTTCGATCAGGAGCCCGTATAACAGTTAACGGTGCCCGCTGACAGTCAGCAGCTTGGACAGTTGGCTGGGCTTGTTGGGCCCGTACTGCCCTAGACTTCTTTGACTTAGCACTCGAAGGCGCATAGTAAAAGAGTCCAGATTGGCATATTCCACATTCTCAATGGACCGCATGGGGTCGGGCCCGTATGAGAGACGGTCGAATACAGAGCTTCTGACAGGGTCGCATGAGGCACCCTGTCTGCGGCAGAATTTACTGTCGCATGGGCCATCTGCCTGCGGCCAGAGTTGGTTGCCGCATGGACCATCTGCCTGCGTCCAGAGTTGGTTGCCGCATATGCAGACTGCCATTTCTCTTATGCGGCCTCTTCCTCATCCGCATGGATTTCCCTTGTGCCCCCAAAAGCTCAGCATAGTATTTTCTTTTGTTGGATTTCGGGATAGTGGGGTACTCTGCGGTCGAAAGCCAGGCCGTAGGAGAGCTTTAATCACCGTCTTGGACCGCAGAAGGAGCTTCTTCGAGAACCTGGCCGGGGGCAATAGTTTTGTGCTTCGACGTCCTATGGATTCTCTTTGGGTTGGCTCGCTTCTGCGATGGCCTGGCGATCCCTTCAGAGAGCATTTCTTCGAATGCTCGTTGGTTAAAATGAACCACGACATTTGCTGTGTAGAGCCGAGCTTGGACGTATCGGATTGCATCACCAACTTCTCATCAGAGGAGAAGGAAGTCTCCAGCAGAGTCACCATCGTATTTGCCATTAAATATCAAGAACAAAAATTACAGAGGAATTAAACTTGATTGCAAACTCGCTTGTACAAAAAAAAGCCTGGAAAGAAACCTTAGGAAATAATCTAAGAAAATTACTTAGTTTTTGATTCTGGGGGATGACGATAGAGGCTCGGGAAAGTGTAGCAACTCTGCCTTACTCCTTGGACTATCGGACACAGTCTTTGCTCTCGAAGAAATTTGCCAGCCTGGGATTGCCAACCTTTTACAGGGGTGTGGCACCCTGCTATTTATATTGATCCATGCAATAGAAGATTTTGGGCGCATAAAAGGGCCACGTGGCCACGTGGCTGTAGCAGCACAAGGACTCGATCTTGGACTGCCAGCTGGTGGGGGTTTGTTGAGATTTTGTTGTAGCAAATCTGGGTGGTTGAGACTTGGTCAAATTGCCATGTGTCTCCTCCACAAAGTAGTGTCTGACTCATTTTGGCCGCATAGTGGCTTTAGGGGCCTTGTTTCTGCGGCTCGGCTCCGCTTAGATGCATAGGATCTTTGAGAACCTAGCTCCTGCGGCTTGGTTCTACTTGGCCGCATGGGATCTATAAGAACCTTTCTTCTGTAGCTCGAGTCCCCTTAGCCGCATGGGCCTTCGAGAGCCTCGCTTCTACGGCTCGAGTTTGTCTTAGCCACATGGGGTCTCCAGGGGCGCTGCTTCTACGGCTTAGTTTTGTTTGGCCGCATGGGATGATGATTGCCTAAATTCTATCTTTTTTATGCTTCTACAAATAATACGAAGATATCAATAAAGGAAAATTGTGACTGAGATATCTAAATATCAGTAACCTAACATATTCGATAAATTAAACCTGTATGGGCCACCACTAAAACCTATGTCACGCCCCAAAACCAGAATACTGGTAAGTAGGGGCGGACCAGGCTAGCTAAGTAATACCAAAGTACTCCAGTACTCTGAAATAACGTATAAGCTGTCACGATATAGGGGTTACTACTACAAACCAACAGTCAATCCTAGGTCAAGTAATCCTACGTATCTCAATCACAGACAAATATGTAAAGTACAAAAGTATGATCATCAGACATAAAATAGTAAAGCGTCCCAAACTATATACATGGATGATCATGAAGCTAGTAATACAAAGTGAAGAACTAGCAAGAGTAATAGTCATACACGATAAGCTCTATCTATAGTCTAGAATACGCAAATCATTTTAGGCCCGTAGGCTACATGTCAAGATCCAAAACACAAGCTAAACACGTGCTCGGAGGCTGAACGCCACAAAAGAATAATGTACATAACTAGTGGAAGAATGAAATAGAAAACCCACTAAGGTACTTTGGTGCTCCGGGTAGTCACCATCGAGTAGATGGTACAAAAGATCCTTCGGGCTCTATCATATCTGGCCAAACAAAACCAGTGGGGTCAGACCCCCAATAGCAAGTACCACAAAGAAAGCCAAACTATGAACTAAAATTAGCAATAACTAACATAGTAATGGATAGAGTAAAAATGGATCGAGACTCATGCACTACCAATGCACTTATCCCGAAAATAGAAACGACAATAAACAAAGCAACCTAGAGCATAGGGTAAATAACATGTGAAATAATGTAAACTGTGGACATGTAAGGTAAAAGAACATGTAACATGTGAGAAAACTGAATATGTGAGCATGTAAAGAAATGGTATATGTGAGCATGTGAGATAACTGGGACATGGGAGCATATGAGAACTATATAGAATGACAATGATAAAATGACTTAGGAACTATTCTGGAAACAAGTTACAACCCGTAAACCAAACAAGGACCGGGTTTATAACCCTTCTCCTGAATAGAACTTAGCCTTTAATAATTTATCGACAAAATAAAGCATAAACAATAATGTATTGAATTAAACAAATACGAACACTGCCTAGACAAAACTAGACTAGACTGGACTCTATACAACAATCACGGTCAAGCAATGAGCACGACTTTATACATTAGCTAACTAGGGTTATCACATTCCTAATAACTAACAAGATGCACTTTGAGAAATCCAATCTAGTTACCTGCCCTGCAGACTGCCCGAATTATTCAGGCCAAAAAGAAAAGTAAAGATGGATACATCGCCCAGAAGACAAATGTTTCCAAGATCTAATAGTGGATACATCTCCCAGTAGACAAATGTACCCTATAGAAGTAGAGTAGGGGGTACATCGCACAGGAGACAAATGTACCTTATAGACATAGAATAGTGGGTACATCGCCTAGGAGACAAATGTACCCTATAGACATATACAAGGTGCAACACTCGACGGTGCACTAGAAGTATGCTTATCATGACAGATAGCTCCAAATCCATTCAGGTTGGGGCCGGGATAAAAGGCTTGTAGGTAACCAAAAAATTCTCCCCTCCCAATGCGTTTAGGTAATCAAGCTAGTTGTTTAGTCCTTAACATTTTTTTGTTGGATTCTGGGTGTGGCATTCCACAGAATCCATCTTAGACATGATATGCAAGACTTGACAATATAAGAAAGTGCACTATAATAAGCCACAATAAGAAAATATATGTCACTCCCGTTTCCCGTTGTACGTATTTCCAGTCTACGCATACGGATTTTGACCCATATTTGGACTTGACCTGCTAGCCTAGTCTTGGTTGGTCAAGACTGGGCTTGGTTTATTTTGTTTTAGCTTGGTTTAATTTGGTTGGGTTATCATGGTGAACCCCCTTCCTTTATAAACCAATTTCTTTCTCTCTCTTCAATTACTTCTTCTCTATCCTCTTAACTCTCTCCACCTACCAAGAAACCCTAGGTAAGTGCTAGCTTGCTTCATGAGAGAACTCATTTATATTTGTTCTATTTTCTTTCTTACACGACTTCAAGACACTTTAGAACTTAGTTTTTTGATTTGGTAGATATTTCTTGTACATCTAAGTTTATGTTATTTTTGGTTTTTCTTGGTTTTGATCTATCAAACTTGTTTGTTCTCAAAATCTAGTTGTTTATGCTGTAGAGAATTTTGTTCTACCCCATTTTGACCTATGGAAGTCCAATTTTTGACTTAAATCGGAGGTTGGACGGAGCTTGGAAGCCATGGCTACCGTGGCTCATCTTCTCGGATTTTAGAGAATATTAGCAGTGTTGCCTTGGTCGCATGAAGCCTTGCCGCATGAAGTCCGGTGGCAGTGTTGCCTTGGCCGCATGAAGTCCTGGCCGCATGAGCCCTGGCCGCATAAAATCATACGGGCCGCATATCTTGGCCGCATGAGTTTTGGCCGCATGAAATCATGCGAACTTTATTGCTTGCTGCATGAGATCTTGGCCGTATGCAGTCCTACGGACCGCATGTTTGGGCCGCATGAGATCTTGGTTGCATACAGTCCTGCGGACCGCATTTCGGCCGTATGTGATCCTGGCCGCATGCAGTCCTACGAATCGCATGTTTGGGCCATAGTGATCCTGGCCGCATGCAGTCCTGCGGACCGCATGTTTGGGCCGCATGTGATCTTGGCCGCATGCAGTCCTGCGGACCGCATGTTTGGGCCGCATGTGATCCTGCCGCATGCAGTCCTGCGGACGATGTTTGGGCCGCATGTGATCTTGGCCGCATGCAGTCCTGCGGACCGCATGCCTTGGCCGTATGCTTTTTGGCCCCCATACCCTCGTCCCTTGCATGTTCTTTTATTATTATATTATGTTTTAAATTGCTTACATCTTGTACTCAGGCTATCTTGTGACTATCCGATTTGATGATTGTGAATCTTGGGCATAACTTGTCTTAATTTAATCCTAAACATGGCATGGCAATATGGCTTTACATGAATAACTCTTAAATAGTGACCCATCGTGGTGCACTCTTGACAAGTAACTTGACATGATAATTCTTGATGGTGGTCCGTCGTGACGCACTCTCAACAAGATAAGTAATCTTGATAGTGGCCCGCCGTGGCGCACTCTTGACAAGTAATCTTGATAAGTAAGTCTAGCATGTAATCTCGAATGCTGTTGCAACGGCTATCTTGACATACTTAGTAATAACTCGTCTTGACACCGTGAGTGATTGTTCTTGAATGTGCTTGTATAAGCTACCAGTCTCGTCTCACATCATGTCTAGGACTTGCATCCTGGTTACCACGGTCAGGGATTCATGCTGAATCTGACTAGGTTAATTACTAGATTGATCAAAGTAGCCCATATAAAGATATGTTTCCAGTTACAGGCGATCTCGTTATCCCGGCCACACCTGATGGACTTGTAGCCTGCCGATGAGTAGTACACATTTGCAGCCCACTGTCATGTGGGAAACTTCTTGAAACATGTAATATGCACGCTATCATGTGTTGTACTCAAAGTCACCTAATAATTCTTGATAACTCTTACATGAACCTCGCCTAGATAACCTGGATAGCTGCAGGGCTTGTGACTGTCGGAACAACTCGTTGCATCTTGCAAGTAACTAGGCTTGTGATAACCCTAGTTAGTTAAAGTATCAAGCCATACTCTTTGCTTGGCCGTGAGTGTTGGATGGAGTCCAATTTTGTCTAGTCTTGTTTAGATCTAGTACATGGTTATCTCAGGGCATGCTTGCTTATGCTTTACTCTTGTCGATAATTGGTTGGAGACTAAGCTCTATTCAGGTGAAGGGTTACAACCCCGGTCCTTGTTTGGCTTAAGAGTTGTAACTTGGTTACCGAAATAGTCCCTTAGTTGTCTTATCGTTTATCACCTTGTTTTTCCTAACTCATGTCTTATGTTATCAGTTATGTCTCATGTGCTAATATGCTGGTTTTAGTTCTTAAGTGAAGCCTCCCTTGTGGCACTGGCTCTTTCTGGGTCTGATCCAGCTGGTTTTGTATGGCCAGATTTCAGAGCAGCACCCGAGGATCTCCCAGCCTTCCAGCCAGATGGTGAACACTAGATGTAACCCTGGCAATGAGTGAGTTTATTTTGCTCTCCCACTCTATTGTAAATTATTCTTTTAAGGTGTTTAGCCGCCGAGCAAGTGTTAGCTCGTGTTGAAAACTTATATTCCTTGTCTGCCTAAGGGTTGTAACATGATTGACAAATCCTAGGATTGATCATGTATGTCTGAAACTCTTGCTAGTCCTCGCATTTTGTACGACTAGCTTCATGATCATCTGTATATGAAATGTATGGGACGCCTTACTATTGAATATCTGATGGTCTAACATCTTGTAACTATTATTACTTGCTTGAGATTGAGACACTAGGCTTGTTCATGACCATAAGAGACTAATGGCTTGTAGATAAAGCCTCATACATCTAGACAGCCATAACCATATATCGAAGTGGTTTACACTTCTATATACGTAGCTGGCTGTGTCTGCCCCCGCTATATAGTATTCTGGATCTGGAACGTGACAATAATAAGTTGGAAGCTAGGGGTGCGCTACGACGAGCCACTATAGAGAAAATAGGGAGTGCGCCATGACATGCCATTATCATGTAAGCAAGAAAAGACATGTACAAGAGTGCACCACGACGGGTCACTATCTGGTAAGCAAATAAGACATATAACATGAGTGCCACGACGGGCCATTATCTAGTAAGCAAAGAATACATGTAACATGAGTGCGCCACGACGGGCCATTATCTAATAAGCAAAGAAAACATGTAACATGCGTGTGCCATGACGGGTCACAACAAAGAAATTTACATGGCATAGACTATAAATTACAATAAATCCGGGAAGGCATGACAATACATATCATGGCATATAAGAAAGAATCGAAGAAAAGACATGGCATGACATGTGAGAAGGAATAAAAAGTGAGTACTATGCTAGTGTAAAGTGTACATAGGATGTAAGGTGCATGAGGTGCAAGGTGCACGAGGTGAGCGAGGTACAAGGTGCACGGACCAAAAGGTGCACGAGGTGCAAGGTGCGCGGATCAAAAGGTACGCGAGGTGCAAGGTGAGCGGACCAAAAGGTGCACGAGGTGCAAGGTGCATGGACCAAAAGGTGTATGAGGTAAAAGGTGTACGAGGTAAAAGGTGTGTCGACCAAAAAGTGTGCGAGGTGCAAGGTGTGCAGACCAAAAGGTGCACGAGGTACAAGGTGTGGACCAAAAGGTGCACGAGGTACAAGGTGCGCGACCAAAAGGTGCGGGAGGTACAAGGTGCGCGGACCAAAAGGTGCACGAGCTACAAGATGCGCGGACCAAAGTGTAAGGTGCGTGGACCAAAAGGTGTACGAGGTACAAGATGCGCGGACCAAAAGGTGCACGAGGTGTCATCCCTACCAGCAAGATTTTGGCCATAGAGTTTTAGAAACTTTCAATGTCCATAACTTGGGCTAGAGGACTCGAAATTGGACAAAATAAAGGTTAAACTGAATGAAATTGAATTCTATACAAATGGAACAAGTAGTTTTTGAAAATAATAAAGTTTAAGAGATCAAACCAAGAAAAATCGAAAAACTAAAACTTAGATCTACAAAAATGTAACCATCAAAACCAAGATCTCTAAGTTCTAAAGAGGCTTAGAATCAAGGAAGGAAGACAATGGAACAAACAAAATAAAAAATAATAATGTTCAAGATTTGGCAAGATGTACTTGTCTAAGATTGGGGGAGGAGTAAATGAAGAAGAAGATGAAAAAAATAAATCTAAGTAATGAAGAGAGAGAGAGAAGTTGGTTTTATACAAAACCCTTTAATCTAAAACCAACCCAAACCAAGCCATGCCAAGTTAAACCAAACCAAAATAAACTAAGTCAAGATTAAACCAAGTCAGGCTAAGAAAGACAAATCAAAACACGGGTTACCTGACAAATATCAGAATTCATACACGTATACTAAAAATACAACCGAAAATGGGAGTGACAGGCATGCGTCGGTATACAGGTATACTGGCGGTTATGTCGGTCAAGGAGAAAAAATATAAGTTGAAAAAATTTAAATCGTTCGAAAACCAAGAAAATACGAAATACAGTACAAAAATATGTTTTATATAAATACTGACACTGTGAGACGAGTCTCATAGTAATGGCCTTCTCTCTTAATGGTTTTTAATTTCTTTATTGAAAAAATTATTGTTGAAATCGTAGACACAGTGACAACATTAAAAAAAAAAAAACCGTATGTATCTATGGTTTATTTTGTATGACTCACTAATTGTGTGAATGGAAAATAATCTTTAACTCATGTACATGTCATGATATTTTATGATCAAGTCTAACTAGGTGAATCTTGCTATAGTGTTTGATTTACCATTATTGGTATGAAAAGTCTTTTACTTTTTTATGTTTATGAAATTATATTTCAAATTTCAATTTATTTGTTATATTTTATGAGTGAAAAAGTGGAGGAAACTAAATTGATGCATGATTGTATATTTAATAGAAGCAAATATGGTAGATGGGCACAACATGTTAAGGACATAGCTACACATACAAAACACCTATAACTACGTGTCCGGTTTGTGTATGGGTCGCATTCGATACGGCTCTGACACGTACAACCCTTATTTTTTGAGTGTCCGTACTTTGTGTCCATTCCATAGGACAACAAAAGTATTCATTTGGGAAATGACAATCGACGATCCACCATTTCTAATATTATCTGATACGATGTGTGATACCACTCTCTTATATTTTCCATTATAATCAAACATCTTATGAAATTGTTTTTTGTGTTGTAGTTAAAAAGATAAGTTTATGTTTTAAAAGCTCCCTCCCGCCTTGCCACCTTAGGTGTTCGCCTATTCTGATTCAATTCCTTTATAATGTTGGCACCTTAGGCAGCCACTTTGACCCATCTTGACTTAAATGTAACCCAACCTTACCATTTTGAATATAAAATCTAAAATCTAATACATGCCAATAATTTAAAGCTATGGATATTAGTAAATATTTTAAAATATACACAAAATGGGTATAATAGATTTTTCCTTTGCCTCTTCGATCCCTTCTATTATGTGCATGCCCTAATATATCATATCTCAACCCTATCTTTGACGATGATGTCCATTGCCAAGTAGTAACATGTAAGACTCACATTTTGCTAGTAAGGTTTAGGATCATGATTTGGACAGGCACAACTAAATTTGGTCAGGCACTAAGGCTATGGACATTTCAAACCACCTCAAAACATTAAACAGCAAAAACCATATGTATCTATGGTTTATTTTGTGGCACCCTTCCAACCATAACTAGAGCTTTTACAAGAGGGAAGGTTTATTTTGTGGCAACTTGTGCTAAAATTATAAGAGATAAAATGGAAGAGTTTTATTTCTGTTAGTCCTTTCCCTTCCTAATGAATACCAAGCTTATCAAAAGTCGAATGAACACCCATGTTCCTCTTAGTGACTCTTTTTAAAGGAGCACTATATTTCCCCTTTGCGAATTGTGCTTACCCTACTATAGTTTGTATCTAATCCATATTGTTTGAATATATGCGGTACATGTAGAATCATTCACGTGTGAGAAAGCAATGAGTCGATACTTAGTTGATCATTCGTAGATGTACAATCGACGACATGAGAGCAAGATTGGTTTGACGGATGATTTCAAGGCGGGCATCGAGGAATTTCTGAGATACGCCAGTAGCCAACCTTACTTCATGGACGGAAGGCTCATAAAGTGCCCTGTCAAATGTAAGAATATACCATTCAAAGAGGTAGATCTCGTGAGAGAGCACCTATACAAGAAGGGTTTCGTACTGAACTACAACGAATGGACGGCTCAAGGAGAACCTTTGGTTCCATAATATCAGTCCTCCTTCAATACGAAGGTGGTAGAGTCCTCTTTTGAAAATTACTTCAAATATCGGCATCGAAACTTGGCACGTGAGTTGGTATTTGATGCAACCGGTCCAAATTTTGATCCGGATGATCCGAATTCTGATACAAAAGTGTTATATGATATGTTCAAGCATGCCGATACTCCGTTATATCTGGATTGTGATTCTCATTCTTTCATGTCGGTGGTGATGCGCCTGTTGAACCTCAAGTCTTTTAACTTACCGTAGGAATGCTATGATCGGATAATTCAGTTTGTTAGAGAGTTGCTGCCAAAGGAACGAAGGACTTGCTATAAAACTTTTACAAGTCAAAGATGATGATATAGAACTCGGATTAGGCTATAAAAAGATAGATTGTTGTCGAAACGGCTGCATGCTGTATTACAAGGAGAATAATGATAAAGACAGATGCATTTTCTATCACGAGGATCGGTACCAGCCCATTCGGAGCAAAAGAAAATCAACTGCATTAGCAAGATTGCGTCCTACAAATACATACAGTTTTTGTCGATCACAAAGTGGCTACAGAGGATGTATATGTCCTTGAATACTGCAGAACACATGACATAGAATAGCAAAAAACAAAAGATGGATGAATGAGAATTATTCCATCCATCCGATGGAGAGGCATGGAAGCATTTTGATCGATATCATCTTGGATTTGATGCGGAGCCTAGGAACGTTCAGTTGGCTTTATGTTCTCATGGATTCACTCCTTTCGGACAGTCGTAGTCTCAGTACTCTTGTTGGTCGATAATTTTGACCCCTTATAATCTACCACCATGGATGTGCATGAAGACTCCTTACATGTTCTTGACACTTATCATACCAAGTTCAAAAAATCTAAAGAAGAACATTGATATCTACTTGCAGCCATTGGTGGACAAGCTAAAACAATTATGGTAGTTCTGCGTTCAGATATATGATATATCGATGGAACAAAACTTTCAGATGAGAGCGATGATGATGTGGACCATCAATGATTTTCCAACATACGAGATATTATCGGGGTGGAGTACTCATGGTATTATGTCTTGTCCAATATGTGCGAAAAAGAGTAAGGTACTCCGCCTTCAGAATGGAAGAAAAGCTTGTTTTTTTATTGTCCCCATCAGTTCCTTCCTATGTCGTATCTGTGGAGAAGGAACAAAGATGCCTTTAGAGCTGGTAAACAGGAACTATCTCCTCCCCCATTGAGATTGACAGAAGATATAGTTTGGATAGAGGTAGAAGATTTGCCGACTGTAATGGAAGATCTGAGATCGGGCTATCACTTGGAAGGATTCAGACATAGCCATAATTGGACGAAGCGGGAGTATGTTTTGTGACTTACCTTATTGGAAGGACAATCTCATAAGACACAATCTTGATGTCATACATATTGAGAAAAATGTATTCGACAACATCTTCAATACGGTAATGGATATCAAGGAAAAAATGAAAAACAATCCCAAAGTAAGAAAGGACTTTAAAATTATTTGCAGACGTCCAGAGTTGCATCTAATACGAAGATCCAATAGTAACTGGGTCAAGCCCTCATCACCATTTATATTGAGTAGGGTTGATAAATTGATAATATGCAACTGGATTACAAAGTTGAGATTCCCTGATGGTTACGTATCAAATCTGGCAAGATTTGTCGATATCAACAAATGCAAGCTGATAGGGATGAAGAGTTATGATTGCCATGTGTTCATAAAGCATTTATTTTTTATTGCTCTGAGAGAGATGCTGCCTTCTCAAGTATGGAGTTCGCTAGCAGAGTGTCACGACCCACACCCGGATATTCGGGTACGAGTACATGGGCCATGCCTAGCCTACGTCGCAGTATCGACGGTAGAACGATGTCAAATGCCCAATAAATATCTACAACATCTAGATAATCTATACAACAATATGTACTCCAATCACAAATATCTAAGAATATATGCATGAGAAGAGATAACAGTATCACTAGAACAACTAGAATCTACAAATGATCAGATGAGACAAGAATGTATCGGAGACAAAACAAAAACAAAAACTAAATCAAACTATCAGGCCTAGAACTCCCGGGAGACAACTCACGGTGAAAGAATATCGAGATCCGCCTCAGCTAGCATCATACTGTAGTCCAATAATGGGGTATAACAATTCCTAAAATTTATTAACGTATCCAATCAGGATGAGAACGAGTACATAAACTAACAGCAGTTCCAAATAAATTGACATAACTATAAGTGACATGAGTTAAAATGGAATACAAGATAAAAAATCAAGAAAGGAAGTAAAACAGTACAAGTGAACTGAATATCATGTCATGGTGTGAAATACTTGAATGTAAAGCAGTACAGGAACATCTGATGTACAATATAAAATATAAAATAATGCTAAGTCTACTACCAAATTCTTACAATCCTTTTACAACCACTCACCCATGTGCTGACATGTAGACCATGGCCCACATGTCAGCAATGGGTGAAGGTTGTAAGAAGGTTGTAAGCATTTGGTTGTAACTGTAGCATTACTCAAAATATAAACAGTGTCTTGAGATATTAGAGCGTTATGTGATCGTCTTGGGTCAAGATCGGCTGTTCCATTTGACTAGCTATGCGCAAGAATAAGCACAGGTAAACCTGGAGATCAGTTCGGCTAAAATGGAAAGCTATTATTCCAGTAGTATCAGGTCAGGCTACACCCTACGTGCAGTAAGGGTGGAGCTATGCACAGGAAGTGACATGAGGGGTATTGATCACATAAACTCTAATAACTAACCATCCCCAAGTAGTATAATGGATCCAACCATAGCACGTTACGACATGGGATTCTCTAAGAGGGTAGCAAATCTCCTTAGGAATCGGTGTCTATACAAGTACAAAGACAATAGTCAAGAACAAGACATGTACTAGTATACCAGGTAAACCAGGAGTAATCTCATGACGGGATCCAACGTATACTAGTCCGTGTATCCTCCTGTCGAGAATAAGTAAAATACTACAACTGAATTAGATATAGTAGATATCAAAGTAATAAAAACTATCAGAGAATGTACTCGCCTCAATTTAGTTGAAAGTCGACGTACGACAGGAACGTGTCGACACGAATAAGTCTGATGTTAAGCTCCACAAGATGGTCTCAAACGATGGTACAGACAGTTCTACTGAGTCCAGAATAGTCCAAATAGCCTAGTTTGATATATAACAGTCTAGAATTAGATCTTGGCACGATAATAGAGATGAGGAATAGGAAACAACTATAATAGTTGTGACTTAGAATTTAAGGGAAAAGAATAATTATAATACATATCTATCTACAAATCATTCATAATATTTAGAAACTATAATTTTATTTACAAAATATTATTAGGTAATACTAGAAACCCAAAATCATTTAGAGTTTTACAAAACCATATATATATATATATATATATATATATATATATATATATATATATATATATATATATATATATATATAAGCTAATAATAATATGAATGCAAGTTTTAGATTATTAAAATATCAAGTTGCACCACGTTATTCATACATCGAAACCTACGACATGCAAATCGAGATAAGATGATCAACCGTAAGGTTAACAATCTTATCATAGAGATCCACATGGTCATCTTGTCAATTTTAACGATGTGAGATACTGGAATCGATCGATCTCAGTTTCGTTGTACTAATTCTGAAATACGAACGTAAAAAGAATTAATTATAACTAATAGTGATAAAAAAATATCTACAGACATTGTCGGATGATGAAACAAACGTCACCAATGTGTCCATAATGGTCAAATTAGCTAGGATAGCTTGTCCATAAGTCCAATTTGGACACATGGGCAAAAAGGTAATTTTGGGTCAAAATAATGTCCGTCGTTGTATCCACTTTGTACCGAAAAATATGTCAGGATAAAAGTCTACTAAACCTAACAAATTATATGTCTACGAATCTAGAATGACGATATGAACTCAACGGTATATCCAGAATCGGATTCAGATGAGCCGATCTCAAAATGGTCCGTTGACTCGGACAGTGGGGCCTGATTTGCTCTGAAATACGTGCCAGAGCCCACGTCTCCAAAATATCAAAAATTATATGAATTTATACCAGAATGATGCCACGAGTCTACTTGTGGTGTCAGAATTGGAATCCGGAGTCCTGAGTTCAAAATTAGAAATTTATAAGTTGGAAATTATAAATTCGGACGGCCAACTTTGGCGTCAAATTCAACCAATCAAACAAGCTCATAATAAAACAAAACTTGAGGGGTAAGAAGATGGTTATACCACTATGCACAGGAACTAGTGGCACATCAAACGAAGCTGTGATAGCGGAGATACGACTCCACGAAGTTGGCTCCACGAAACTGTCCAAAAATAACACAATTTAAATGGTCAATTTGGCGATCGATTTTGATCTATCAAACGATCGAATTAACGGCTGATTGACGGAGTGAAGGGGTATACTGAAATTGTAATGGAACAAAGAGTTCATCGATCTAATGGTCGAATTGTCCAGAAAATACGTACAAAGTTGATGCGATGAAGCGCACTTCTGACTTGTCATTTCTCGCGCATGTCGACGGGATCTCGTCCAAAATTCACGAATCGACTATTGTACGCGTCAGAGAGGTCGATGACCATCCAATGGGGTCACTCGTGGTTGCCAGATCGAGGGGGTGTTGCGACGGGGGTGCGCGACCGTCGTCGCGCTGCTGCGCTGCAGCCGCTGCTGCTCTGTGCGTGCCTATGCGCTGCTGCTTTGCTGCTTGCACGTGCCTGGCGGCGGCTGGCCATGGAGTTCACCGACGGCTACAAAGTGGTGGCGTTGTACCTGTTACGTGTGCATGTGCACGATTGCTGTACTGTAATCACTCGTGCGTGCGTGGCGTGGTCGTACCTGGCTGTACCTTGCTCGTGCAGTAGCAGTAGCAGCAGCTGGAGCAACTCGGGGAGGGAGGAGGAGGAGATAGTGAGGGAGAAGATGATGATGGCTGTGATGGAGATGGGGGTGATGGTGTCGGTTGAATGGAGATGGTGAGGGAGCTCTTGCAAGGAAGGAGGAGAAGGATAAAAAATGTGAAGGAGGAGGGGAGTTCGACCAAGTGTTGTTGGTGGGGGGGGGCTTGTATGAAAGAGGAGAGAGAAATATGTGTTATGAAGAGTGGCTGTGAGTGTAAGAAAATAGAGAAAGAGATATTTGGAATATTTTCAAAAAGTAAGAGAGAAAGGTTTAGGGATTAGGGCCGGCCAAGGTGTGAGAGTGAGTGAGTGTCATGAAGGAATGTGTAAGAAAATTGAGTCTTTTAAGGAAAGTAAATTAATTCATTAATATTAGGTATTGGGTCAAGCCAGTGATAGTAATCCATATTGACAAATCTTATATACTTGTATTGTTATCTAGTTCTGTCACTCTTATTTTAATAATAATAAGGTCAATAATTAAGTAGGTATTTAAATGGATGAAATATGAGGGTAATCTAATTAATGATTTAGCCCATTGACAATTATATATATTATATATGGAAAGTCCTTGATCCCAATACTGCTAGGATATAATAAAAATACATCAATATTAGTATTTGGGGGAGGGGGTCACATGCCCTTGGATTAGATTGGGCTAGGTTTAGGCTTGGTGCGACCATGACTATTATTTAGATTTATGATTACGGGTAAATAAGTAGCATGCGGGGGGCTAAATTGAATGGGACAAAAGTGTCATGTGTGTAGTAGGCTTAATGTGGGTCATGTCCATATTTTGGGTCGATAGGTTTATGTCGAAATGGTGTCCTAAATTCAAGTCGAAAATAAATGTGACTCCCTGGGATGAATCAAGATTGGGTCTTGTGTCAGGAAAATTGTGCGATAAAAATTAAGCACAAGATGGTGTATCTGAGTCATGGGTGTAGGATGCCTTGACTAGATCATGCATATGAAGTTGGTTTTGAGAAAACAACTAGTCATGTGCTCCTAAATTAAAAGTCATGGCAATGTGCATTGAATCATAAATAAAAGTGGGAATGGTCAAATGGCCTAAATTGATCCGAAAGTTGTGTGATACAAAAAGAATACAAGGGAAACAAGTTGAGTGGGATATCATATATCAAAATAAAATAATCTTACCTACTAAAAAAACTCATAAAGGAAGTTTCCAGAGACTGACATCTCTGACGCTCCAAAAATCAAAGTCACGAAAAAGAAATTTTAATGATAAAAAATAATTAAATAAAAATATTTATTGAAAATAATTCATTTAAAAATTTAAAATAAACCTAAAATTCAAGAGGCTCACCGAGTTATCTCAATTCTTTAGAGATTTGTGTTTAAGCAAGTTGACGATGCAACAATGTTTGAACTTGAGGAGAATATTGTAATAACATTGTGCAAGTTAGAAAATGTGTTCCCCCCCACCCCCCGGCTTTTTTTATAGTATGAAACATTTGCCGATTCATCTTGCATAGGAAGCACGTATCGGTGCTCCCGTCCTTATAGATGTATGTTCCATTTGAGAGGTATAACTAATTAATTATCTAGTACTAATAATTTATTATTAAAATAATCTAATTCAAATTATTTTATAGAGTACTACATCACTGAAGAAGAAGGTGGGCAATAAGGCTTATGTAGAAGCTTCGATATACGACAGAATTATTGAGGAGGTCTCAAACATCTGCTCAATCTATTTCGATACTCATGTCAGAACAAACTGGAATAGAGCACCAAAAATGATGAAGGTGAGATCGATGCACCGAATAGCGAAATTGCACTATCTTTAATGTTGGTGGCAAGCTGTAAACCCCCCAAAATTTTATATTTTTACGATATTTAAGCTTTTAATATAAAAATAATATATATTTATATATATATATTTAATATATAATATATATAGATATCTATATATATATTATATATATAATATATATAGATATATATAATTAAAAAAAAAATTTAATTATAAAAAAAACTATATATATAGTTGTAATTTTAAAGTATCTTTATAAACATATATTCATGTAACAAATAAATATTAGGAATGTATATAGAATTTTTGTTACAAATGTTAAAAAATATATTAATTATATACTTTGAGGTTTATGGATTTTTGCTAGAATTAACAGGCCATATAGTAAATATTGAAAGTTTATTTATAATAGTTAAATCTTTCTGTAGATAAATAATTTGTTCATATTATAAGTACTCAAATTATTTTTAATAATGTTAGGATTTAGGATATATATATATATATATATATATTATATAATATATATATATATATATTAATATATATATAAGGATAATATGGCCGATCGGGAGAAAGCCGCGTGCGACCTAGGGCATCATCGGGAGTCCCCCGCGGCCGCCGGACCCCTGGCCGGCGGCGGGAGGGGTTCGGCCCAGCCGGGCGACCTCCCCCCGGCGGTGGGGGGGGGGGGGCGGGAGCAGCCTCGGGGGGGTCAGGCGGACCCCCTAGCGCCGGGGGAGCAGCAGCTCCTCCCCAGGCGCGCCGAGGGGGAGGAGGAGGCACTGGGGGGGGGGGGGGGGCGGCGGCCCCTACGGGGGTGGTGGCGACCCCACACGGAGGAGGGCGTGGATCGGGCGGTACGGGGAGGGTCTCGGGCTTTTCGGGGAGGGATTCGAGTCCCATAAATCCGAATTTTGAATTCGGAGCGGGGTCCGGATCCACGGGGAGTCAAACGGAGGAAGGTGGATGGACGACGGTTACGCGTCGTCGGGTGGCGAAGACCGTAGGGAGGATGGGGGTTGGACAGGGCCAGGGTAGGGTTCGGCAGCCTGTGAGACGCCAGATCGGGACAGGGACTCGGCCTAGCCGGGGTCCGCAGGTGCCTGCTGGGGGACCGGTGGGTTGGAGGCCTAAGGCGACTGTGGCGGACAAAGGGAAGAGTAAGATGGTGGATGTGGAGGCTCAGGGATCAGGGACTGGCCGGCCAGTCACTAACCCTCGGCCTGCTGGACGGTCCGGCCGAGATCTGCAAACCGGTGGGACAGAAATCTCCCTCCTCGATGGTGTACGTTCCGCCGATCAAGGTTGGGAACGGTTACCGGGGGTGTTTCCTGCGGAGGAGATCCAGCAGGTGACTACTTACTGGGAAAATACTCTCGTCCTGTATGTCTTGGGCAACAAGCCCTTCTACGGGCAGATCCGGGGCTATGCTGCGCGGGTTTGGAAGCCTAAGGGGAGTATGGAGTTCTTTTCTCGAAAACGGCTTCTATTATGTGAAGTTCGGTTTGGCGGAGGATGTCGCTAGGATCCTCCAAGGCGGCCCCTGGACTTTTGACGGCCGCCTGATCATTCTCAAGGAGTGGACCCCAGACCTGCGATGCGAGAGAGAAGTTCTGAATGCCATCCCTGTATGGATCCGATTCCCGAGCTCCCGGTAGGGTTTTGGAGTATCCCCCTGTTGATGCGCCTTGCTAGCCTGGTGGGTACCCCGATTAAGGCGGATGATGCTACCACTTTCCGGACGAGGTTGATGTACGCGAGGATATTTGTGGAGATTCGGGCAGGGGGGAGCTCCCGAAGATGGTAGAGTTTGAGCCCTTCTGGGGAGGTGCTCACCCAGAAGGTGGAGTATGAATGGGTTCCGCCTACCTGTTCCCGCTGTTCTTGCTTTGGACATCTGGCCAGCGCTTGCTTAGAGGCTGGCCCCCCGATGGAGACACGTACCTCGCCGAGTGTCGTTCCCGAAGCTCCATGTGATACGGATTACAGAGGTGGTAGCGGAGAGGTGACTATGGGGGAGGAGGTTGATAATCAGGGGAGTGATGTGGGGTTGAGCCTCGTTGTTTCCACTGCGGGGGGGGTGGTCTCCACTGGTCAGAAGCAGAGTAGTATAGTTACCAGAAGCATGGCAGCTACGGAGCATGAGACACGAGGGGAGGGAGGTTCGGCTGGAGGGCAGGTCTATTGCAGGAAGAGGCGTGCGGTCGGACTGCTCCGGGATGGCCCCTCCATGATGGAGGGAGGTACTACAGATAGAGATGAGGTAGTATGTGTTGACAATCCTGCCTGGGCGTTGGTGGTATCTCCGGTCGTTCCTCCTCAGATGGGCCCGACTGATATGATAGAGGATCCTTTAGCGACGGATGCGGCTCCTTCCCCAGGTGCTGTTCCGGGAGTTTTCCAGGGGACCCCTCCTCTCATTAATTAATGGCCATTATCGCCTGGAATGTGAGGGGGGCGTGTTCGATTGGGAGGTGGAGAGAGATTTGTGGGGTGCTCCACAGAGAGAAGTGTGACATTTCTGTTATTTTAGAATCCAAAATCAAAGGGGAAAAGACCCTTTCTCGGCGTACTCCTTCTCATTGGGCCCAGCTGCATAATCTGGCCCTGTGTGACATGGCCAGGATTTGGGTTCGTTGGAACTCGACATGTTGGGATGGTGACTTGATCTTAATGACGGAGCAGTTGATCGCCATCTCCTTCGTGAACAAGGGTGGCTTCCGGTTCTTACTGGGGGCGGTTTACGGTCACAATGATAGAAGGAGAAGGGAGTCTCTTTGGAGGGACATCTCAGGGGTGTCAGAAGCTGCTGAGTCGTCATGTCTTCCTTTGCTTCTGGTCGGGGACTTCAACGCTCTTCTGCATCAGGGGGAGAAGCTGGGGGGCGGGGTCCCTGATTCTATCCTCTATGATTTTCAGAGATGCCTCCTGCTTGCGGGGCTGAGGGAGCTGTCTCGATCAGGCTTCATCTGGACTTGGCACAACAAAGCAATTCTCAACAGGGTTGTCAACTTGATCGGGCTCTGGGCAACGGGGAGTGGTTTCGTCACTTCCCCAATTCTTCGGCGGAGGGTCTGGCAGCTGGGACGAGTGATCACTCCCCCATCAGAGTTGGTTTATCTGCCCGTTCTCTGGGGAAGTCTCGTCCGTTCAGGTATAACAACAGCTGGTATCTTTCGGACGGCTACCTGGAGGCAGTCGCAGAGGGTTTGTCTAGTGGTCAGGAGGGGACGGCTCAATTCCGATTGGTGCGTCGTCTCAAAGCCACGAAGAGGGCTCTCAGGAGTTGGGTGCAGGGGTTGCCCAAGACTACGCTCGAAGATAAGGAGGCTGAGTTGAGATCGGTTCAACAGGATATGCAAACTGACATGCTTAATGGAGATCTGGCGGCTAGAGAAGGAGAGCTGATCGGCGAAGTCAACATCCTGAGGCTGCAGAAGGAAATTAGCTCGGCCCAGCGAGCTAAATGTTCCTGGCTAAAGGACGGGGAACCGGTGTTCAAAGTTTTTCTATGACGTTATCCGGACCAGACAGAACCGGAATCACATTTCCCAGCTTCTTGATGCGGATGGTACTCTAGTGGGACGCCGGCTGAGATTCAGGGCGAGGCTGTCAGGTACTACACCGATTTATATTTTCAGACTGACTATCTATCCGTATTCCCAGAGATTGTTACGAAGCGCTTGGTGACTCCATTCGGGAACAGCATCCTTCTTGCCCCTGTTACTTTGGAGGAGGTGGAGTCCATTGTCAAGGGGGCGGACCCCAACAAGGCCCCTGGACCAGATGGCTTCAGCAGTGGGTTCTTCAAACACCATTGGGATACTCTGAAGATGCAGGTTCTGGAAGTGGTTCAGGAGTTCTTCACTAAAGGGAAGCTGTTGAAGGAGCTGAATCACACTTTCCTGACCTTGGTGCCTAAGAAGGAGGGTGCTACTGCTCTGTCTGATTTCAGACCTATTGCTTGTTGTAATTATCTTTACAAGATAATTACGCATCTTATGTGCCGGCGGATGGAGCGTATCATGCAGGGCTTGATATCCCCTAACCAGGCTGCGTTCATCAAGGGGAGGTCGATTGCAGAGCATAGCCTCCTTGCACATGAGATGGTAAGGGGATTCAGCAGACCGGGTGGGGAGAAAGCTTGTGTGAAATTGGACCTGAGGAAGGCGTATGACATGGTCAATCGTGACTTTCTTTGCCATCTGATGTCTGCCATGGGTTTCGCGGATCACTGGGTTGCGATGGTCAGGGAGTGCATCTCGACCCCTACATTTTCTGTCCTCATCCAGGGCGTTCCCTATGGTTATTTCCAGAGCAACCGTGGGCTAAGGCAAGGTGACCCACTGTCCCCTTACCTTTTCACGATTGTGATGGAATACTTCACCTGTCTGATGGACCTGGCAGTTCACCATGGTCGGCTGGTACCTTTGTTTCGGAGGATGGACCCGCCGGTTACGCACCTTATTTATGCTGATGATCTACTGGTCTTCATCCCCTTCGATGAGGGGGTTGCAGACGCTTGCGGGTATTATGGAAGATCTTAAGTCCTTCTCGGGTCTCCAACTGAACAGGGATAAGAGCCGGGTATACTTCAGTTCCCGATGTACCCAGAAGGAGGAGCGGGCTGAGGCCCTGGGTATTGCGAGAAGTGAGCTCCCGGTGCGGTATTTAGGTGTACCCCTCACCGTCAATTATGCACGTGATCAGGATTGCCAGGGCCTGGTTGAGTATGTCCAGAGGAGAGTAGAAGGCTGGCAAGCCGCCGGTCTGTCTTTTGGCGGACGCATAGAGCTGATCAGATCGGTGGTCTCGGCCGTGGCACACTTTTGGCTCCAGTCCATCCTACTTCCGGTGGCTACTATTCGGCGAGTGGAGCGTCTTTGTGCTGATTTTCTTTGTTGGGGGGGTATGCATGCGGTCTCGTGGGAGCAGCTTTGTCGTCCCAGAAAGGAGGTGGTGTGGGACTCAGGCCGTTGCTGGAGATCAGGGAGGCCTCGGCGCTAAAGCTGGCCTGGAGTTTTATTAGCAGGGGTCTCTGTGGGCGGACTGGATGCACAGCAAATATGTGAAGCAGGGCAACTTTTGGACGTGTGCCCCTGATAACAATCATTCTGTCACGTTCAAGACTGTCCTGAGACATAGGGTTGTGCTCAAGACTGCGATCCGGAGGGTCATGCGGGATGGGTCGGACACGGATCTCTGGAGGGACCCATGGATTGATAGGCGGTCCTTGCTAGACATCAGGGGCTCCGCGACTAACAGGGAGGACATGCGTGGTCTGAAGTGCAGCCGGATATTACGAGATGGAGTGTGGAGGCCGGAATCTTATCGGTACACTAAGGAGCTGGGAGGGATCATTATGTCTACTGCCATTGATCCGGCGTTGCCTGCAGATCGATGGATATGGGAGCCGCCTGGAGCATCTTTGGGATCGGGGGAGTTCCAGTTCCGTAGTTGCTACAATCTTATCCGGCACACTTTTCCTCTGAGTCCTGATTATGAGTTCGTCTGGTATAAGGGACTGGCCAGGAAGATGCAGCTGTGTGTCTATAAGCTACTTCTGGGTCGCCTCTTAACGAGGGACCGCCTGAGTTCTTTTGGAGTGGCTGTGCCGGATCCCATATGTGTGCTCTGTTCCTCTGCGCCTGAGTCTATTAGACATCTATTTTTCGAGTGCGATGTGACATGGCATATTTGGTCGGAGCAGAGCCGGGTATTGGGAGTGTGTGCCTCTGGTAGAAACATTGGGGACATCATCCCGGTGATACGAGGTGGCAGGGGTCGAGGGCAGGACTGGTTCCGCACGGCTAGAGTTCGTTTGGCGGCTTCGGTTTGGCATGTTTGGCGGGAGCGAAACCGCCGTATCTTTGAGGGACTAGTCACTCCTCCGGTTGGCATTCTTCATAATATTGATTTTGATGTTAATGCTATGGAGTTTGTATGAGAGATGAGTGGGAGTCCCACTCTGAATGTATGTTGTATGAGTATGACTTTTCATTTGGAATAAAATTTACCTTTTTCCAAAAAAAAAATATATATATATATATATATAAGCAATCACGTTACCATCCAAATAAGTAAGTTTGATTAGAATTTTTCTTATCAACTTATCAAAGACCCGACACATCGGTTTATAATAGGGCCCACCCCATCAAAAGGTGGGCTAGAGATAAACTCAAGTCCTTCCCCTTCAAATTTTTTTTTTTAATTTCTAAACCTACTCCTCAACACCACTAGAATCTATATAGTGACGACCCCTCTCTCTCTCTCGAAGACCTGTATCACTCGAACCCTTGTCTTGGTTTCTTCTCTAAACCTTCCTTACTTAGACCGCCGATTGCTACACCTTCGGAGCAATCAAAGCATCAAGTACACCTACCGATGCAGGATCTGACGAATCCAGACTTAGTCTTCCGACTTCGTCTCCAAGTCATCCCCGTATGAGCCCCTCAAGCGGATCCAGTCCATGCATGTCAATCGCCATTAATATACAGACATAGGGACGGTCGGCCAGGAAACGGCATCGACGGTACCATCATCAGTCGCCATCGTCGTTTTTGTAACCTAGACGTACTCTGGAACTGTCGCTCATACGAGTCCCTCCAGTGTGCATACCGTGCCATAGCTCGACAATGCTGGAACGGAACGAGGATGATGAGGCAGCAATGGGCAGAGGCGGCGACAACTGATGCCATATCGAACCTAGTTTATTGCCTCAACTAGGACAACACAGCCTTCGGATCCTCGACATTGCCATCAACCTCCAGCCGTGTGAACCATTGCTCCCCTCTACAGAGTAAATTTTACTCCTCGACACCACCTCTGCATGGACTGGACACAAACTGTAGGTGAATAGAATATAGGATTCAAGAATTTTGGAGGGCCGTAATCTCCGTTGTCCATCGACCAATCACCAACCCAAATTCTTAGGTGCATAGATGACATGATCATATCCAACACCCAGTAATTAGATTATTATTATTCGCACTAAATCTGAATATAATTGATGCCAACAATCCGAAAAAATAGTTTTGAAATTAAAAAATTTCCCGGCAAGGGTTCCGACAAATCGGACAACGTAGTCGTGAACCAAAATCATCGAAACGTGCGAATCGACTTCGTAGACGTGTTGGATTCGATGGAACTCGATTTCGTTGTGTGTGTACGACAAAATCGAAGCGTATCCGTCGAAATATCCCGTATCGGCTCCTTTGTAAACTAGTCTATAACTTTCGCACATTCGTCAACGCGAGACGAAACTTGTGCCATCAGGAACGTTTCATTTTTCTGGTCATGTGTGCCAAGTTTGGTCCGATTCTGAGAAGGTCGACCGAAACGCTATTTTGGCGGGCCCGCGACCCGATCCAATAGCAAATTTGTGCACGGTCCACCTGAATCCAACTTTGGACATACGGTTGGGTTCGTATCTTTAAATTGGACCCATAGACATAGTTTAATGTTTTTAGTGACCATAAATACTGTCACGTTTTTTGGTGAAAAGCGGTCCAACGGCGGATATTGTTTTGACCCAAAATTACAATTTTGTCCCTGTGTCCAGAATTAGACTTTTGGGTAGACATTTATT
Source organism: Iris pallida (assembly GCA_029216955.1). Taxonomy (NCBI): domain Eukaryota; kingdom Viridiplantae; phylum Streptophyta; class Magnoliopsida; order Asparagales; family Iridaceae; genus Iris; species Iris pallida. The sequence goes on along the minus strand of JANAVB010001752.1, from coordinate 22,150 downwards.
TATGCCAAATACGTTCGAGATGTTTATTTCGGCATCCGAAGACGTTTGCGGAAGTTGGCTTTCTTTGCTTCACCATACCTTTATCAGCAGCTCAGGACACCAGGCGAGTACAGTTCATGTTTTGTTTCCAGTATTATGAATTACTATAATTTCATGATTAGTGATACATATTTTATTCGTGACACGTTAGGTCCACGGGTTAATCTCATATAGATTTTAGTCATGATACCATGTTTTATTTTACCGTGTTTCGTGATTTATTGTCATGACTAATCCATGTAGTAGTCGGATAGGGAAGTACGTACTAAGTAGATATATGATCAACCCCGTAGATCGTGCTTTATTTCATGCAATTTAGAATGTATTTTATTTCATGCAATGTAGACCGTGAGGATGCAAATTCTATCTAGACCGTGCGGTGTAGTGGACCAGCCTGATCACATATTAAAAGGTGTACTTTAAATCATGTAGTTGGTTAAGTTTTCTTGTTCCATGATTCACTTATTTTTATAGTTCATGATTAACTTTTTCACCATATTTTTTCGTGCCTTGTTTTATAGTTTATTTCTTTCATCATGTATGTCATGACTTTTCACTGTTTTTATAGTCATTATTATATTTGGAACTGCATGCTTGAAGTGTACTCGTTTCCTTCCTGACTGAAAACCAATATTTTACATATTAGTCGCGACTGCTATTTAGCATCGGATTCTTGGGGAGATATAGGTGTATATAATGAGGTCAACCTAGAAGCTAGTTAGAATGTTTAAAATTGTTGTATTAGATTTTGTGAGGTATTGTACTTTTCTTCAAATGTAAACTTTGAATGTTGTAAATTCATTTAGTATTTGTGAATGAGCAATAAAGAAAATAATTATGAGCATTTTTGTGATTTGAGCATTATGGTTTATGTAAACGAAGTCCTAAAGCAGAATACTCTAGAGGGGGGTGAATAGAGTAGGCAGCGGAATATTGCTAATTAAAAACTTGTTAGCAGTTAGATCACAGAAATAATATCAATAAACACAAAGTAATAACTGTAAAGAAAAGAGATCAGAAGGCAAACAAAAATGCAGAGATTTAAATTGGTTTCCCTCTTGTGAGGACTAGTCCAGTCGGAAGAAATCTAGCTTCCAGTTGAATCCACTATTAGAAAATCTCGCAAGTTTTCATACGAAGTCCTTGCAACTTCTACAGACGTGAGCATTGATACGAAAAACTCGACCAACTCCAATTTTGAAGAGTCTTTCTTCAATCGAGCCTCTGATTACAATTTTTCTAAAATCATCTAGACCGTACCATACCGACAAATTGACTAGAGAATTGTAACTGGCTTATGATTTGAAAATGAAAGCCTTTTAGAAAACTCTTTGGAAGAAACATAAGCTTTAGAAGAGAAGAGATGAAAGTAAATGAGTGTGTTGAAATGATCAGAATTTCTCTCTATTTATAGTTTTTCCAAAGACAGAACTCTGGCAGAATTCGGACAAAATTCTATGTAACAAACCGCAACTGAAGGGAGACCAAGTTCAAAAACCAACGTTCACATAACGTTCACCTTGGCCGAACTCTGGCCAAACTCTGGCCGAGTTCTATCAGGGTTGGTCAGAATATTTTAAGAAAACTTTTGGAGCTTTTTGAAATCCTTCAGAAGCTTTTGTAAATAGGAGATATTTTTCAAAACATAGGTCAATTTTGAAAACGATTTTGGATAGCCTATTTGTCAGTACGACTCGGTGTACAATGTATTTCTAGACTCAATAAAAGTAAAAATTACATTGCATAAAGAAATATAGTCTCGAGTGGCAAACATAGCTTCGGTCTTGAAGTGAGTAGACATCAAATCTTGATCAGTATCCAAAACGTCTTGAGTAAACATCTGCGTTGTTCCGTATATCGAGACATAGTTTGATCAATTATTAAAATCAGGTTTGACCATGACCAATGGGCCAACAATCTCCTCCCTTTGATAATTGACAAACCTTGACCGATATAACATCTTTGGTCTTTATCAAAATAAATTGTACCAATATAATATACCAAAAAATTGTTCCTATAGATTGTTCATATCCCTGTAATCTTATAGATCGAAGATGTTAGATCTTATTTCTCCTCCGTTGTCACTTAGCAAAATAATTACAAAAGAGAAAGCTCTCCCGCAAATTATGCGTAAGTAACAAGCAGTGAAGAAACACAAAAATATAGATAGATAAAAATAAATTTATCACAGGCATGGTATAAACGTCACATACAGTAAAGAAAATATGATAAGCAGAAAAAAATTTCACAGGAAGTTTAAATAGAAGCATAATAAAGATAATTCTATGAGAAAAATGCTAAACTGAATAAAATATGCTGAAGAAAGCATATAACATGTCCATAAAAAAGTCACAAATCAAACTAAATAAGAGTATTGATACTAGCTTGGAATGTCGGAGCATTTCAAGTAAATAAAGACAATAAAATCAGTCTCAAAAGTATGACAAATCATATATCATCCTTATCGTCATCATCATCATCTACACTGCCAACATGTCCACCATGACCGGATGGGCCAGCTCCAGATGTGCCAGCTCCAGAGGTATGGAGTAGCACCAGATGTACGATACCAATCGTAAGAGTTCTCTGGCTGGAACAGAGAGTGGGCCGCCTCATCATCAATGCGGTAACCAGATACAGAAGGGTCTCTAGGAAGAGAGCTAGCAGAATGACCCGTCTGAGCAAATCTGAGATCGGCAAATGAGTTGGCAATAGCCTGGAACCGAGTCACGTTACGAAACCATGTTCCCTGGAAGTGTCAACAAAGAAAGTCTACAGATCCGAGAGGTGCTGATGAATACCCTCAAAAGTCATAGGGTAAGTCTGAGAAGGAAATGTGCAGTAGGAGCAGGTGTAGGAGGTGGAGGAGCAGTGGCAATGCTATGACGAGAAAGCTTAAGAAACTTGGGCTCAGGGTCCAGAGTGCAAGTGGATAAGTCTATATCAAAACACTAAAAGATACGTGGGATAAGCATCACATAAGAGAGATTGCGTTCTCTTCCACGACATCTACCCATCATCGGAATGATAGTCTTAGGGGCAGAAAAAGGAATCCCCTTTAGAATATGATAGAGGGCAGAGAGTTCTAGCAGTGACATCATCTTTTGAAGTAGATTTTGGAAGAATAGTGGAATAGATGATGCGATGTAACTCGTAGTTAAACAAGTTCAAGTTATTGGCCTTGAACTTTCTAGGACGAGCACGTGCTGGCGCACAAAGCTCATTCTTGAAACTAACAAGAGTCGTGCCCTCGGGAAAGTCGAAGTCGGTGATGTCATTGAGCGGGGCACCTTCGTTTGGAATACTAAGGATTTTCGCTAGTAACGCATCATCGAACTCGATATCGATCTCGCCAACACGATTTCGTACGGTAAAAGTGTCTAACACGAAGTTACAATAGAATAGTCTAAGGGCATTAGTAGCTATAGGGAATTGTAGGGTAGTGAGATGGTGTAACCCTAATGCCTCTAAGAAAGGACGATGATCTGGAAATACAGTCCATTTAATTGGGGCGCCTGTGCATATAGTACGCATAGCAAAGTCGGCATACCAAAGCAATGTTTGGTCATGAGTTTTGAAGTAAAACTCATCTGATACGCCGTCACCCGATTGGACCTGGGAAAAGAGGGAATCCATGTTCGGATCAGAAGACGATGCCTCTTCACTGGCATTAGTCTTCTTCCTCTTGAAATGATTGAATCTCTTAGGCATTCTTTCCCAAAACTAAGTAATCCCTATGAATTTGAAAGTGGAGAAGAGAAGGAGTTATATCTTTCGAGAAACAAGTATGTTGTAGAGGATGCGATTCTCCGCACGAATCCAAATTTTGGATTGAAATCTCCACGTAGATTGAAGAAAGGGAGTGGAGAAAAGCTAGGGTTTGGGGGTTCTTTGGCTGCTGCTGCTACTGTGATGAAGTGGTTTGGAAGAGATGAATAGGAGAAGGCCTCGGGTTCTGACTTAAAAACATACAACACCAACAGAACTCTGGCCAAATTCGGACCAAACTCGGACCGAATTCGGCTAAGGTTCTCCTGGGTTTTAAAAAAATTGGGCCATATCCTTTAAATCAACTCATTTCAAATATTTAATTCAAAGTTTAGTAATTTTAAACTTTAAATAATATAATTAATTATTTTATAAATTAATTTTCTTTACTCAGCATCTGTTTCAGATTAGCTGTAGGAGTACTGTCCCAGCTAACGGGAGTTCACCGGGGAAGAATTAAGTACCGCTTCGCTTCGACCATAGTCGTGGTGACAGACAGACTCTTTGTAGGCTTGTCTCGAAAACAGTTATTGATTATTGAATAAATTAATTAATAAACAAAATTAATTAATATTATTGACATCTAAAATTCCTAATTCTCGACGTAAATAATTAAAACGATCTTCCGCTAGAGGTTTTGTGAATATGTCAACCAACTGATTCTGTGTGTCTATGTATACAAGGTCTATATCTCGATTTTGTTTATCTCTAAGAAAATTATGTTGAATCTCGATATGCTTATGTAACACCCCTGAATTTTTAAATTATTTTTTATTATTTAATATAGGATTTTATGGATTTTATGAATAATTTTAATATTTAGTTATTATTATAGATGACCTTAGCCATGGTTAACTTTTGGAGTACAAGATGACTAGGAATTGTGGCACGAAAAGTATAGTCTAGTGCTTTGACTAGTATTTTAGCCATGGTAAGAAAAGCTGAGCGATAGGCGTGTTCTAACTAGAAAAATCAGTCCAAGTTGCGACTTAACCCCACCGATGATTGACTTATTCATCTATTAGAATATTGACTTTTAAGAGACCCGGTTGAACCAATTTAGCCCGGACTTGACCCGAACCCAACATAAGCCCATGTAGGCATTTAGTGTGCGCCATGTAGACATATTTATGTGTGTACAAATATTCTTATTTACTTTTACGAATTGACGACTAATTTCTAAATATTTATTATATGTAAATTATAGGTATTATTAATATTAAATAGCATTTTAGAATATTATACGATTTTTGGGAACCAAATAAGGAGTGCTATGTTAGTTCACCAAAAACTATTGGGCTATTTTTAATGGTTATTAGGATTATTATTGTCATTAATGTTATTGTTGTTGTTATTAAATAAAAGTATTTATTATTATTGGTGGTTATTTTTATTCCAGTTTCAAATAAATTTATATATATATATATATATATATATATATTATATATATATATATATATATATATATATATATATATTTTTTTTTTAAACCCCAACTTTTATTGAAGAAATAGGCGCAAAATGCCGTAGCATATACAAGTAAGGGCGTTAAACGCATGGAAAGGACAGAAAAAGACAAGTGCGATACGCTCACACCAAAAAGAAGGAGGAGGACGGCCTAAGCCAGGGCTTCCAGAACGAGTTGGAGACGTGAGAGCAGCGCCTCCGGACTTTGTAGCATTGTCTGATGACCTCTCTGTACAACTGTGTATGTTGGATTTGGCGCCCTTCGTATCTAAATTTGTTCTGTTCTTCCAAAGAACCCAAATACCGGCGGCTGCTACGATCTGATGTCCGTGGGATCGGCTCCAGAAGGCCAGGAGATCGTAGAAGCCCCCAGTCGGTTGAGCAATGTTAAGACTATTGTGGAGCTTGGACCATATGCCTGCCGCCAGATCTCCCGAAAGAAGGATGTGTTCTGCTGATTCGACTTGTGTTCCTTAACAGTGACATTTAGAAGCGAGGCTGAATCCCATAGTTCCGATAATGTCATCCGTCGGGATCTTCGGCGAATAGCACGCCAGATGAGGATAGACCATTTGATGGGAAGGCAAGCTTGCCAAAATTTGGCATAAACGATGTTCGGCACTCCTCTTTCTCTGACAACGAGTCTGGCGGAGGCCAAGGTGAATGTCCCACGGGTTGGGAGACCATTTCCAAGTGTCGCGTGTTTCTGAAATATGCAGATTAGCCGCAAGAAGGCGGCTGGTTGCCGGCTAGCCCAGCCAATCTCTGACCTTCCTCCAATTCCATCCGGAGCCGTCCTCCCAAAGATCTCTAATTTTACAGCCCTGCGGAGTAAGGGTGTTGGGATGAATGATATATGTTCCTAACCACCGTTCCAGACAGGCCGGGGAGCGGCCGTCTCCCAACTGAAGACGAATGAGGGTTCGCGATGCTGCGACCCCGAGCGATACGGCACCACGAAGATGAGGATCTATTGTTAGTGCATGCTTTCGACAGATGGGAGAATCTGGAGTACCTTGCTCTCATGAATCTCGTCCATAAGGAGGTCTCGGTGCGCAACTTCCACCATAGCTTAATAGAGCAGGCGTCCACAATGTGGGCAAGTCTGCAGAAGCCCAGACCTCCTTCATCAGTAGGTTTGGCCATCGACTCCCATCCGGCCCAGTGGTGTTTGTCCTTGCCGTCGCTATGACCCCAAAAAAACTTGGCGAATAGGGATTCGAGAGAGTGGAGCACCTTCAAGGTGGGGAGCAAACGGCCAGGATGTACATCGGGATGGATGAAAGGATGTTTGATGAGAATCATTTGCCCCCGTACACAAGTGGGCATCCAAGGTAAAGGAAGGGGGGTATAACGTGCTGAAGGAGGTCATGTTGGCGAGTAGAGTAGAGCGGGTTCTGTCTGCTTTGTGATGAGTGTAGATGACGCTCTTGTTGCTGTTGACGTGCTGACCGGAGCAGGAGGTGTATCTGGCGATCGTGCTCAAAACGACTTCCATCACCGCTGTCTTCGGAGGAGAAGATGAGGATATCGTCGGCGTAGGCCAGGTGGGTGATAAGTGGACAACCGGTGGTGGTGTGGAAGTGATTGAAACTCGACATTCTGGGCATATTATTAAGGCTTCTACTGAGGGCTTCGCTGCTATGATAAAAATGGTGGAAGAGAGCGGGTCCCCCTGTCTAACCCCGTGGGTAGAACGGAAGAATCGTAAAGCCTGACCATTGATGACGGTGGAGAACCACGCATTGTTGACGGATCTGAAGACGATGTCAATCCATGTTTCGGCAAAGCCAAAGGCCCTGAAAACCCAAATCATGAATTGCCAGTCAAGGCAGTCGTATGCTTTTCATGTCAAGTTTGATGGCCACGTTCCCCCTCGACGGAACTTATGCACGTGATCATCTCTTGCACAAGTAGGATATTGTCATTTATATGGCGGCCTTTGACGAACCCGCTTTGCTCTTCGGAGATGATCTTGGGGAGGAGATCAGACATCCGAGAGGCGATGATCTTGGATATAATTTTGTTGGTGAAGGTACAGAGACTGATCGGACGAAAGTCTTAGAAATTTTCCGAATTTTCTTTCTTGGGGATTAGGATTATGTTGGCGCATGAAATTGACTTGGGATATCTGGCCCCTTGAAGAAAGGCAGTTGTGGCTTCAACTAAGTCAGTTTTGATGATGTTCCAGCATGTTCTGAAGAATAGTCCGTTGAAACCGTCCGGCCCTGGGGCACTGTGTTATTAATGGACCAGACCGCAGCTTTGACTTCCTCCACCGAAGTGGTGGTCAGCAGGGTCTCGTTGTCGTTATCACTAATGAGGGAAGGGATGACCGACAAAAGTGTCTCGTCGTGAATGACCTGCTCTTTGGTGAAGAGCTTGGAGTAGAAGTTCGTCGCCGCGGCCTGGATTCCTGCCTGGTCTTCAACTAGGTTGCCGTTGTCGTCGAGGATTCGTATAATTTTAATTTGTTCCTGCGTCCTTTGACGCACGCATGGAAGAACTTGGTATTCCGGTCTCCGTCGGTGTCCCAGGTTGATCTTGCTTTTTGCTTCCAGAATTCGTTCTCCACTCTCAGTCTGGATTTGAGGAGGGCTTTGGCGAGGTTGAGGGAGGCGCAGGCTTCTGGGGATCTGTTAATGGCAAATACGGACTCCACGCGAGTGACGTCGTCCTCTGCCTCCCTGATAGCCTGGAAAATATCGCCGTAGGCCTCTAAGCTCCAGGACGAAAGGGCCTTACGAGTGGCTTTGAGCTTCGCCGCCATACGAGCCATCGGGTCAAGGACCGAGACGGAGTTCCAAGCAGAAGCCACGATGTTTTAGAATTGGGGGTGGTGTCGCCAAAAGTCTAGGAAGCGGAAAGCTTTCTTGTTGCTGGTGTGGTTGTTGTTGATCTGGACGAGGAGAGGGGAGTGGTCAGATTCAGTAGAGTTGAGATGAGAGAGGTTAGTGATTAAGCCCATGTCGGTCCAGCCATCGTTGATCAATGCTCGATCTAGTCTGGAGTATTGTCGTCGATGTCCTTCCTGCATGTTGCACCAGGTGAAAGCACTACCGAGGAAGGGTATGGGGGTGAGGTGTCCGATGAAGGTAAAATTGTTGAAATCATCCATCGCTGGTTTGGAGGAGGGCGGCCGCCAGACTTCTCCTCTCTGCATAAAACCGTGTTGAAGTCTCCAATGCAAAGCCACGGGATACCCTGGGAATGTACCCTCAGCAGGTCAGCCCAGAGCAGTCTGCGCTCAGGGATGTCACAACTGCCATGAACAGCGGAGAGGACGGAGCGAGACTTGAGGGCCGGGTATTCGACCCAGGTGAGAGCTTGGGGGGAGTCGTGAATGATGCCGAATTTGAATTCTTGAGCAAGAAAGAGCCAGATGTCATTGCCACCAGCGATGGCCTGGGGAAGCCTAACTTGAGTTTAATGGTTTTTATTCTACTTTGAGGGATTTTAGGTTCGATGATGATTAATAGATCAATACGATGAGTCTTCTTGAGGCTCAGCAATCTGTTCATCGTCGTTTGTTGCCGAGCCCCCTCACATTCAGGAGATGATGTTAAGCATTGGACGAGGGGTTGGGATGAGGGTGGTTGAGCTTCGTTGTGGACCTCGTATTCCAAGCTGTCATCGGCTTATGATTGTTTTTGCTCTTCTTGGAGTTGGTTTTTTTGGTTGATATGCTGGTGTGCCCGTTGCTTTCGGTATCTTGTTGGTCCGGCCTTGTTCTTTGCTTCCCTCTGCGTCGGTGTCGGTGGTAGGTGGGTCGTTTTCTTGTTCTTCCAGGGCGCATAAGGGGTTGTCACGGTCCAGGAATCCTGCTACTTGTGCTTGCCAGAATCTGCCAGTTAATGTATAGCTTAGTGAGGATTGAGCTTCCATTGGGGGGGTGGAGCTGCCAGTAAGGTATGACTGAGTGAGGTTTGTGCGTCCTTTGGGAGGCTAGAATAATCACGACGGGGCTATGTGGTTGTTCGTGTTCCTGCAACTGCTCAAAGCTGATCACCGCTGCGTCTACTCCAGGGTGGAGGGAGATCGATTGGTGATTTGGTGGAGTGAGAGGCCTCATGGGGGGGTAGTGAGATGTTCTCAGGTTGTATGAGGGGTTGGTTGATGAGGGCATTTGGGTGATGTGTGGGGTCTCCGGTCTTGAGGGGGTGTAGACCGGCGTTGGAGGGAGGATGCTCGTTGTGGTCCTCTTGGTCATTATTGACATCAACAGAAGGGGTGTCTGATAGGAGTTCGAATAAGTTGTGGAGGGATAGGATGGAGGGAGTGAAGGGGACGATAGCATGGTTGGCCGGATCGGGCGAAGGAGGGTGGGGGTGAGGCTGGCCATCTATCTGAGGGAGGGGGTCGGGAATAGATTTATGTCTGATATTGGTGGGGTCTCTATGAGCTGTGGTCGCGCTAGAAGTGCGGGATTTTCTTTTTTAGTTCAGGGTGGGCTCTGAAGTAGTGCTGAATTAGGTGTCCGCTCATCTGGCAGTGTTTGCAGAAGATGATGTTGTTGTCGTAGACCAGCGCTTGGCTGTGAGTGACATCTCCGAGTTCTATCTCAATGGTTTTGGGGGGGTCATTTGCGAGGTCTAACTCCATGCATATCTTCGCGTAATTACACTTGGAGAGGTTGCGAGTTTCTTCGACGATGGCAACCAGGGTCCCAAAGGAGCTGGCGATGCGTTTTAGAGCTGCTGCGGGGAAGCAAACCAGGGGGAGGATGGGGAGTGTGATCCAGGTTGAGATGATTTTTGAATCTATTTTAGGGTTGAAGTCGGGGGACCATTTGACCAATTTAGCGATCTGCGTTCCCATTCTGGAAGTGCCCTTGGCTCGGACTATCGCGTAATCCGAGTCGGAAGAGAGGTGAAGGAGCATGTGCTTAGGGTCGAGCGGAGCGACCCGGAACGCGGCAGAGAGGCCCCACTTGGCGATGGCTGCCTCAGCAAAGGAGATCTTCGGGCAGCCGGACCCGAACTTGAGCACAAATGACTTAGAAAAAGAGACGGATAGGGAAGTGATATCCGACGCGGCGAAGGGGACCCGGATGGGGTCGCCGACGGAAGCGGGCGGAAACTCGAGATCTGGGAGCTGGATCTCCTCTGAGACCGGAGGCGAACGGCTCCCCAGGCAGGCCTTAAGGCCTCGGCATAGGAGGCGCGAGGAGGGGCCTCGGAGGACGGGAGGGGAGGGGACAGGAGGGAGGCAGCAGGAGGAGGTGGCTGGAGCCGCGAGGGCGAAGGGGCATCAGGAGGCGCCAGCCCAGAGGGGCTGCTCCGGGCAGGGAAAGAGCCGGGGATGGAAGGTTGCGCCAACGCGATAAAGGGCCCGGGTTGCGCAAGAGCAGGGGGCGCCAAGAGGCTAGGGGAGTTGGGGCCTGAAAGGGGGGAGCACCCGGAGGAGCCGAAAGGCTAGGGGTGTCACCCCGGATTGCGCCAAGAGGCAAGAGGAAAGGTCCTCGGAACGCGCCAAAAGGCTAGATGAAAGGACCCCGGGAAGCGCCAAGGCGCTGGAAGAAGGTGCATCGGAGAGCGCGCAGAAGGGGCCTGCACCGAAAGTGAAGCGGTAGGGTGGATTACGCACACCCCAGCGTGTCCCCCTTCCGAGAGGGGCACGTGGCCCCCCGAAACAGCAGCACAAGGAGTGGGCACACAAGGGGGTCCTTCAACCGGGAGGGGCACGTGGCCCGGAACAGCTGCACAGGGGCAACAAAAATGACGGATTGCGCTAGCTTAGCTCTCCCCAAAGGGACCTGAATCCGAGAAGGGCACGTGGCCCCCTGAAGAAACAGCACCGGAATGGAGTGCGCAAGGGGGCCTCCATCAGAGAGGAGCACGTGGCCTCCCGGATCAGCAGCGCATGGAGGGAGCGCAATAGAAGGTCCTCCTTCCGAGACGGGCAAGTGGCCCCCCCAGCATCAGCACTGGGGGGAGGGCGCAAGAGTGGCCATCTTCCGAGAGGGGCACGTGGCCCTCCGAACCAGCAGAAAAATGGGAGAACGCGCAAGCGCTGCTCTCCCCAAAGGGTCCACCACCCGAACCAGCAGCAAAGGGAGGAAAAGCTCGTTGATCGCGCACGTCAGGCAAGCCTCCCAACGATGGCCCGAGGCTCAAGGAATGAGCGGCCAGCCCAGCTCCCGAAGCGAGCGAGGGATTTGAAAATGACACTGGAAACGAGGAGAGCGGGAATGGGGCAGAGGGAAAAGGGAGGTGGCGCTCCTCGGGTCGACAGTCGTCGGCCGTGCGGCCGAGGCGGACATCTGGGTCGCTGCCGGGCTGGGGAAGTCGAGAGACGACCGCGGCCGAGCGGCTACGCTCCATCAGCAGGAGCTGGTCGGCGGTCCACCCCGGGAGCGACGTCGAAGGGGGGGGTGGACCGAGAGCGGACGGCAGCGGAACGCCTGGAGTCGGCGGTGGGGCGGCAACAGGCCGGGAAGAAGGCTGGCGGGGGCCCGACCGAGCGTCCCGCGGAAGCCGCCGTCTGCCGCGGGGAGGGGCAGCGATCTGGCAGCCTTGGGCCGCCTCAGCGGCGATCAGCCAAGTCGGCGACTGATGGGGCGGAGGACGATGCATGAGGAGAGTGGGGAGGAGCGGGCGGACAACACCGGCTAAAAAAAAAAAAAAAAATATATATATATATATATATATATATATATGGGTGCATGTTCTATAAATAGGCCATACCATAGGACTAGATACAATTAAATTTTATTTAGATAATTTTGATTATGCATATATATAAGTTATGTATATAATATATATATATATAATATAATATAAAATATATATATATATTAGGTTAATTGATATGTATAAAAAAATGAAAAAAAGAAGCAATATCTCACGAGATTTTGGAAAATCTCGTGAGATCAAAATCCTTCCCCTCCCCGAGCCTCTGTTCCGAGAGTTAACCTTTAATTTTTTGTTACTTTTTTTTATCAATATCGATCAAATCTTGGCCAATTTGATCCAATCTTTTGTACTCAATCCCAAATCCTATTCTCCATTAGATAAGCCCAAAACCCCAATCAAAACTTTGATTTAAATCAATCTAGGATTCGATTTTAATAGAGGGAAAACCACAGCCGAACCTATATAACCGAGAGTTGAGGAGAAGAAATTCTCACAATAAACCCTAATCAAGTTGCTTCCACCCTTCTGTGACCTAGCCAACCTCTAGGCGCACGGCTTGAACGCCTGCAACCGTCGTTGGGGGTGCCGGAGCGCCGCCACAGCCGCTGCACACCGCCAAAACAGGGGAACCCTATTTCAGGCCCGACCAACCAGGTACCCTACTTTCGAGCTCTACTTCTTCCAATCTGTTCGACCAAAGCTTGAACCAGAACATCCTACATAGAGCCTGCATGTCCCTCTTGACTCTTCATTAATTAGTTCGGGAGGTAGTCACGTGATCGGTATAGAAAGTCGATCGAAACATTAGGGAAAAACTGTTTCGAAAACTGTTTCTAGGTATCCCAAATACCCATGGTCGTGCCAGTTTCCAAGAAACCTGTTTAATATTTTTGCAATAGAATTAAACCAAATTGAAGACAACATATAGGACTTCATAACCTATTTTGTACTTTTGATTTTTATTAATTATGTGCAGAGAAAACCGTTTCCAAAATCGAGAAATAATCTATGTAAAAATAGTTTAGAAAATTGAAAACCCTCCGATATGACGTGCGTCCCGTCAAACGGGCGACGTTGTCATGAACGAAAAGCATCGAAAGGTGCGTATCTACTTCGTGGACATGTGGGATTTGACGGAATTCAAATTGGTTGCGTGTGCGCGACGAATTTGATGCGTATCCGTCGAAATTCACCATATCGGCCCTTTTCAAAATTCTTCAATTACTTTGTACACGTTCATCAAATCGAGACGAAACTTATGCCAGCAGGACAGTATCATTTTTCTGGTCTTGTATGCCAATTTTGGTCTGATTCCGAGACAGTTGACCGGATCACCGTTTTGCGGGCCCCACAATCCAACTCAACGGGCAAATTTGTGCACAGCCCACCGGAATCCAACTTTGGAAATACCGTTGGGTTCGTATCATCAAAATAAATCCGTGGAGATTTAGTTTGACGACTTTAGAGACCATTGACTCTGGCACATATTTCGGAGCAAAGCGGGTCCAACGACGGACACTGTTTTGATCTGAAATTACCGTTTTGCCCTTGTGTCCAGAATTGGACCTCTGGGTAGGCTATTCTAGCTATTTTGCTTATTCTGGAAATATTGGTATTGTCTGTTTCAGCATCCGGAGGCGTTTACGGGAGTTCAGGTTTTGAGGTTATTTGATTGCAGGACTTTTTGCTACACTAGGCAAGTATACCTTGCCAAATCGTACAGTACCTTTTATATGCATGTTCTTTAATTCCTTAGTGTTCTTTATCCCATCATATTCATGATTATTTTATCTTGAGTTGCGGTTACTTACATTATTTTAGTTCTACTTATCTTGTTAGTGTACATTTACATTCTTGATATACATCTAGTGTGTGTTATACTGCCTCCGTGATCACTCGTGCTTTGTGATAGAGTCATCTAGTCCTACACTACTGACTCTCATGATTTGACTTGACTTGACTTGACATGACTTGAGTAGGACTTGACTTTGATATTCTATAGATTAGGAGTGCTTACCTTGACTACGGTCTATGGGATTATTTTACTAGGAATGGCTACCATCTCGATTGGAGTACTTGCCTTGACTGCGATTGAGACACTATAGATTGGGAGTGCTTGCCTTGACTACAGTCTATAGATTTGACCTATTAGCCACGACTAGTATGGCATGCCAGTGTCTTAGGATCTTTATGTTTTAGATCTTGGTATCTTAGTTATTCTGACTCGGTTGATTTCTTTCATTATTTCATGCTTCTCCACATACTTGTATTAGTACTTTTTGGCTTGTATATTATGTATCTTTCTATTCCTCTGAGGACCTGATGATCTCTCCAGGTTTAGTTAGAGGCGAGGATTTTTTGGAGGTTTACGGTTCTGGAGTCGAGGCAGGTGATGTACCTTCGCAGGAGGACGAGATAGTGGCTGAAGATTTCTCTTGAGACATGTCTCTTTTAAACTTGATACTTTATTTTCTTTCTTTTCAATGGACATGTAGTTGATACTTTGTTTCCTTTTTCTGTAGTTTCGGGATGTCTTACCCGTACGGTTACATTTCATATTTCATGTTGGACAGATTTCTTTATTAGTATCATTTTATTGGACTTGATATCTCGTGTCTTATTTTCTATATGGATGAGATTAGCTGTGATCTGTGACCTGTATTGTATTTCTTGGTTGTTATCATGATTTACAGCTTAAGCATTTCGCTAATGAGCTTACTTTGAGATTTGGCCCATTGGTGAAGTGTTGCTGGCATGTATCGTATCCTAGTCCTATACGTATTTTGGGACTAGGGCGTTACATATTTTGTGGTGGCCCATGCAGATCTACGTTAATCACTTCGGTTACGTTACTGTACCGACGTGAGCCTGCGAATAGGATAGAAAAGACCCTTAGGATCTCATCCACATCTTTATATTGTTTCACGTCCTTGAACTCTATATTTCGACTTCAAAATTGTTCCCTTGACATGCATCCTGCTTGATATCGTTTTTCCTTTAAGCTTATAAGTTTTGTTTGAGTACAGTGAAATAGACCCGCAAGACAGTGACGAGAACCCCGCCGTCACCCCACAGGGCGCTATAGTGACTCGTGTCGACATGACCCTGCCACCGGTTGGAGGTTCTTCTACCCAACCAGACGATCTAGCAGCTTCGCACCCACCGAGGGTCAGGAGAGACGACATCCCATCCATGCCAGCACTGTCGGTGATGCTACCGACGATGTTCCCCAGCTTGGATAGACGATGGATCCCCAGCAGCTTTTCTAGACCATCTACATGATGATGCAAGCACAACAACAAATTCAGTTGGAGGCCCAGCAGAGACAGACGGAGCACATCGAGGATCGTATCGCGTCAGCACTAGAGAGAGCGACTCCACCAGTTCCCCAGACGATGACAGGAACCATCGCAAACTTTTGCCATCTGAAGCCAGACAAGTTCTCGGACAAGGAGGAGCCCACTGAAGTTCATGAATGGCTCACCAATATTGAGCAGCAATTGGAGGCAGCCAAGTTACCGAGAGATCGATGGATGATTGCCGTCAGGATACAGCTGACCGGCAATGCGCACCACTGGTGGCTTACGGGGGAAAAAAGACTTGGACAGGATAAGGTCACTTGGGAGGAGTTCTCCAACCTCTTCCAAGAGATGTTTATCCCTGTCACTTTCAAGGCAGAGCTTCGAAGAAAATTTATGCACCTTGAGCAAGGCAGCATGACCGTGGAAGAATACAACGCCGAGTTTCTACGACTGAGCCGCTTCGCACCTACATTGATCCAGACTGAAGAAGAGAAGGCCAAAAATTCTATGAAGGATGATGAACTACAGACTACAGGAGCTTATTGGAGCAGTTGCACCTACCACTTACTCCGGAGTTCTTACTACAGCACGACATTTAGAGCGAGTCCATCAAAAGGGAACCAGCGAGAAGCGACCACATCCAACAACACCATCAACAAAAGCATCATCAGGAGGGCCTGAAAAATACGTCGTCATACCTCAGCAACCAAGAGACGCACCCTATCTGAATCCAGAACTGCCAGTTTGTCGATATTGCAACAAGAAAGGACATATCCAAAAAGATTATTGCAGAAGATTGGGCCAATGTTTAAACTTGGTTCCAACCAGCATTAACTTCGGGATTGCCCAACGAGAGCACCGCCAGCACCACCAGTACCAGCTCAACCTGTAGTGCAAGGAGGATATCCGCGTGGACCATTCCCGACCCGGCGATGCAATTTGTGCAGGCGAGACAACTGGCAGAACAACGACCCGGACAGTCCTTTGCCATAAAAGTTGAAGCCAGAGCAGCAACCCAAGGAGCAAATAAAGGTAATAACTTGATTTTATGATAGTGGTAGTAAGCAGAACAGTAGTTTGTGCTTGCTTGTTAAATGTTTAATTATGAAAACTATAGAGACACCTTATAACCATTATCATACTTTTCCTTCCCATAGTGAGTTTTTAATTTCGAGGACAAAATTCTTTTAAGGGGGGTAGAATGTAACATCCCTGAATTTTTGAATTATTTATTTAAAAAAGGATTTTATGGATTTTATGAATATTTTTAATATTTAGTTATTATTATAGATGACCTTAGCCATAGTTAAGTTTTGGAGTACAAGATGACTAGGAATTGTGGCACGAAAAGTATAGTCGAGTGCTTTGACTAGTATTTTAGCCATGGTAAGGAAAGCTGAGCGATAAGTGTGTTTTAAATAGGAAAACCAGTCCAAGTTGTGACTTGACCCCCACCAATGATTGATTTATATAATATATATATATATATATATATATATATATATATATATATATATATATTAAAAGTTTGAAGACGCGAGCTTTGATACGAAGAACTCGACCAACTTCAGTTTTGAAGAGTCTTTCTTCAATCAAGCCTCTAATTACAATTTCTCTGAAATCTTCTAGACCGCACCATACCGGCAAATTGACTAGAGAATTGTAACTGGCTTGGGATTTGAAAATGGAAGCTTTTTGAAAACTCTTTGAAAGAAACGTAAGATTTAGAAGGGAGAAGATGAAAGTGAATGAGTGATTTGAAATGATCAGAATTCCTCTCTATTTATAGTTTTTCCAAAGACAGAACTCTGATAGAATTTGGGCAAAATTCGGACAGAACTCTTTGTAACAAACCGCAACTGAATGGAGACCAAGTTTAAAATCCAATGTTCACATAACGTTTACCTCGGCCGAACTCTGGCCGAGTTCTGTCAGGGTTTGGTCAGGTTTATTTAGTGAAAAATGATTTTGACTTTTTGAAAATCATTCAGAAGCTTTTTGTAAAAGCAGATATTTTTCAAAAACATAGGTCATTTTAAAAATGATAGGTCAGTTTTGAAAAACAATTTCGGATAGCCTATTTGCTAGTACGACTTGGTGTACAATGTATTTCTAGACTCAATAAAAATAAAAATTACATTGCGTAAGGAAATACAGTCTTGAGTGGCAAACAAGCTTCGGTCTTTGAGCAGTGTCCAAAACGTCTTGAGTAAACATCTGAATTATTTCGTATATATCGAGACAGAGTTTGATCAATTATTAAAATCAGGTTTGACCATGACCAATGGGCCAACAATCTCCCCCATTTTGATAATTGACAAACCTTGACCGATATAACATCTTTGGTCTTTATCAACTCAAGACTGTACCGAGATATATAATAAAAAAATTTGTTCATAACCTGTATCCATGAGATGTTAGATCTTATTTCTCCCCCGTTGTCACTTAGCAAAATAATTGCAAAGAGAAAGCTCCCCCACAATATATGCGTAAGTTACAATCAGTGAAAAAACACAAATAAATAATAAAAAATTCAACACAGGCATGGTATAGATATAACAGACAAAAATAAGATAAGCAGATAATAATAATTGTCACAGGCAGTTTAAATGGAAGCATACTAAGATAATGCTATAATAAAATCTGAACTGAATAAAATGCTAAACTGAATAAAATACTAAACTGAAGCATAGAACATGTCCATCAAAAAGTTAGAAATCATATCCAAATAAGAGTACTGATACTCTTGGAATGTCGGAGTATTTCCAAGTAAACAAAAGACAAAATCATCAGTCTCAAAAAGTGTGATAACTCAAAAATCATCCCCATCCTCATCGTCATCAGCTGCAGTGCAAGCATGTCCAGATGGACCAGCTCCAGATGTGCCATCTCCAGAGGTGTGTGGAGTAGCACCAGAAGTACGATACCAATCGTAAGCGTTCTCTAGCTGGAACGGAAAGTGGACCGCCTCATCATCAATGCGGTAACCAGATACAGAAGGGTCTCTAGGAAGAGAGCTAGCAGAGTGACCCGTCTGAGCAAATCGGAGATCAGCAAACGAGTTGGCGATAGCCTGGAACCGAGTTACGTCACAGAACTCATGTTCCCTGGAAGTATCAACAAAGAACGTCTTCAGATCCGATAGATGCTGATGAATACCCTCAAAAGTCATAGGGTAAGAAAGGAGGAACAGGTGCAGTAAGAGCAGGTGCAGTAGGAGCAGGTGCAGGAGGTGGAGGAGCAGTGGCAATGCTGCGACAAGAAAGCTTGAAAAACTTGGGCTCAGGGTCCAGAGCACAAGTGGATAAGTCTATGTCAAAGCGTTGAAAGATGCGTGGGATAAGCATCGCATAAGAAAGGTTGTGGTCTCTTCCGCAACATCTACCCATCATCTGAATGATAGTCTTAGGGGTAGAAAAAAGAATCCCTTAAGAATGTGATATAGGGCAGAGAGTTCTAGGGCATGACATCATCTTTTGAAGTGGATTTGGGAAGTAGAGTGGAATAGATGATGTGATGTAACTCATAGTTAAACAAGTTCAAGTTATTGGCCTTGAACTTTCCAGGACGAGCACGTACGGCGCACAAAGCTCATTCTTGAAACTAATAAGAGTCGTGCCCTCAGGAAAATCGAAGTCAGTGATGTCATCGAGTGGGGCACCTTCATTTGGAAGACCAAGGATTTCTGCTAGTAATGCATCAATGAACTCGATATCGATCCTGCCAACACGAGTTCTTACGGTAAAAGTGTCTAACATGAAGTTACAATAGAACAGTCTAATGGCGTTAGTAGCTATAGAAAATTGTTGGGTAGCAAGATGGTGTAACTCTAATGCCTCAAAGTAGGGACGGTGATCAGGAAATACAATCCATTTAATCGGAGAGCCGGTGCATATAGTGCACATAGCAAAATCGGCATACCAAAGTAATGCTTGGTCGTGAGTTTTGAAGTAAAACTCATCCGACGCATCGTCATCCGATTGGACTGGGGAAAAGAGGGAATTCGTGTTCGGATCAGAAGATGATGCCTTTTCACTGGCATGGGTCTTCTTTCTCTTGAAAGGATTGAATCCCTTAGGCATTCTTTCCCAAAACTAAGAAACCCTAAAAATTTGAAAGTGGAGGAGAGAAGAATTTATACCTTCCGAGAATCAAGTATGTTATAGAGGACGCAATTCTCCGCACGAGTCCAAAATTTGGATGGATCTTCCCACGATTGGAAGAAAATGAGGTGGAGAAAAACTAGGGTTTGGGGACTTCGGACGACTGTTGCTGCTGTTTGATGTGGTTTGAAAGAGATGAAGAAGATGGGGGCCTCGGGTTCTGACTTAAAGACATATACCACCAGCCGAATTTGGACCAAACTCGGGCCGAATTCGTCTAGGGTTCTCCTGGGTTTTTAAAAAAAATTTGTGGGCCACATCTTTTTCATCAACTCATTTCAAATATTTAATTCAAAGTTTAGTAATTTTAAATTTCAATAATATAATTAATATATTTTATAAATTAATATTCTTTACTCAGCATCTATTTCAGATTAGCTGTAGGAGTACTGTCCTAGCTAACGGAGGTTCACCGAGGAACTCTTAAATACTGCTTCGCTTCGACCGTAGTCGCGGTGACAGACAGACTCTTTTTAGGCTTATCTCGAAAACAGTTATTGAGTATTCAATAAGTTAATTAATAAAACAAATTAATTAATATTATTGACATCTAAAATTCCTAATTCTTGACGTAAATAATTGAAACGATCTTCCGCTAGAGATTTTGTGAATATGTCAGCTAATTGATTCTGTGTGTCTATGTATACAAGGTCTATATCTTCATTTTGTTGATAATCTCTAAGAAAATGATGTCGAATCTCGATGTGTTTAGTACGAGAGTGACATACTGGATTCTTAGTCAAATTAATAGAACTAGTGTTATCACATAAAATGGATATGTGTGTGAAATGCAATCCATAGTCTTCTAAAGTTTGCTTCATCCACAAAATTTGTGTACAACAACGTCCTGCGATGATATACTCAGCCTCGATTGATAATGTGACAGAATTTTTCTTTTTGCTAAACCAAGAGACTAGGGCTTTTTCTAGGAAATGACATGTACCGCTGGTACTTTTTCTATCTACTTTGCATCCGACAAAATTAGCAGCAGAATAACCGGTTAGATCAAATGACGTGGTTTTGGGCTACCATAAGTCGACAGAAAATGTGCCTTTAAGGTATCGGAAGATACGTTTAACTGCGCACAGATGTGAATCCTTAGGATTGGCTTGAAAACGTGCACACAAGCAAACACTAAACATAATGTCTGGTCGACTAGCAGTTAAGTATAGTAAGCTACCGATTATACCTCGATACTTACGTATGTCGACGGGTTTGCCTTGTTCATCAGTATCAAGCTTGGTTGAAGTCGTCATTAGAGTGCTAAGTGGTTTGACTGCTTCCAGGTCGAACTTCTTTAGTAGATCTTTTGTGTACTTTGCTTGATTTATGAACGTCCCATTGTTGGTTTGTTTGATTTACAGTCCGAGAAAGAATTTCAGCTCTCCCATCATGCTCATCTCAAACTCATTCTGCATACACTTTGAAAAGTCTTGACAAAGAGATTCATTAGTGGATCCAAAAATAATATCATCTACATAGTTTTGAATTAAAAGAATATTGTTATTCAAAGATTTTATAAACAGTGTAGTGTCAACCTTTCCCTTTGAAAAACCGTTGTCAAGTAGAAAAGAGCTTAGACGATCGTACCAAGCACGAGGGGCTTGTTTTAAACCATATAAGGCTTTCTTCAACTTGAAAACATAATCAGGATTTTTAAAATCAGTAAAACCTGGAGGTTGAGCTACATAAACTTCTTCTTTTATAAAACCATTCAAAAATACGCTTTTAACATCCATTTGAAATAACTTGAAATTATGAAAACATGCAAATGCATATAACGTGCGAATGGATTCTAATCTCGCAACTCGGGCATAAGTCTCATCGTAGTCAATACCTTCTTTTTGATTGTATCCTTGAGCTACGAGTCGAGCCTTATTACGAGTCACTAAACCATTCTCGTTCAGTTTATTTCGGAATACCCAACGGGTGCCAATGACCAGATAATCAATGGGCTTGGGAACAAGTTCTCAAACTTGATTCTGTTCGAATTGGTTTAATTCCTCTTGCATAGCATCTAACCAAAAATTATCACTACATGCTTCTTCAGGGGGCGTTTGGTATACGGAATACTATATAGCCGGGAATTTTATATTCCCGGAAATCAAATTCCAAGGAATTAAATTTCCGGGAAAATTATATTCCCATGTTTGGTGACAATATAATATTCTCGGAAAAAAAATAAAAATAATAATAACGAAAAAAAATGAACAAATATAAAAAAACCGATATAAAAGGACAAAAAACCGGTAAAAACGAAAAAAATCGTAAAAACGACAAAATAACAAAAAACGACAAAAACGATGAAAAACGACGAAAAATCGGTTTAAAACGACACAAAAATGACCAAAAAGCGACAAAAAATGTATAAACGACACAAAAATAACAAAAAAAGGGTAAAAACGACAAAATAACCAAAACACGACAAAAAAACGAAATAAAATCGGTAAAAACGACAAAAAAACCAAAATGCGGCAAAAACGACCAAAAAAATCGGTTAAAACGACAAAAAATGACAAAAAATCGGTTTAAAACAATAATCGATAAAAAAACGACAAAAAAGAACGCAAAATCGGTTTTTAAAACGACAAAAAAATCGTTTAAAACGACAAAAATAACCAAAAAGCGACAAAAAACGACAAAAATGGTAAATAAAAAGCGACAAAATGATAAAAAACGACATAAAATAAGTAAAATGACCAAAAGCGAAAAACAAAAAAAAAAAAAAAACGACAAAAAAAACGGCTAAAATCGGTAAAAACAGCAAAAAAAAAAA
>JANAVB010001751.1:0-18862 GCA_029216955.1 Iris pallida | reverse complement strand
TTGTGATTGAGCACCTTCAAAAATATTCTAATCCTACGGCAGGCTGTGATACTCTAGTTCGAATACCACTATACAAACTCGACCTGCATGGGCCACCACTAAAAATGTGCAACGACCCGCATCCACTGTGAGGGTACGAGAACGTAACAATGCCCCTATGCCGCAGTGTCGACGGTAGAACACTGTCCTAGATCAATCATCTAACAATATAAAGGTACATGTACAGTATATACACTCCTAATGGAGGTGACATAACAGAACAGTCTCAATCACATCTAAGGCAGATACAGAATAGTAAAGGTAGATAGAGAGATCAAAAGCACAATGTAAAACAAATAAGAGGGAGAAAATCTAAGTGTCTAAGATAACAACTCAAGAACATCCAGCTCAATACAAGTCTCTAAATATAACAACATCTCAGAAGAACAACTGAAAATCAAATAACAAAGTGAAAGAAAACTAAAGCCTAGCTATCTAGCCTAGACTCTGGGAGTAGCATCCTGTACTGCAGCTGGATCCTCCAGAGGAACCAGGTCACAGGTGTCATCTAAGCCTGCTCCGTAATAGGTGGTGCATAGGGCCTCCTCCTCATCCTCTGTAATATTTTCAACAGGTCCAGTCAGGACAGGGCGAGTACAGTACATCTCAACAGATCATAGCAGGTTAGAAAATATAATCATGCAGTAAAGTAAGATACATGAACTGAAGAAATACAGTATGTAACAGAGAGAGAAACTGTAATAGAAATATCTACTATACATAGAGAACTAATAGTGACTAGTGAGTCAGAGTAAAATATAAATGTGAATGGCATAGGAGATTCATGACTACAGCTAAGAGAGTGATTCATGACTACAGCTACTTGGATAATATTCATATGTCTATTTCTACTCCCCATCCCCAATCAATACACAAAGATTTGTTCAAGTTATGTTAAGATTCGTGAAACTTCACATGGCTCATAAAATGAGTGATACGTGAAGGTGATTCATGATGGATCTGTAAACATGAGAGTACATGTGTCACAATCGATTCGTGAATCAGAGGAAGCATAGAGATACGTGACGATTCGTGAAACGCACAAAACATGCAGTATCCGATGCTCCCGAGGGGGATAACATCTCATAAAAGATCCATATAGTACCAATCCGTATGACCAACGTGACAGTATCAAGTAAAGTAATTTAAAGCAGGAAAATAATTTAAGCAGGATATAAATGATCAGAGAATGTACTCGCCTGGTATCCCAAATGTCCGAAGAGAATATACTATCCGAGGAGTGGTGTCTGGCTCCTATTTAGAACAGCACAAGTCATAACATGTCCAGAATGGTAAAATAAAGTTCTACTATGCACTCTACATGAATCTAGGTCACTCTAGCCATAGTCAACTCTTGGTCAACTCTGGTCAACCAAGAAGTCACACCTAGGTCAACTATGGTCAAACTAGGTCTAACAAGTCCAATCTAGGTCAACCCTAGTCTGACTAGGTCAACACCAAGCCAAGCCTATACTAAGCCTATGCCAACCCATATATCAATATCATATATCAATATCAATATCATATATCAATATCATATATCAATATCAATATCATATCAATATCATATATCAATATCAATATCAATCTATATATACATATTTACATACATTCATATATGCATACATACATATATATTTACATAGTTCATAATGCATACATACATATTTTACATGTATTTATACATAGAGAAATAGAGAGGGGGTTAAAGGGGAAATGTGTGTGTGTGTAGGATATGGGTTAACAGGAATGGGGTGTGTGTGGCAAGTAGATATCCAGAATAGTGTGTGTGAGTATGTAATAAACTGAAATCAATGAATTAGATAGTGTAAGGGACATGGGTCTCAGGTTTCAGGTTTCATATAGTTCCCAGGAAGTAGAAAACCCAACATTTAGTTAAATATCTGAATTAGTTTAAACTCAACCAATCCAATTTCGAACTTAGTTAAAGTTCAGATAATTCAACATTGAGTATCATTGATTTCGTTTCTCTTTACCAAAATAACAGTTGTTAGAATATCAGTCGAAATTCCATATCCCAATGGAACTCAGTTAAAACATTCCTATACAACTTAAATCAAATTCCAAGTAAAAATCACAAATCAACTAAAACCAAATTTGAATTCAAATCATGAACCCAAATCTCAGTTTTTGAATTAAACAATCTCAGTTTTCAAATCCTGAAACCATTTCAGGTTTCATTTCAATTAAATCTCGGGTTTTTGAACACATTCTCAGGTTTGTAGACATAGGTAATATCTCAGAAATTTCAACATACAAAACCCCATTCTAATCTCAGTTTCAAATATCAAGGAAAGGGAACATTTCATAGTTTGTTTACACAAGGGAAATTCTCAGGTTTCAGAAATATTACTGTCAAAACAACAAAGTTCATAAACTCACATTTCAGTTTTCTATACTATCCTAAAATCAGATCTTTTACATTTCAAAACTCAGTTAATATCAAACAACATATCAAGTAACCTATTCAGTTTTAACTTTGATAATGAACTTAAAATCGAAATCAGTTATAAAAACCACAACCCAAAAAAATTCCCAGTTATCTCTACACATCCTGTCAATGAATTCAAAACATGTTCAAATTTCATTTAACAAATTAATCTCAGTTCTCACCAATCTCTGTTTTGAATCAAACAACCTGGATTCAAATGACAGTTATTAGGAGATCAATGTGTGAGAGTGTTTGATGTGGGGTGGGAAAACTGGAACTGTTTACCAGTTCAGTTTTTCTAAACATGGACAGGAAATCCCCAATCCATATACCAAAAACTCGATTCAGTGATCCCCCTATCCCACAACTACACATTACATATCAATACACAGGTAGGTGAGCTAATTACTACAATTAACAGCATCTAATCAGTTAATAAAACAATTTAAAATCAGGAAAAATTAACTTTCAGTTCAGGTATCAGTGTATCAGTCCCCTATTAGGAAATTCGAGAATTCGAACCCAAAAACCATCTAATTTACAATTAACCAATTGGTAATTAATGTCATACATGTAAGGGTACTAGTTAGGGTCTTCGTGTCCAAAAATTGGACACGAATCGTATCCAGATTAACACACGAACACATCACCCAACTATGTACACAAAATCGTCGTGCACGCGTGCACTCGTGTCCCGCGCATGACACAGGCCACGTGGTGACACGTGGCCTCGTGTACACATGTGCCAGGGGTAGGGCTACCCCTAGGACCGCCTGCACAGTGACCGTGACGCGTGTCGCGTCCGTGTCAGCTGCGTGTCAGTGCACAAACTGTGCGCGCACAGCAGCCCGCGCGTGGCTCGTCCAGTGCGAGGGCGATTGTGCCATACACACTCCACAAGGTGCTCCCAAATTTTGTGAGCACGATGACAGTCGTTGCCCCTAGGCTCACACCAAAAATCAGGACACGAAGTGTCCTGTGTTGAGAGAAAATGAGCCCGAGGTGCAGGACACAGTGTACGTGTGTGCACGGCGTGTCCAACCCAAAATTCTGACACAATAGGACACTAAAACACTAGGACACCTTCACAAATATTGACGCACACATCAAGATCTACAATTCTATGTAATTATATTTTAAAATACGAAAATTTATTCCTATGTGACATTTCTACAAACATCTAGTATACCATTTTGATACGTGTCTGATACGGACACGAAATGGACACGAATCGTGCCTAATTTTTGGAAACAGCTAGGAAACTTAAAACCTAACCTTATATGCAAAGAAATCAGGAAAAACTATGAGTTTAGATGATTTACCTATTGAGTATCAAAACTCAAGAAAAGCTTCAAAGAGGGGACAAATGGCAACTCCAAATCCCCAAATTGCATGCAAACTGAGGTGCTCCTCCAAAATCAGTATATAAACGTAAATTAGATGCTATTGCAAAAGACTAGGACTAAAAAGGAGCTAAAATAAATTAATTAGGAATTTCTAAGGTGGGGATTTACCTCCTTCTAAACTTGAGATCTATTTCCAAGAGAGGCTAACCCTAAATGAAGGAGGCATTAAATAGGGGTGGGAATCCCTAGGTTGGATGCCATGGGTGGGTTTAATTTGGTTTTGGGCCTAAGTCATGGGCCTATGGCTTAAACACTAGGCTTTAAAATTGATAAATCATAAGTCATTGACTTAAGCCATAAGTCATAAACTAATTTCTCTTAAGTAATACTTCCTGCCTTAAAACTAATTCCTAATGACTAAAAGTAGGTTAACTAGAGTTAGAATAGGGTCACCAACTAGGGTTAGTTCTAGGTTAGTCTACAAGTCTCAACTAGTCATGACTAACATTACACATAGCATATTTAATTAATATTAAAATCACACAAATTCCCATAAATCATAATAAATTCAAATAAATACTAAAATAACCAAAATACCCTCTAGGCTAAAATATTCTAGTCAAACATCTTAATCACATGACTAGGCTCTAAGGTTACACTAGTCAAACACCAAAATCATAAGTCATGATTTAAATAGTTTTAAAATGATTAAAAATTACTAAAAATTATATTAAAATTTTAAATACCATAATTAAATAAATTAAATTACAAATTTCAAAATTACCCTTATTTTAGAAACTGGGTGTTACACCTCATGTGCACACCTCAACACAAGCAATACATTATATTGAGATACTCACCATTTGGTGTAGCCGATGTGGGACTATCTTTCCTAGTCCAAAGGCAAAAACACCAACAATCTCCCATATATCTTAATATATGGGTTGAGCGTTCCCCACAGTGACTGCCCATTATGCATTAGGAGAGATGTCGCTACGACTTGAATCTTCCTGCGTAATAACAGCATTATACAAGAATGGACTAAGCCTTGAATTCTGCACCATAACTGCAATTCTTCCTACTCACATAATGACATCAACTGTGCTTCTGGATGCACATTAAAGGCCTTGTGCCAGCCTGGTTTCAGTGTATAATTTTTGGGCGCCTACAAGTTTATCCTCAAGAGATGGCCTGATATCTCTGTCTATACATCATAGGTGAGTTCTTTATAAAGAGTCATGGCATGAAGCATTGCGCTTCTTTGCGGTGCTACGCCGCTATGACATACCTTAAAGCCGAGGCTTTACCCCACCTGGGTACCTCATCGTAGTGTCATACTACTGTAGCATGAGGTCACAAGCCTCTTTGTAGTGCCAAACTACCCAGCATGAAGCCTTGCGCTTCCGTGCGGTGTTACGTCGCTATGACATGGCTCGCGAAGTCGAGACTTTACCCTACCAGGTACCTCTTCGTGGTGTCATGCCACTGTAACATGAGGACATCGTCCTCTTTGTAGTTCTACCTCTCTTTATTACGATTATCATACAGCATTAGGCTACATGCCTATTTGCGGTGCTACTCCGCTGTGACTTGGCTCACAAAGCCGAGGTATTACCCCTAACCGGGAACCTCATAGTGGAGTCACCCCACTATAGTATGGAGTTACGCTCCTTGTAGTGCTGAGCTACTGTGCTTCCTGTAAAGCACTCCAGGCATTCACTCTGCCTGAGAACTCATTAAGGCATTTAAGCCAACCTTCCCACATGATCCGTTTTCTGCAGAAAATAATAGTAGACAATAGTGGTTGTAGGTTCGTAACCTCTCCATGCCACAGAGGACAAGTACCCACCGTTTCTGATATTCTTCCGGTTAATAGTCCTCCCTTGAACCAAAAGCTAGATGCCAAATAGATTTCTCTTTGAACTAATAGCATAAAAATTTATGGTAGGAATGTAATAACACAATATCAGAATGCCTTCAAGCCCATTTTACAAGCTGTATCATCGACCAGCTGGCGCTTGAGGCCCTTGGTGAACGGATCCGCCAGGTTCTCCTGACTCCGAACATCAATCGCTGCAATAACACCCCTCTTGATGAGATCGTGTACTGCCCTGTGCCTCAACCGCACAGTCCTCTTCTTCCCGTTGAAGAGGTTATTTTATGCCACCACCGCAGTCGTCTGGTTGTCGCAGTATATCGGTATCCCCGATATTTGTGCCCCAACCACTGGAAGATCATACATGAGCGCCCGAAGCCATTCTGCTTCCTTCGCTGCGGTATCAAGTGCAAAAAACTCAAATTCCATGGATGACCGCGAGAGCATAGTCTGCTTCTTCGATTTCCACGATATAGCAGCTCCACCCATTGTGAAAATGTATCCACCTGTGGATCTCTCGCTCTCCACTTTTGAGCACCAGCTGGCATCACTGAGGCCTTCCACTACCTGTGGATCTCCACTGTAGTGCAGTGCATATGTCTGAGTCTTCTTGAGATATCTTATAACCCGTTTCACAGCTTTCCAGTACTCAATGCCTGGGTTACTCGTGAAATGACTCAGCATTCCCACGACGAAATCTATGTCAGGCCTTGTGGCAGTAGTAGCATACATCAAACTTTCAATTACGCTTGCATATTCCAGCTGCCTGACGCTTTCCCCCTGAATTAGGCTTCAGCTTCAGATCATACTTATACGGCCTATCGATCCCTGAAAGATCCTGATACCCGTAACGAGTGATCATCTTCTCAATATAATGAGACAGTGACAGCGCTATTCCAGTATCTGTCCGGATGATCTTGAGTCCCAAGATAACATCAGCATCCCCCAAGTCCTTCATACTAAACTTCGTCGAGAGAAACTTCTTTGTCTCCGTGACACGGCTTATATCCGTACCTAGGATTAGCATGTCGTCTACGTATAGACAAAATATGACTCCTCTTCCGTCAGCAAACTTTATATAGACACACTTGTCTGTTTCACT
Organism: Iris pallida; assembly: GCA_029216955.1. Taxonomy (NCBI): domain Eukaryota; kingdom Viridiplantae; phylum Streptophyta; class Magnoliopsida; order Asparagales; family Iridaceae; genus Iris; species Iris pallida. Next base: position 12,047 of record JANAVB010001751.1, on the reverse strand, counting down.
GACCCTGTAGCCATTTGACCTTATGAAATTGTCAAACTTCTCATGCCACATTTTGGGAGCTTGCTTTAAAACCGTACAAAGATTTCACCAACTTGTAAACTTTGTCTTCAAGACCTTTAATGACAAACCCTTCTGGTTATTGCATGTAGATCTCTTCGGTCAGCTCGCCATTCAGGAATGCTGTTTTCACATCCATCTGATGTATCACCATCTTATGTATCGCTGCGAGAGCAATCAACATTCTGATGGTGGTCATCCGGGCTACTGGAGCATACATGTCAAAGTAGTCGATCCATGCTTCTGAGAAAACCCCTTTGCCACTAGCCTGGCCTTGAACGTGTCAATAGTTCCATCAACTTCTATCTTCTTCTTGAAGATCCACTTACATCCGATAGGTTTTGCTCCTTCAGGTAGATCAACCAATACCCAAGTGTTATTGGAGGTGATTGATTCAATTTCATTGTCTATCGCCTCCTTCCAGAAAACAACATCTCTGATCTTTATCGCCTCATCATAGGTAAGCGGATCTGCTTCCACGTGATAGGTGATGAAGTCATCTCCGAAGTTCTTCGACCTCCTCGCTCGCTTCGATGATGGCTCAGCGAGTTCTGGTTCAATCGTTGTCTCCTCAGTAACAACTTTATCTTGCACAACTGGCTCATTGAAGATCTCATTCACCTTTGCACCTTCATCATTCTCCGAAATGTCCGTTAGAACAATGTTCTTGTGCCTTACAAACTTGTCTTCAAATATTCAGCATCGCGAGATTCGATGATATGATTTGACTCAATATCAAGAAATTTCCGAGCATCATCTTCTCGGCATACCCCAAGAAGATCGTCTTCGTAGTCTTTGTCCCCAGCTTCTGAATCTTCAGATCTGGGAGCTTCACATAGGCCAGACACCCCCACACTCGAATGACGTTCAAGTTAGGTCTGACTTTGAACCAGAGTTCATGAGGAGTTACGTCCGAAGTTGCATACGACACTCCATTTAGAATAAAAGTGACCATCAATGCAGCTTCTCCCCAGTAGCATTTAGAAAGACCCGTAGTTAGCAGCATTGAATTCATCATTTATGTCAACGTTCTGTTCTTCCACTCCGCTACTCCGTTAGATTGAGGAGAATACGGGACAGTAGTCTCATTTATGATTCCATATTCTTTGCAGAACAATGTGAATTCATGAGACCGATACTCTCCGCCTCGATTACTTCTTAGCCTCTTGAGTTGTTGGCCACTTTGCCGTTCAGCCTTGGCCCTGAACTCCTTGAACTTCTCGAACGCTTCGTCTTTAGACTTGACCAAGTAGACGAATGCGTACTTTAAGAAGTCATCGATGAAGGTTATGAAATACTTCATCCCAGCTTTTGTAGAGAATTGCTTGAAGTCACAGATATCGGAGTGTACCAACTCCAGAAGATCTGTGCTTCGATTGATCCGATGAAAGGATTTTCTTGTGATCTTTGTCTGAGCACATACTTCACACTTCTCTATCTTACCTCCACATTTGGAGATAACTCCTAAACTGGACATTTTGTTAATTCTTTTACAGTGAACATGTCCTAGCCTATTATGCCACAACTCAAGAGAATAATCAGAACGAGCGATTGCATTGATTATATTTGACTGGTTTATAAGCTGAATTTTGAACATCCCTTTGGTTTGAAAAGCTTTTCCGAAGTATGTTCCCTTCTTGGACATCACCATCTGGCCAGCATTGATGTCCATCCTCAAGCCTGCGTTGCTAAGCAGGCTTCCAGAGATCAAGTTTTTTGCAATCACTGGAACGTGTTTCACACCTTGAAGCGTCAGATTGTTCCCGGATGTGAGTTTCAGCTCCACAGTTTCGATCCCCAGAACTTTAGCTTGGGCTTGGTTCGCCATGATAACTTTCTCAGAAGTTGGCTGGTATATGATAAACCATTCCTTGCCAGAGCAGACATGGCAGGTCGCACCAGTGTCTATTCATCAGTCAAAGTCAGTTCCCACAGCTGTGACCTGAGAAATCATAGCAACAATGTTAGAAACCATGGAAACCTTGCTAGGCTCACCTTGCTCAGCTTGTTTGGGCTTGGATTTGCATTCACTCTTATAGTGGCCCTTCTTGCCACAGTTGAAGCAAGTCATGGGGGACTTGGACTTCTGTTGCTTGAACGAAGAATCCTTCACTTTCATATTAGTGGACTCCTTCTTCTTGTGATGAGAAGCCACCTACTTTCCCTTGAACTCTCGTGTCTGCACCAAGTTGGCCTTAGCCAGTTGGTTGGACAGAGAGTCCATCTTCTATTGAGATCGCATTTCGTCCTCAACGTGAATCTCTTGTAGAAGATCTTCCAAGCTAATGTCCAGCTTCTTTCGATGCATTCTAGCATAGAAGTTGCTCCAACCAGCAGGAAGTTTTGAGACTATCCCTCCAATGACAAACTTGTCGACGAGGGACACCTTCTCGTCATCTAACTTCTGGCACAACTTCAGAAATTCCTGCACTTGACGTAGCATCGTCATCTCGTCTTCGAAGATCTACTTGTGGTACTTCTCGACGATAAAAATTTTGGACCTGTTTTCATCATCTTCATATAGCTTATCCAAAGAATCCCAGATCTTTTTGGCCTTCACCTTCTTGAATATGACTCTGCCAGAGAGTCTTCCATAGAATTAAGAATTAGCAGTTTACATATGCTATTTTTTCTCTTCCATTTGCTCTGCTTGACGAGTGCAGCAGCAATAGCATCGGCAGTTCCTCCTTCTGGAATCGTCGGTTCATTCTCAATCAACACACGGTCTATGTCCACGAGTTGAAGATTAAGGGTGACCTTCCTCTTCCAGATTTGGAAATGTTCTCCGTCGAATTTTTCTAACTTGTTAAAGCTGGTATCGATGAGAGAAGCACAAGAGTTTTCCATCTACAAGGATCTTGCTTTGAGATTGTTAGTTCCGGGGCTTGATCAAAGATGGTAGACTCGATGTCGAGATCAGAGGTTCATGCATATGTTTCACCTTCTGATAATTCTCGAGATCCAAAGGAATACTATAGTATGAATCTGATTACAAAAGCAACAATAATCAGAAAATAAATCTCACGTTCTTTTTCGCAATCGCAGTTGCTGATGGACAGAACTGAGTTCAGAAAATAAATCTCACGTTCTTCCTTGCAATCGAAGTTGCAGACGGACAGAACTGAGTTACAACTCAGATGAAGGAGAAGAAAGAAGAAAAAAAAAGAGGAAAGGTTCTTGCTGGGGTAATTAAGATCATCGTTGCTCAAAGCAAGATTCGTCCCACCACGATCTGCTTCCAGGAACCAACAAGTTTACGAAGAACTTCTGGAATGCTCGTAAGTCAAAATTTGAGACTTGAACGGACTTCCTGGACTTTACTATAGTGCCCCGTCCCGCTCAGTAAATCGGAGGAATCGGAATGCCAACGGCGTTCGGACTTAGCCTTGCAACTGCTGCTCAAAGACATCGCTCGGTCGAGACGACCGCTCGCTCAGGTGGGTTAGTTTCGGTGAACTCGCATCATCTTTGCCTTCACATAATAAATTGCATATTTTCAACTTGCACAAGTAGGCTTGATAATAAAAGAGACGAATCAACATAGATAATGGAATAATCCCGACGGATCGAATTGAGTTAGAACATGGAAAGGTCCAACGATCGTCTTAGAGTTGGTGCATGGCGTGCTTTAAAAATGACACTCGATCCTTCGTCCCGTGGCTTGGGAGAAGGAAAAGTTGGTCTTCGCCAAAAGCTAAGAGTTAGCCAAATTCATAGGCGTCGCCCGCATAAATGCTTCATAAAGCATGCACGGTCTCTTCGGCCAAGGCGTGGCATAGCCTCTGCTCGCCGACGGGTTAAGTTGTATTGCACGGCTTGTGGCATAAGTCTAGGCACCCAAATAACTTGGTTGTTCAAGTCAAACGCGTGCACGACACGTTCCTACGACGCAAGGCTTGATGCTGCCTTTGCTCGTCAAGTTGTTGGCGAGTTACATAAAGCTAATATGAGTAGTAGCAGGCACGACCCTATGAGTTCTACGGCTGGGTATAACCACATAGTCCCACGATCGTAAGACCTATCATATAGAGTATGACTTGGGCGGTGGTGTCACATAGAGTTTCAAGTTGGTCTAAGACACGATGGCACGAACTTAGTGTTTTGAGGCACGAGCCACGGTTGATTCATTGAGTTTGGAAAGTGTCTCAATAGTTGTTCTTGAGTTGAGTGAAATAATAGGGCAAGAAAGAAGAATGCTCATGACTGGATCGTTGAGGCAAGAAAGTAGAATGCTCGTGACTGGGTCGCTGAGGTAAGGTCTCAGATGTGAGAAGTGTTGAACTTAGCCCTGAAAGAGATGGTAACACTAGAAGTAGCTTTGACTGTGTGAGACGTCAGTTCGAGTCGAGTCTTGCATGGTCATTGGACAACTTGTACAAGGTAAATAAAATAAACAGTCTCTCGAACGACGACCCAGACGGCCCATGGGAACCGTTGCGATGGTAGATATTTCGTAGCTGTGTGCTGGATGACCGCACGGGTTAGGCGGGGACTTGCAGTGGAGCTAGCTACTCGCGCTGGCAAGGGACGTCCGTCTAATCAAAACTACAAAAGGAGTCCATTATAGCGCTGGGAGCTAGTGACTAGTTCATATAGATGAGTCGGCATGGGCGACGATCCGCGTGTATGCCTTTGGATTGAGTCGCATATTTAGTGTAGTATATCAAGGAAGTCGAGTTGAATGTGTGAGTATAGTTGGAACACAAAATATTAGGCCTAAGATTTGGTTGCAACGTAGGCGACGTGCTTCGGCACGAGATGTGGCGTCGAGTCTTATGTTGTCGGCATATAAGTTGCATAGTTTGGATGTGAGTTGTCTTGAGTCTAAGTCAGGAAAGGCCGCAAGGCAAAGTTGGTCGAGTGACACTTAACCCACAAGTCTTGATTGGGTCAGTTGGTGATAAAAATAGCAAGGGCCGCGAGGCGATGATATGATTGAGTCTCATTTGAGTTGCGAGGCACGGTCTCAACAAGGACTTATAGCATGGTCACATGGGAATGTAGTCTTATCGCATAGTTGCGTCTCTGATTTTAAGCCGTAAGGGAAGCACGACTTGATAGGTTAACGTTGTGAGTTAATGTTGCGTTGCAAGCACGAAGTGGTCTAGAGACACAGAATAGGCCAAGACGTCTGTCCTAAAACTGATCCTAAGGCAAGAGTAGAAAGACAATTGATAAGAAGGGACTATGTTGCACAAAGTAAATTAACGTGTCGGTTTGTATGGGTGGACGAGGAGCCCATTCCACCAGTACAGTTGAGTACGGACACCCACATAGTTTTCATGTGCAGGCGCAGGTAGAAGCTCGTGGCGCGGAGCTCGCTTGGATGCGTCGAGGCACGGAGTTCCTTGGCGATTCGAAGCGTGCGGCCGCATAGAGTCGAGACTTATACGGAATAAAATGTATGGACGTCGCCTTCCGAAGCATCCGCTGGTTCAAGACATGTATTGAGAGATGAGAGAGAGCTGACTGACTTGTAATATGAGATGAGTGAGCTTGAGAGACTTGTAATCTTGGCCTTGCGCCCCATTGTAACCTTTGTTTCAATATCAATAAAAGAGTGTTTTGCAATGACTTGTGTTTTGCTTCAAATTTCGCTGCTAATATTCAATGTCTCTGCTTGGGACTTCTGTGCACAACCCGTCGCAACCGTGAAATCGGCCGTTATGGAACCCTCCTTGCACGAGCGCAACCTAGGCTCGTGTGGCATCACTCCTTAGCGAGGACGATCGCTTCTGCGGGAGCGGGGCGTAACATTTACGGACTCCCTTTAACTTTCTTCTTGGTGCATCTTCCAAAGGAGGCCAAGGGGCTCTATTTATAGAGTGGAGTGAGATACACCTCTACTCCTATCCGATGTGGGACTAAAATACCAATACTCAAAAATAGAGTTCGATATTTTAGATCATCCCACAATCAGCATAGAAGCGTGCCAGTCCACGCCTACCCCCCGAACACTCTTGTGCATACACGAGACATCCTGGAGTCCGTGTCCGAGTTCGAGTCCGCACAACAAAAATCAACGTGCATCATTGTTGGAATTAATCATTTTTTTTCTAGAAAAATACTCCCACATGGCACACACTTGTGTCCTACCACACCTCATGTGCACACCTCAACACAAACAATGCATTATATTGAAATACTCACCATTTGGTGTAGCCGATGTGGGACTATCTTTCTTAGTCCAAAGGTAAAAATACCAACAAATTATTCGAGCAATATTTTTTAGATCCTCGAAGTATGCCTTACAAGTGGGTTGCGTGTGGTGCATGCATGATGTCAACTTTATCGTTGGTTCATCCGTCAAACACATAACATTTATACGTTCAAAAATACTTATTTGAAAAGTTGTCAATTTAGTTATTATGGATTTTCACCACTAGAGCCTTGGAGTACAAAGTTGATTAAGGTAATTAGAGTTTTGACAGTTACATGGACGCTATTACGTGAACCGCAATTTTGGTCTGCAGTTTTGGTCCGCAGTCTACGTGATAGCTTTCTATTGGCAGGTCTACCGACAATGACTCCTACGGAAATAGGAGGAAACGAATAGAATTTGGTCAGGTAGGCCCACGATCACACCTACGGACAAAAATCACGAGCCATTTATCATTTTCGTTAAAAATATCTACAACACTCATGTTAAAAATATCTTCGACACAACTCGTGAGCCTATATTTTCCATCAATTTTCCTTTCCTTTGGTCCGCGGAATGGAAAGCGAAGGAAATTGATTCTTTGTTATTTTCTTTCCTTTGAGAAATTATAATTTTCATAATTTTTTTCCGGTGTTTGGAAAGATCGGAATTATTGCCAAATATATCTTTACTTTCCATTATATTGTTTGGTGTTTGTAAGGAAAGGAAACAAAATCAAGTCAATTTTTCAATAATACCTCGTGCTAATGAGAAAACTTATTACTCAAGATTTTTGTCTAAAAGGTATTATGGATAAAAATGATAAATTATACTTTTGAGCGGAAATATTTTGGTCAAAAAATTTTGTAATAATGCAGAAATGTTTGAGATAAAGTGATTCCTTAGATGGATGGAAAAACCATTTTTTTTCTATTTTTCTATCTCTTGAAAATTATTTTTCCTTTCTAACTTATTTTTTTTGGCTTCCAAATATAGAAAAGAAATAACTTTTATTTTTCAAGCAACAATTTTGGTAACCAAAAGAGACGTGTTTTTGAAGTTTAAGGCAACTATTGGCATGTGATTCCCACCTTCAATAATTTTAGGATTGCTTGACAGTGACTTGTTAGGCTTCATGAGAAAGAGGGAATCACATCAACCATGATATTGATTTCTTAGGACTTGGTCGTATACATATTGATGATGATCCATGGTGGACTTCCATGAAGGAAAATCTAGCATTGGTAGCCGAAATTCTTTAATCAAAGATCCCAAAGTAGGCTGTTTGACGTTCGAAGCCTACAATTGTCGGCTAAACGTTCATTAGCGGAAACTAAATGCTCTAATAAAAAAATTCTCTTGTATGTGTAAAAATAAGAGTTATTTGTATTTATCTTTCCAATTGTTAATCATATCTCTATTTTCTCCCAATTTTTTAATTAGTATTATCCCATAATTTCGGATAAAGTGCAAAGAAACCCTCCTTAGATTTGCGTTTTTGCATTTGAAGACCTCTTGTTTAAAAAAAAATAACATTTTTTTTTATTCAGTTTGTATCTCTGTCGTTAACAGCGTTAAAATACGTCTAAAAATACGATTTTACCCCTCCCCACGCTCTCCCCCTCTCTCTCCGGTGGCGGGGGCTTGTCAAGCGGGGCCGACCAGAGGAGAGGGGAGGTAGCCGGCCAGCGGAGGGAGGAGGGGGCGGGTCGAGCTAGGGGTGAGCATTCGGTTAATTCGGTTCAAATCGAACCGAAAACTGAATTGAACCGAAAATCGAATAAGCAAAACCGAAACCGAACCGAATGGCCCATAACTGAATCAAATTGAACCGAATTAAATCGGTTCGTTCGATTTATTCAATTTTTTGGTTTATTTGCACTTTTTTGTTAATATATGGTACTTAAATATACATAAATTTATTTAATATATATCTAGTATATATATATATATATATATTATATATATATAGATATATATATATATATATATATATATTTGTAGTATATATATATATATATATATATATATATGATATATATATATATATATATCTATATTATATATATATATATATATATATATTATATATATATATATATATAGAAAGAAATTTATATAGAAAGAAATACAAAATATATATATTATATATATATATATATATATATATATATATATATATATATATATATATATATATAAATATATATATATATAGAAAGAAATTTATATAAAAGAAAAAAAATATATATAAATTTATAAAAAATATTATATATATATAAAATTTATTTTTAAATTTTCTTATTCGGTTTTAGGTTTTGGACCGAAACCCAAACCCGAAACAAAAACCGAATAAGAAAATTAAGTATTTTCAAAACCGAAATCGAACCGAATCTTTTTTAAACCGAATCGAATCTCGGTTCGGTTAGTTCGTTCGGTTCGATTTTTTTTTATTCGGTCCCCCTCGACCCCCCTCCTCCCTCCGCTGGCCGGCCCCCCGACCCGTCCCCTCCTCCCTCCGCTGGCTGTAACGCCCAGTCCCAAAATACGTAGGACTAGGAATGTAGACACGCCAGCCGTATAATAATATACGTAAGCTATAAAATGCAGTAGAACCATAACTAATCTCATCCACACAAAAATAAATGAATAAAGATATCATATAATGATAATGAATAGTCTTAATACAATATGTTGGGCGGAGACAAATCCACTACCAACAATAAGAGAGAAATACATGAAAATAAAATGAGCTTGGCGAGCGAAGCGAAGACGATCAAAGTGCAATCATCTTCGAAGAAATAGAGATGATCATGGCCACGGCTAGAACACCTGCGAAATACAAGAGCACACACCTGACGAGATAACCAGGTCCTCAGAGAGACGTAACAAGATACAATAACATGTCATATAAATACTGAATGTAAAATATGCCACAATCAAAGAACAAGACATAAATAAGGCAACCTAACCGTACTAAATTGAACATGCAGTTGAGAACAAACCTTTCGTCGCATGAGCCCTGGCTAAAATGGATCTGGTATAGTCCCCACTTGGGCACCAGTGACCTAAGCGATGACGTTCAAAAACGACAGTGGCAACCTGAGAGGCTCATACCCGTATCTCCAGCGGAGCTTCCGGGTTACAAGGAAAGTGCAATCGAAGCCCATACGACAAGGAAATGTTCTGTAACTCCGCATTTCCGAATTTATAATAATACATTTTTTTCTGGTATTTTAAAATTTTGGTGAATAATTATTCTTTTAGGAAATTATCTTCCGAAAAATTTAAGTTGGCATATTTACGTGAATAACTTCCTGATTAAATTTTGATTAGAGATTGATGATTTCATCTTCTATTTTCTCTAAATTAAATAATTAATGGGGTTGATGATGGGCCTAATTCACTTTGGGCTTGTTATAGGAATGTTGGTTATAATTTGAAATTCCATTTTATTTTCCCTCTAAATTTTTTTAAATTCTTAAAATTTGAATTTTCAAGTTTGTTATAACTAACTTTGTGGTCCCCATTTAGTTCTTTAATTTTCTAACTAATTTTCATAAATTTATGTAAATAGTGAAAAGGCAGAGGTTTATCTGCACTTTCCCTTGAACGGAGGGCCCCCGCTGGAAAATCCTTGGGGGGGGGGGGGGGGTTGGGAAAGAAGTGCGGAAACCTTTCCCCAAACCGGAGAGTACCTACGAGAGGACCAAACGATACAACGCACGAACCCAAAAACAATCACACAAAACAATCCACGCAGACACAAGAAGTTTTGACGTGGAAAACCCTTGTGGAAAAACCACGGGACGATCGGAGTCCAACCCTGAGAAGCCTCCACTAATAGGAATAGAAGAATTACACCCTCTACAAACTCCTCCCGATCCAAATCGGATTCCCACAACACTCAGAAGTAAGAACAATGATTACAAGTCTACGAAGAGCGAGAACGACGAGTAGAGATTACCCGTACGCGATCTCATTCGAAAAACGACCTTCAATCCTCCGTCTTCTCTTCCGAAGTTGCAATGGCACTCTTGCCTCCTTCTCTCTCTTTTTGTCGATATTCTCCGATGAATAGGATTAGGAATAACCTAATATTAACTCCCCTAATCTGCAGCAAAATCTGGACCATCAGATATGATCCAACGATGAGAAATCACCCTGAGTTTCCGCTCAGCCCCGACGACACAGAGTTCGGCCAGAACTCTGTGTCGAGGCTAACAGAACCTACCAGCAACATTCTGGAACCAAAAAGCAGAATTCGGGACAGAATTCTGTATGGGGGCAGAATTCGGGCAGAATTCTGCCTCCCCTGTTCCAGAATGTAAAAAACATGGCTCCCGAGTTTCTTCTTCGTCTCCGAATGGCTTCGTCACCTCCCCGAGCTTCTCTGACACACAGATGGCGCTCGTCACACTCCGGGGTTTTCTCTACATAGGTTGGGAACCCCATCCACTCCAACAAATCTTCCCATTCACAACTATGTGGAGGAGGTTGTCATCCCGACGATCTGCCTGCAGTACTCAAACTTTCCTATTGGTAGAATCTTCGTGAACATATCATCTCTGTTGTCATCTGTATGAACCTTCTCAAGCTCCGCGTCCTTCTTCTCAACCACATCCTGTATCCAATGATACGAGTCTCGATGTGTTTGGACCGGCTATGAAACGTCTGATTCTTCACAAGGTGAATAGCACTCTCACTGTCGCAAAGCAAAGTATACTGCTCTTGCTTCAGTCCCATTTCTTGCAGCAGCTTCTTCATCCACAGCAGCTCCTTGCAAGCCTCCGTCGCCGTAATGTATTCCGTCTGTCGTCGACAAAGCAACACACTTCTGCAACCGCGACTGCCACGATACCGCTCCTCCGGCAAACATCATCACGTAGCCCGAAGTCGATCGCCTCGTGCCTACATCTCCAGCCATATCAGCGTCGGTATACCCAACCAGCTTCGGCTCGTCACCACCAAAGGAAAGTCTCCAACCATCAGTGCCGTGAAGATATCGTAGAATCCACTTGACCGCACTCCAATGTACCCTTCCAATTTAAAGATACCTGCTAACTGTACCAACTACATGAGCAATATCTGGCCTCGTATACACCATGGCATACATAAGGCTTCCCACAGCCGAGGCATATGGAACCCGCTCCATATCTTTCTTTTCGTCCTCGGTAGATGGACACTGCTCCTCAGTGAGCTTAAAGTGAGCCGCAAGAGGGGAACTCACTTTCTTCGACCCGTCCATCCCGAAACGCTGAAGTATCCAAGAATGTACTTCTTTTGGGACAAGGGTAGCAGCTTGGACTCCTCTATCGGCTGATCTCCATCCCAAGAATAGTCTTCGCTGCGCCCAAATCCTTCATAGAGAAGGCCGCGCCCAGTTGGCGCTTCACTCCGCTATCCTATTAGCATTCCGTCCACCAATACATATATCTACATAGAGCAATAAAATAATAAATCATCATCGCAAAACGACCTCACAAATATACAGTGGTCTGAGTCGTCTGTGCATAACCATGCTCCCCATAAACGACTCAAACTTCCTGTACCACTGCCTCGGAGCCTGCTTCAGACCATACAAGCTCTTCCTTAACCGGCAGACCAAATGACTTGCCCTTCTCCATAATTCCTCTGGCTGCTTATGTATAACTCCTCTCAAGATCACCATGGAGGAATGTCGTTCACGTCCATCTGCTCGACCGCCAAGTCGAGACTGGCTGCTAATGCTAGTACCCCCGAATAGACGAATGCTTGACGATAGCGAAAAGATCTCATCATAATTCAGCCTTTTCGCTGACCGTAGCCTTTAACTACCAGCCTCGCTTTGTATCGGGCGAGTAGCATCATC
>JANAVB010001750.1:0-23644 GCA_029216955.1 Iris pallida | reverse complement strand
ATATCAGCTGAGTAGGTAGCACCAGAACCCCCTTCTGTCCGGGGCAAGCTACTAATATCGAGTTCCCTCCTATTTAATATTTTCTGGACGGATTAGGGTTCGAACCAACGTCCACTCCTTCCTTCCCTTGTCAATGCTACCACTAACTGGACCATCCACTTGGTGGTTAAGAATTTCCTTGGACTTGGACAAGTGAATTTTTTGGGTATACCTGCATTATGCCGCCGTCCTGATATCCCCGGCTCTTATGAGCCCCTTATATCGAATCCTCCAGTAGCACTCCGTAGTTGAACAAGAGTTATATACAACAGTGTGATCATAGCAGTGCCATGGGAGGATTCAGGGACGGACACATGTAGGGGCACGCGGGTCAACTGACCCACTGAATTAATTTTTTTAAAACTCCTATTCCCTAACCTGCCCCCAGTGTGGTACATGACCTAGAGGCTAGAGCACAGCTGCACAGTACAGCCCATTCCCTAACTCATCCCCTACACTCAACTGCATACTTGTATTGTTGTATAGTGCACAGTCTCTCTGCTTTTGGTCCAGAGCAAGTTTCAAAGACTCAAAGACTAGACAAAAGTGGAGTCTGGGGAGAGAGCAAATTTCAATAACTGGCTTGTGTAGTATAAGTTATTATATTTTTATTAGAGATTGCATATATAGCATCATACTTCAGTGAAATTGTTCTGAGAGCATCGAAGTTATGGAAACTACAACATAAGACACAAAACGTCCTTTAAAAGGGCGTATTAAATGTTTGCACTGAAAACGCCCTCTAAAAGGGTGTTTATCTAAAAGGGTGTTTATGTAGCATACATTTAATCTGCGTGCAGCCTTACCTTACCTTAACTCTCCTTACCTTAACTCTCCGCCTCTCCTTAATTATAATTAAAAATGTGCCAAAACGTCCTTTTAAAGGGCGTTTTTGTGCATGGATGCTAAAAACGTCCTTTTAAAGGGTTTTCAGTGCAAACATTAAAAACGTCTTTTTAAAGGACGTTTTGTAATTCCGAAACTTCGATGCTCTCAAAGCAATTTCACTCTAAGTATGATGCTACATATGCAACTCTCTGTATTTTTATTGGTAGTGTAAATAGGTATATACCATGAGGATAGTAGAATCTTTGAGGGGGTCAAAACTGACTGTGAGGACATTACTTTGATTCCAGAGACCATGTTGCAAATGTCAGGTTCAGACCCGACTAAGTTTTGGACAGATCTTTTGCAACAAGCTTACATTGTAACATTGTCATCAACTTCTGTTAGTTTTAGCTATTAGATCCTTCCGTTTGGCCTGTCATTGTAACAAGTCTTTTCCATTTGGGCAAATTTGGTTACACAATTGTAACAAGGTCTACTGAAAATGTTGGTCTTTCATCTTGAGATCCTAAACCAAGATTCAGTGAGAAGGGGGGCGACCAAGAACTTAGACAGCGTCTAAAGTGCCGGAAATTCAGACCCCCCTTAGCTTAAACAAGGGAGCGAGACGCTCCAAGGAGCAGGAAATCAGCTCTTCTCTCTCGTCAATTCCTTAACCAAGGAGTTTTTTTTTCATGCTTTAGTATGTGATTTTATTTTTGGATTTTTTTTACATTTTAGGTTGACCCTTCCCTCTTAAATTCCTGCGTCCGCCCCTGGAAGGACTGAAGAAGGCAGATACAATATTTAGGGTTAATTCCATTAACTACTCCTATGTTTACACTTATTACACAGACCATCCGTGCTTTAAAACTAATTACACGGATCCATCCCGTATGATTTCTATTTTCTATAGAAACTAATAACACTGGCCACCGCTACGGTAGATTAAATTTATAAAGGAGTTGTGAGTAAAACATGTTTCTGGAAAATAAGAACATAGATCTTGAAATTTTGAGGGCAACCTAACAAAAGAATGCTGTTGAGAAAGTTTCTCCTTGAGACTGACTGTACTGTACTGGACTTATTAGGGAAAAAGGAGTATTATCATAAAACAGTAATTAGTGAAGAAGGATATACAAGGGAACTGAGATGTACCTGTGCCATAGCCTGCGATCCTACTACCTCTTTCCACTCGAAGCAATTGAAGATGGGGCTTTGGGTTTAGCACAAGTTGGCATTATATTAAGTGGAGAGCTCCATAAGTTCATTTTTTAATGTTCCTAGAATGAATTTTAAAAGTTGCTGCAGAGGAGTGTTTTGTCTTAAGGCTAAATTTCAAACTAACATCCTCAATTATTCAATATTTTCAATTTGGTATCGTAAATTTTAATATTATACAACTTAATACCTGAACTATAATTGTACAACTTAGTGTCTGCTTGGATTAAGGGTTAAGAGAGTGAAGTGAGGAAAAATAAAATTCATGTTTGGTTTGAGGGTAGAGATTTAGGAGGGAGGATTATAGTGGATTTGTTTAACCCTCTTTGTCTATTTTTTAACTAGAAATTGCTGAGAAACCCAATTTCGGGATGGACTTTTATGAAATGCCCACCCGCTGGATGAGTTTTATGAAATGCCCAGAATTAAGTATTTTCACGTTAAATATTCCAAGATTCCCTTTTAGATGCCACCCGCTGGAAACTGCTATTTTTATAATACCGAAACTACCCCTCCGCGCGAATTGGTTATCTATATGTATTTGAATTCAAAAAACTCAGATCTGGATTGCGATTTTCGTCTTCTTCTTCTTCACGAAAAATCTGAATTTTATGCTCTCATCTTCAGCAGAGATCGCAAAGATCGTTCGTAGTTCGTGTGCTTTTCTTCGGTCGAACTCAGATCATCGCTCGTCATCATCATCACCATCATCATCATCATCTTCATCGTGGAGACATTTGAAGTTTTCCGACGATTAGGTCAATTGTGGAGAGAAGATCTTTCTTCTTCTTTTCCAAAATAATTATCATCGCTTTGAAAGAAGAACGAAACTCTTTATTCCTGAAAAAAAAAAATTACACGGAGAATGGCTCCTACGTTTTAACACTGGAAATGACCATTCTCCGTGTAAATTAACACGGAGAATGCCATTCTCCGTTTTATTTAAAACGGAGAATGACATTCTCCGTGTTTCTAACACGGAGAATGACCATTCTCCTGCGTTTTAACACTGAAATGACCATTCTCCGTGCTAAATTACACGGAGAATTACCATTCTCCATTTTATTTAACACGGAGAATGACCATTATCCGTTTTATTTAACACGGAGAACGTCATTCTCCGTTTTATTTAACACGGAGAATGACATTCTCCGTGTTTCTAACACGGAGAATGACCATTCTCCTGCGTTTTAACACTGAAATAACCATTCTCCGTGCTAAATTACACGGAGAATGCTATTCTCCGTTTTACTTAACACGGAGAATAACATTCTCCGTGTTATTTAACACGGAGAATGGCATTCTCCGTGTTTCTAACACGGAAAATGGCCATTCTCCTGTGTTTTAACACTGGAATGACCATTCTCCGTGATAAACTACACGGAGAATGACATTCTCCGTATAAAAAGACGGAGAATAGTCATTCTCCGTGTAATTTAGCACGGAGAATGGTCATTCTCCGTGTAAATTAAGACGGAGAATGCCATTCTCCGTGTTACTAACACAGAGAAAGACCATTCTCCGTGTAAATTAAGACGGAGAATGCCATTCTCCGTGTTACTAACACAGAGAATGACCATTCTCCGTGTAAATTAAGACGGAGAATGACATTCTCCGTGTTACTAACACGGAGAATGACCACCCTCATGCGAAATTAACATTTTTCGTGTTCTAACACGGAGAATGGTCATTCTCCTGCATTTTATGGTCAGCTGAAACTTTGAATGGCCATAACTTTTGACTAGGAGGTCGAAACGAGATCCCGTTTGTCGCAAAATGAGCGTATCGTCGAGGAGACTGAAAGTAACCACTCCACCGTTAGACGGTCTTCCGAAATTTTAGAATCGCAAAAAAATGATGTTTGGACCTTCGTTTTAGCACTTTTGTCGTTTGTCCCGGGCTTTCCGAAATTTTCCAACGAGTTTTTGAAGATTTTTGAGGAGAAAAACCTAGATTCGAAAGTGAGCAGCATATGGAAGAAGATGAAGTATCGAAACGTTTTTTTTAAGAGCAGTTTCGTGGGTGTTTTCAATAAATTAAAAGGAAGGGCAAAAGGGTCATTTGGAATCCGCTTTGGATAAGTTTCTCTAATTCTGGGCACGCGATGAAAAGTTTTTTAGCGGAGGATTTTACATAAAACTTTTTAGTTTTTGGGCATTTCATAAATTGTCCCTTTTTTTAACCCCAAATTGGAGGGTTAACGAATGGAATTGAGAAATTTTATTTAAAAAGTCATAAATATTCCTTACATTGTCCTATAAAATACTATTACTTTTTTTTTTCTTGTTTTCAACATGCTCCTCCGTAACTTTCTCATTTGTGAAGATATTTTGACAAGTTCTAATTAAAATTCCAATCAAAAAAATAAAAACTACCATCAATTCCAATATTTGGTTATGCATAATTCTCCAATTAGTCCGGGTCCGGCTCCGGGTGAGAGAAAGAACAAGAATCATTTCTATGCTCAGAAATTACGTTCAGCGAGATTCTTGAAATTCTAATGAAACTTGAATAAATTTTATATATAAAAAATCAACCATCCAAAAAAGGTATTACACACAAAATGCCACTGGTAGTACAATTTTGGCTAATTTTATACAATCAGAATTTGATGTAGATGGAGCAAAACAGATTGTAGTATTTGTAGTTCAAGCGCCAATCTTAGCCAAAATATCCTTCAGGCCTGTTGAAATCTCCATCATAAGTTCCGAGTTCCTCCTTTCAGGTTCACTACATTACAGACCAATGCATGCCAGATACTCGGCCACATGATCAGGCCATGGCCCAGCCGTCGGATCAACAATCGTCATCACCTTTTTTCTTTCATTTGCTCTATACACCATCATAACGACTCTAGCAGGTGGCGCTCCGGTCAGAATCCTAAGGATCGTAACCCCAAAAGAGTACATACACATCACAGCCTGGACTGAGTTTCCTTGCCTCCAAGAAGTCGGGGTCGATGTACCATTCGGTGCCTTTGATATTTGATGTCCGAAGGAAAGCTACGGTGTCTGCGCCTTCGGGTAAGAAGCGACACAGGCCAAAGTCTGCGAGCTTGTTGTTGAAGTTGGCATCGAGAAGAATGTTAGCAGGCTTGAGATCTCCATGAACCACGGGCTGAGGCTTATTCGAGTGGAGGAAAATTAAAGCTGAACATATCTCATAGACAATACGAGTGTACATCTGCCATGTGAGAAGCCCGGGCCTGTTCTTGAGGAAATCCTCTAGGCTTCCCTCAGAAAGGAACTCGTACACCAGAGAGCGAAGTTTGAAGCACGCTCCGATTAACATGACAAGGTTTGGGTGCCGCATTTGTCCCAGCACCCCCAGCTGCAGCAATAGTATTCAACCAAAAAAATAATTTATCGTATGTATAAAGTATAAACTAATAGCTGGACATGAAGGTGTAACTTTGCAATTTACCTCTTGAATGAATTCTTCCAAGCGTTGCTGGTTTCTGGCGTCTAACATCTTTGTAGCTACCTCTATATTATCAAGGTATCCTTTGTAAACAATCCCATACCCGCCTTGCCTGATCTTTGTTGAGTCACTTAACCGTTAGTTGCACCCTCGATGTCCAAGTAGGAGAACACTTGGATGCTTGATGTTCAACTTGAGACATTTGATTTTTCGTCTTCCGAAGTTGTTCCATAACTTTCAATCTTTATGCTTTTACTTTCCTTGTAATCAGAGTGTAGGAACTCCTATGTAGTCAAATACCAAATGAAGGGAAATATGTTAGCCCATGAGGGATATCATGTACGATGTACTTTGTAATTCTCCTTTCCCTTTAATATACATAAACAAATAGAGAAAAAGAATTTACATAAAATTTCAGAGGAAAGCTTCTAAATGCACCTCTTTGTTTATGAAGTTGTCGATCACAACTAAGAAGTTCCCTAGGTCTTTCACAATATCCTCCATAAAGTTTGCTACTGTAGCAACATTTCAAACCTAAGGGGGCGTTTGGTTCAAGTTTTTGAGGCTTGAGAATGGGATTTGAATTCCTTACCCATGTTTGGTATGTTTAGGATTGGGAATGAGGAGGGAATAGGAGGAGGTTATGTGGGAAAGCTATTCCCATGGATATGGGAAAGCTATTTCCAAGCTCCCCCTTGGAAATAGATTTGCTTTCCTAGGAATGGTGTTTGACTATTTTGTTTGGACGGTTATACCCTCTCTTTATTTTCAAATTTTCAACTCCTATCCCAAACATGTGAATCATCATGAAATTAGTGAAATGGTATTAAAGTAAAACTTAATAAATTAAGATTCCTATCCATGTGTGAACCAAACATGAAAATAATTTGTTTTAAAATTTTGAACTACCTATTCCCAACCTAACCAAACATAGGTATGAGAATGTTGAATTCATTTCCCATGGAAAGGAATTGAAAATCTATTTCTAGAAATCCAAAAACTTGATCCAAACGAGCCCTAAGTATGCAAGTTCCTCAGCCAGTTGTAAAGGCCAATTCCCAGAAGTATGCAAGTTCCTTAGTGTAGAATGGAATAAAATAGATAATCTCTTTATTGAAGAGAGACTACATATATATAGGAGAGGCTAGCCTCCTCTCCTATTACTCTAAGCAATGTGGGACTAAAGCCCAATAACTAATAACTCTAATATAACACTTAACATCCTCCCTCAAGCTGGAGCATAGATGTCAATCATGTCCATCTTGTTACATAAAAATTGAACCCGGAGACCCAGAAGAGGCTTTGTGAAGATATCAGCTATCTGGTCGCCGGTCCGCACATGTTGAAACTTTATCACTCCTTTTGTATATTCATCACGAACAAAATGAATGTCAATTTCAATATGCTTCGTCCGTTCATGAAATACTGGATTGGTGGCAATGTGAATAGCAGATTGGTTATCACACCATAGGTCTGCCACTTGAGATCATGCGTCTTCTCCCAGTTCTTGTAGGAGATGCTTCATATATAATATCTCTGATGTGCCATGAGCAATAGCTCGATATTCTGCTTTCGAGCTTGAGCGTGCTATCACACTTTGTTTCTTGCTTTTCCATGATACTATTAATAAAAAGTAGTTACCAAATTATACAATAAATTCTAGTCTTTTCAAATATTTATTAATATAGATTTTACCTAAAAATACTATCTTGACAATCTTAGAGTTTTTAGCCTAAAATTGATTATCTAGATTTTTCTGAACTTATAAAAAAAATTGGACTAATAAAACATATTTTCAAGTATTATAAATATTTTTCTAAAATAAGTATAAGTATTTTTCACGAATTCCCCTCAATTATCAATTCTTGATCATGGTTGCTCGTATTTCTTATTCTCTTGTGAAACTGAACTTCCTTATGTCGATGGAACAGCCTGTGCCATCATCAGAGGCCATCTTGCGAAGTTGTAACACCAAAGTCAATTTTGTGCCATCATGATCATCATACTACACCGGACAACACTACCAGGCAAGTATACCTTACCAAATTGTACAGTTTATTTTCATGTATTTCTATACTGTCATTTTTTTCATTCATACTTGATACATGCTGCTTATGTTCACGTTATTACTATTCTTCTTATTTTGCGTTCACGTTCCTTATTCGTTCTTTATGTGTCACTTTTTGTTTCATGTGAGTATTGTGACGATATTGATTAGTCTTCTACCTTCACCATTGAGTTTGACTTTACTTAACCTATAGTCGTGCTCGATTGTTAGACATTGGCCTTTCTAATCTCTAGGACTGGGAGCATCCCATGGTGCTACGGTATAGAGATTCGTTATCGACTTGTTATTCTCTCTCTACGACCGGGAGTGTCCTATGGCATTACGGTAGTAGAGACTAATCTTTTGTCTCGAGACCGGGAGTATCCCATGGCGTTACGGTATTGAGACGACTTTATTGATTGTTACATGTTTTACTTGTATGCCTTTCCATGCATGTTAATTACTATTACATTAGACGTGTTTATATGTATCTTGTTACGTCCCTCTGAGGACCTGGTGATCTCTCCAGGTGTGTATTTTCTTGAATTTCTGCAGGAGTTTTCACCAGGATCGTGATCTTCTATCATATCCCTATTTTGATAATAGGTATATGATCGTATATGGGTTATTTTCAAATTTTGTATTTGTTTAAAATTTTATTTATTTATTTCGGAATTGTACTGGCCTTACTTGTTTAGGCCTGACATTTGATTATTGTTCCCATTGAATTATTATTAATATTATTTTATTATTATTATTATTGGGGTTAATATGGATAGCTTTTATTAGATTGTTTCCATTATTATTATTATTATTATTATTATTATTATTATTATTATTATTATTATTATTATTATAAAACCTAACACCCACCCTAACCTAACCCTCTCTCTCTTTTCCCTCTCACTCACTCAGCCGCACCCCCTCCCCCCCACTCTCAGTCTCTCCCTCTCTCTCGTTCTCTTCCCCTCCCGACCTCCGACGACCGCCTCCGTCGCGGCCACCCACCTAGCCACCACCCTCGCCACCATCATCATCGTCTTCATATCCTCCTCCGCCCCTTCATCTCCCCTTCGGCCGCTGCGCTGCCTGCTGCCGTTGCGAGCGCCGCCGCCGCTGCCGTCCTCCCTCCGTCGCTGGGAGCCCCGACCCGACCTAGCCGAGCCCCGGTGAGTTCCTCCGGCCTTCCCTTCTCTCTGTCCTTCCTCCTGCCGGTGGGCTGAGCCCCCGCGCACAGGCGACAACTTCTCCGCCTCCTTCATCTTCTCCTCCGTCGCGGCCACCGCCACCGCCGTGGCTCCGTCGCGAGCGCTGTGTGCCAGCCTCGAGCGGCAAAACGCCTCGAGCCCCACGCTGCCTCGGGCACCGTGCCCTATTGGTTTGCGTGTTGCCTCGTTTCTTGTGTCTCGGCCTTTGTGCCCATCTCGATTTTCGTGCACGTACGGATTTACGTGCCGCCTTGGCTTGTGTATCACCTTGGACTCCGCACCGCATCGATTTGCGTGCATACGTCGACTTGTATACCGTATTGATTTGCGTGCTTCCTTGAATCTCGCTCCGTCTCGATTTGCGTACATGTCTCGATTTGCGTGTCGCAATGATTCGTGTGCCATCTCGATATTCGTGATCCCTCGATTTACGTGCACGTCTCGATTTACGTGCACGTTCTGTTCCTGTTTGCCTCGATATTCATGCCATCTTGATTCTCGTACACGTCTCGGTTTGCGTGCCAGGATCGGTCTACGTGCGTATCTCGATTTACGTGCTCGTTGTCTCCTGTTCATCTCGATCTTCGAGTTATCTCGATTCTCGTATGCGTCTCGATATACGTACACGTCTCGGTTTGCGTGTCTGTGTTGATCCGTGTGCCTCGGTTTTCGTACCAGATCCCTACACTGCTCGCGGGACCTACACGGTATATTCTTCTGCCATCCTCCGTGCTTCTTGTTATTATTTTATTATTTAATTCTAATGATTGTTTATTGTGTGTTTTGAGGACCTCGATGGACGTGCTAGCCAAGATTCTGATCGTCGAAGACTTGCTTACCTAGCCGAGCCCTCTAGGCAAGTATCCCTTGCTCATCGACGGCTCTTGCCCTCTCTCCTGGATTTTATTGCATTTAATTAATTTGTACTTGTAAATGGTATAACCATGATTAGTGTAGCCTAGTAGTAGACCTGCCGTGATGATAACTTAGGATAGCTTGGTCCGATACCGGGATAGACCGTATCGGACAACTCGGATGGGTCATCCACACCTCCGAGGACACGAGCACGACTCACTTGTACGGATTGTCCCCGTATGCCCCTTGTCCGACTCGCGGTCGGGTAACGGCTTGGCTAACTGTTTCGGTGACTGTGTTTGTGGCTTGGACATGACTGTGGGTCTTGGTGCGCCCTGCGTGGCGATTCTTGCTGCATGTGTTGGCTTGGCGTCCAGTACGCGTTGTAGTGCTGCTGGAGGCCGAGACTTAGTGTTCTCGGCTGTGGTTTGGTTTCCAGTACGCATGGTAGCGCTGCTGGAAGCTGAGACTTAGTGTTCTCAGCCTGCGATTCTGCAGCGGGTTGTGCCGAGTGGATTTTAGCCCAAATTCGTAGGGTGCTCCCATCCAGAATAAAAAGGAGACTCTGCCGGATTTTTTCCAGAATTCCCGATCGGGGATTTGGTTCGAAGGATTGGGCAGAACCATTCCTTTGGTTTGCTGGACTGGGCTCGTACATGTTCATCTTGGTATAGTATACTTGATTCCATTGCCTGCTAGGTAGACTCCATACTAGATTAGTCGCCTAGCTCCTGACCTGTCTTGTCCGTCGGATAGCGTAAGGAGCGCGGTTCTACTCGGGAGACGGTCTGCAACCCTGGTCCTTGTTTGGTTTAAGGGTTGTGGATCTGTTCCAGAGTGGTTCATGCAATCCTTGCCACTTTTCCGGCGGTATTTAATTAATATATTCTTGTCCCCTGACCATTCATTCGTAGGAGTTATCCTAGTCTAGCCAGCTAGGACTGATAGTTGTCCTAAGTGTCGGAATTTGTGATTTTGGATATATCAGAGGATTGAGTACTAGGGAGAGTATGTCTCGAGAATATTGATTGATAGACTCACGTGGACTCTTGGATCGTGTTGCTATTTCTTTTGATGATGTTCTAATTCGATCGGACATGACTGTAGATTCTTGGATTTTGATGATCGCGAATATCTTGCAGAACGAGGAGAATATCGAGGGTATTATTATATAATTTTTACTCGACTTCCCAAGCGCCCAAAACCTGGTACCTTTGCTGTATCCCGGTAGTTGGGAGACTTAGTTGCTGATAGCCTGAGATCAATGACTCGGAGAATTCTTGTGAGCCAGAGGGCCTAGCTTTGTCTTTAGTGAATAGCCTAGTACCAAGTGATCGTATTTTTCCTGATATGATATTTATCCCATCGGGGATAGGAAGACTATTGATAGATTGATCCGGTGGGTAGACTAACTTGATGATTAGAGCTGTAGACCCCCATGTGTACTTGAGATGCTATTATAGTAGAGATCCTGACCATGTACCTAACCTGGTATCCATGCCACGATGTGGGCAGAGGACTCCATGTGACTGACCAATTGACCATGTTCCTGACTTGACTACTTGTGCCCGTACTGGTACCATTCTATGTGTGCACTGAGGTGCTATCCTACGTGTGCACTGAGGTGCTATTCTATGCGTGCACTGAGGTGCTATTCTATGCGTGCACTGAGGTGCTACACGCTTCTATGTATTATATGGCAGTGCATTCATCTTCCAGCACGGACATGGTAGTTGGCCTGTAGTTTTAGCGTGGTTAGGACTAATTGACTGCTTGCTGCATTACACTAAGAATGAATCCAGATTTGAGACTTTTGGGTGTCGAGGTGGATTCGTACTTAGTGTACTTGTACTGAGGTACTCATCTAGGAGGATGAGCATGTGACCACGGCATGTGATTCCAGATAAATGTAGGGTTAATCTAGGCAACTAAAGATGGTAGAAGCATTGGGAGGAAGCAGAATCTCGAGATCGTGCATGCCAGCCGCCACAGGTGCTATGATTACCTGTCTAGCGCAAGGCTGACCGCCCCGGATATTGTTATCCTCCGCATTAGCGGATGGTAGTATCCGACTACTATATGTACTATCATATGATTGATCTGTTTTGCATGGTTGCCTTTGAGGGACCAGTGCTTATCCATGTGCTATGCGTTATTATTTGGCCTCGTTAGCCCTGTTGGACATAGCACGATCTGAAGATTCTTATATTGCATTGTTGGGGTAACCCAACCTCCATATAGATAGCCGTAGACATTTGAGTGGCCGCTTATTCACCTAAATTGTATGGCTTGTTGCTTGCTAAGCTGGCTGGCACGTAACGTTGTTCCGGTGCGGTAATTCATTCCCTTGTTCTTGTTTGATGTAGGGATGGGTTACTGTTCCGATGACAGACTACGGGTTTAGTTGGCAATACAAGTATTAGTGGATGTTAGGAAGACTGTAATGATTGTTGGTTACTTACGTATTAGTTGTTGGAGTGATGTCTTATATTCTGTAATTGTGCGTTGGTACCGCACGATCCTTTACCTCATTACTGTTGTTTATACGTGTTATTCCTGTCATATATTATATTCTGCTGGTTTTCTTCGCCCGTCCTTGAGCCTTCCTTTCTGGTACTTGCTACGGTTGGCCTGACCAACCCTGAATTGTTCCCAGATTGTCGGTGACCGACCCTGTGGATCTTCCAGACTTGACTTGGAGGACGTGCTTCAGTTCCTGATCATGAGGGAACTGTGTGGGAAGGTATTCTTGTCTACATTATTTCTTATGGTAGACTCTCTGATTATCATATGAGTATTTTCTACTTTCCATATGATTATCTCTCTTGTTGTTATTTTATTGATTATTGCCTGTGGATATGAGATCAGATTTAGGCCATAGACTGCTTGCATGCTAGGATATCCAACAAGATTGACAGCCACGATCGCCGTATAACATCTTCATACCTTATACGGTGTAGCTGGCCTACGTCCGTCCCCGTATTCCGGTACTGGGTCGTGACAAGGTTATATTGGTGGCCCATGCAGGTCTCATTTTGAGATATTGGGTATCACATGATTATTGATCTCAGTCCACTATTCCTTGGTATTCCCACTTGTTACACTTGTCCTTCGCTCCCTTGAACTTGTGAATTGGTCATAATCTCTACTTGGACCTATCCTGCTTGGCCATGTCTTATTCATGTTATCTACCTCTGATCCTTGTTTGATAGATATGATCCTATAGTTGGTCATGTCGATCGTTTTATCCGATGAGATGTCATCTTATCTCCATCATTGGGTTACTTGATTATCTATCTTGGGTTTTGTACTCTTTACCGGTGTTTCGCCTGGGTTGATTTCTTGTTATCTCTTTCGTGCGATGACTTCGTGTTGACTTATTATCATTATCGCCCTCTTCGAGCATTGGCTGGATTGCTGCGGAATGAAGATTTTATCAGGACTCTGAGATTTGGATATTTTAACATTTGTTGAGTATCCGAGGGATATTCTCGTATCGATTCGGCTTCCTTGATTCCGGACAGTTTCGCACTCGTGATTATCTGTTTCAGATATTATTTTTATAGATATACTTGCTATACATTATATTTTGATATTGATCCTCGGTTTGGAGTATTTTCCTACGGATATGGAGTATTCTCCTAGAAAAGCTATCTTGTGGTTATTATTGAAGATATTTTTGGATGTGTGTTACGATTCACCTGGATTTTTGGATTTTAGATTTTGATGGTTTCTAGGACTCGTTATGTTGTTAGAGATTTTGTGATTTTTAGTGATTCGGATATTTGGGATTATGAATTTGATTCGTTTTGGGTATTTGTCAAGAGTACCGTGGTAACGAAAGTTGCAGCCGTTCGATTATAGTGCCATAGTGAATCTTTTGCAGCCATTCCGGGTGGCGTGGCAAGGAATGACAATGACACACATTTTTCGGATATTGGAAAACTACAGTCGTCGGTTTGAGATAGATATCTTGTGATCCATGGTTTTATGCGGGTTTGCATGCAGTGGGGCTTTCAGGTTTTCTGATACTGTTTTCAATATTTTGTACTTGTTTTGATTTATGGAGTTATTTCATGTATGTGAGATTTTGATTTTTCGAGATTACTTCATTGTTTGGATTTACCTTACGAGTTGATTTATGTAGCCATACACTGTTCTCCTTGACGTTTTCATATTGAGATTTTGTTCTTTTCTAATTTTATTACTTGATTTCTGTAAGGTGGGTAGAGTTTTCATGATATGTATATACTAGTTTTGAAAATCCTATATTACATGATTTCGAAATTTCGAAGACAAAATTTTTGTAAGGTGGGTAGGATGTCATATCCCTATTTTGAAAATAGGTATATGATAGTATATGGGTTATTTTCAAATTTCGTATTTGTTTAAAATTTTATTTATTTTTTCGGAATTGTGCTGGCCTTACTTGTTTAGGCCTAACATTTGATTATTGTTCCCATTGAATTGTTATTAATATTATTTTATTATTATTATTGGGGTTAATATGGATAGCTTTTATTAGATTGTTTCCATTATTATTATTATTATTATTATTATAAAACCTAACACCCACCCTAACCTAACCCTCTCTCTCTTTTCCCTCTCACTCACTCAGCCGCACCCCCTCCCCCTCACTCTCAGTCTCTCCCTCTCTCTCGTTCTTTTTCCCTCCCGACCTCCGGCGACCGCCTCCTCCGCGGCCACCCTCCTAGCCACCACCTTCGCCACCATCATCATCGTCTTCATCTCCTCCTCCGCCCCTTCATCTCCCCTTCGGCCGTCGCGCTGCCTGCTGCCGTCCTTCCTCCGCCGCTGGGAGCCCCGACCCGACCTGGCCGAGCCCCGATGAGTTCCTCCGGCCTTCCCTTCTCTCTGTCCTTCCTCCTGCCGGCGGACTGAGCCCCCGCGCACAGGCGACAACTTCTCCGCCTCCTTCATCTTCTCCTCCGTCGTGGCCACCGCCACCGTCGTGGCTCCGTCGCGAGCGCTGTGTGCCAGCCTCGAGCGACGGGACGCCTCGAGCCCCGTGTTGCCTCGGGCACCGTGCCCCATTGGTTTGTGTGTTGCCTCGTTTCTTGTGTTTCGGCCTTTGTGCCCATCTCGATTTTCGTGCACGTACGAATTTACGTTCCGCCTTAACTTGTGTATCACCTTGGACTCCGTACCGTATCGATTTGCGTGCGTACGTCGACTTGTATACCGCATTGATTTGCGTGCTTTCTTGAATCTCGCTCCGCCTTGATTTGCGTACATGCCTCGATTTGCATGTCGCAATGATTCGTGTGCCATCTCGATATTCGTGATCCCTCGATTTACGTGCACGTCTCGATTTATGTGCACGTCCCGTTCCTGTTTGCCTCGATATTCGTGTCATCTTGATTCTCGTACACGTCTCGGTTTGCGTGCCAGGATCGGTCAACGTGCGCGTCTCGATTTACGTGCTCGTTGTCTCCTGTGTTCATCTCGATCTTCGAGTCATCTCGATTCTCGTACGCATCTCGATATACGTACACGTCTCGATTTGTGTGTCTGTGTTGATCCGCGTGCCTCGGTTTTCGTGCCAGATCCCTACACTGCTCGCGGGACCTACGCGGTATATTCTTCTGCCATCCTTCGTACTTTTTGTTATTATTTTATTATTTAATTCTAATGATTGTTTATTGTGTGTTCTGAGGACCTCGATGGACGTGCTAGCCAGGATCCCGATCGTCGAAGACTTGCTTACCTAGCCGAGCCCTCTAGGCAAGTATCCCTTGCTCATCGACGGCTCTTGCCCTCTCTCTGGATTTTATTGCATTAATTAATTTGTACTTGTAAATAGTATAACCATGATTAGTGTAGCCTAGTAGTAGACCTGCCGTGATGATAACTTAGGATAGCTTGGTCCGATATCGGGATAGACCGTATCGGACAACTCGGATGGGTCATCCACACCTCCGAGGACACGAGCACGACTCACATTGTACGGATTGTCCCCATATGCCCCATGTCTGACTCGCGGTCGGGTAACGGCTTGGCTAACTGTTTCGGTGACTGTGTTTGTGGCTTGGACATGACTGTGGGTCTTGGTGCGCCCTGCGTGGATTCTTGTTGCATGTGTTGGCTTGGCGATTCTTGTTGCATGTGTTGGCTTGGCGCCCAGTACGCATCGTAGTGCTGCTGGAGGCCGAGACTTAGTGTTCTCGACTGTGGTTTGGTTTCCAGTACGCATGGTAGCGCTGCTGGAAGCTGAGACTTAGTGTTCTCTGCCTGCGATTCTGCGACGGATTACATCGAGTAGATTTTAGCCCCAATTCGTAGGTGCTCCCATCCAGAATACAAAGGAGACTCTACCGATTTTTTCCAGAATTCTCGATCGGGATTTGGTTCGAAGGATTAGGAAGAACCATTCCTTTGGTTTGCTGGACTGGGCTCGTACATGTTCATCTTGGTATAGTATACCTGATCCCATTGCTTGCTAGGTAGACTCCATACTAGATTAGTCGCCTAGCTCCTGACCTGTCTTATTCGTCGGATAGCGTAAGGAGCGCGGTTCTACTCGGGAGACGGTCTGCAACCCTGGTCCTTGTTTGGTTTAAGGGTTGTGGATCTGTTCCAAAGTGGTTCATGCAATCCTTGCCACTTTTTCGGTGGTATTTAATTAATATATTCTTATCCCCTGACCATTCATTCGTAGGAGTTATCCTAGTCTAGCCAGCTAGGACTGATAGTTGTCCTAAGTGTCGGGATTTGTGATTTTGGATATATCAGAGGATTGAGTACTAGGGAGAGTATGTCTCGAGAATATTGATTGATAGACTCACGTGGACTCTTGGATCGTGTTGCTATTTCTTTTGATGATGTTCTAATTCGATCGGACATGACTGTGGATTCTTGGATTTTGATGATCGCGAATATTTTGCGGAACGAGAAGAATATCGAGGGTATTATTATATATTTTTACTCGACTTCCAAGCGCCCAAAACCTGGTACCTTTGTTGTATCCCGGTAGTTGGGAGACTTAGTTGCTGATAGCATGAGATCAATGACTCGGAGGATTCTTGTGAGCCAGAGGGCCTAGCTTTGTCTTTAGTGAATAGCCTAGTACCAAGTGATCGTATTTTTCCTGATATATATTTATCCCATCGGGGATGGAAAGACTATTGATAGATTGATCCGGTGGGTAGACTGACTTGATGATTAGAGCTGTAGACCCCCATGTGTACTTGAGATGCTATTATAGTAGAGATCCTGACCATGTACCTAACCTGGTATCCATGCCACGATGTGGACAGAGGACTCCATGTGACTGACCAATTGACTATGTTCCTGACTTGACTACTTGTGCCCGTACTGGTACCATTCTATGTGTGCACTGAGGTGCTATCCTACGTGTGCACTGAGGTATTCTATGCGTGCACTGAGGTGCTATTCTTTGCGTGCACTGAGGTGCTACACGCTTCTATGTATTATATGGCAGTGCATTCATCTTCCAGCACGGACATGGTAGTTGGCCTGTAGTTTTAGCGTGGTTAGACTGATTGACTGCTTGCTGCATTACACTAAGAATGAATCCAGATTTGAGACTTTGGGTGTCGAGGTGGATTCGTACTTAGTGTACTTGTACTGAGGTACTCATCTAGGAGGATGAGCATGTGACCACGGCATGTGATTCCAGATAAATGTAGGGTTAATCTAGGCAACTAAAGATGGTAGAAGCATTGGGAGGGAGCAGAATCTCGAGATCGTGCATGCCAGCCGCCACAGGTGCTATGATTACCTGTCTAGCGCAAGGCTGACCGCCCCGGATATTGTTATCGTCCGCATTAGCGGATGGCAGTATCCGACTACTATATGTACTATCATATGATTGATCTGTTTCGCATGGTTGCCTTTGAGGGACCAGTGCTTATCCATGTGCTATGCGTTATTATTTGGCCTCGTTAGCCCTGCTGGACATAGCACGATCTGAGGATTCTTATATTGCATTTTTGGGGTAACCCAACCTCCACATAGATAGCTGTAGACATTTGAGTGGCCGCTTATTCACCTAAATTGTATGGCTTGTTGCTTGCTAAGCTGGCTGGCACGTTACGCTGTCCTGGTGCGATAATTCATTCCCTTGTTCTTGTTTGATGTAGGGATGGGTTACTGTTCCGATGACAGACTACGGGTTCCAGTTGGCGATGCAAGTATTAGTGGATGTTAGGAAGACTGTGATGATTGTTGGTTACTTACGTATTAGTTGTTGGAGTGCTGCCTTATATTCTGTAATCGTGCGTTGGTACCGCACGATCCTTTACCCTCATTATTGTTGTTTATACATGTTATTCCTGTCATATATTATACCCTGCTGGTTTTTTCGCCCGTCCTTGAGCCTTCCTTTCTGGTACTTGGTACGGTTGGCCTGACCAACCCTGGATTGTTCCCAGATTGCCAGTGACCGACCCTGTGGATCTTCCAGACTTGACTTGGAGGACGTGCTTCAGTTCCTGATCATGAGGGAACTGTGTGGGAAGGTATTCTTGTCTACATTATTTCTTATGGTATACTCTCTGATTATCATATGAGTATTTCCTGCTTTCCATATGATTATCTCTCTTGTCGTTATTTCATTGATTATTGCCTGTGGATATGAGATCAGATTTAGGCCATAGACTGCTTGCATGCTAGGATACCCAACAAGATTGACAGCCACGATCGTCGTATAACGTCTTCATACCCTTATACGGTGTAGCTGGCCTACGTTCGTCCCAGTATTCCGGTACTAGGGCGTGACATCTTCTCCTTCCTATCGAAGATGACATGCTCTTGGTGCAGCTTGTATTCCTTATTTTGCTATTTTCTTTTTTCTAGTTTCATGTTTGTAGTGGATTTGTCTCCATTCAACAACTTGTACAATGAATTCCTATTCGATTTTATAATATCTTTATTCTTTATTTTGTGGATGAGATTAGTAATCATGGCTATATATATATACTACTGCATTTTACAGCTTACGTATATTTATTATACGGTTGATATATTACGTACCTAGTCCTATGTATTTGGGACTAGGCGTTACACAGTGGCAAGTCAAGTTAAAGATTAGCAATTATTTTCCATGAATTGGTTGTCGAAGGTATGGCCTTATATGAACCGTTTCAGGTAGCTTCTGTGATTGAAAAATTCCACCTCTCTGGAAGGATTATGAGAACTATCTTAAACACGAACGAAAGGACATGCCACTGGGAGATCTAATTGTTAGGCTTAAAATAGAAGAGAATAACAGGAACATGAAAAAATTTCTTCTATATAATCCAGGGCAAATGTCTTAAAGATAGGACAACAGGAAAAAATGCAACATACTGGAGGCTCCAGTCAAGGAAACTATAAAAAGTTCAAAGGTAAATGTCACATATGCAAAAAAAAGGGGACATAAAGCTGCAGATTGTCGTAGTCGCAACTACAACAAGAAGAAGAACAACAAGGGACGTCCTCACCAGACTCATATGACTGAAGATGAGCGTTTGGCTAAGGGTGTTGACGACCTGGTTCTGACGGCTGTTGTTTCTGAAGTGAACATGGTAGGAAGCAACCCAAGAAAGTGGTGGTTGACATGACACTGGAGCCACTCGTCACATATGTGCGGAAAATGCTATATTTAGTACCTACCAAAGCGTCGATCAAGACGAACAACTCTTCATGGAAAATTCTTCATCGTCAGAGGTTAAAGGGCAAGGATGATCATTCTAAAAATGACGTCGGAAAAGGAACTGAAATACAAAGTTGAAAATTTTAATACTAACAATCTTAAGACAATATTCGTCCCGCACTGGTGCTTACGGTTTAATGACGATTAGTCTCCCATGATACAATTGTTCTTCTCCTTCAATAGCAACACTTCACACCGCAGGAACTGACGAAGCAATGTTGGTAGTCCCCTCTCTCTCTCTTAGACTTAATATTTTATGGATGAATGAGTTGTTTCAATGCTTCAAACTTACGCTTTTATAAATACACAGAGACAATGGAAAGGACACATTTCCAATAGATTCGTTTTATAGATTCATTGTTATTGGACACACTTATTAGAAAACAATTATTATTAATTTAGTATTTCAAATATACATTCACTTTTCCAACAGTTTCATGCTCCGGAACAAGATGCAATATGACAATAGGTTTGTTGCCTGTCATGAGCACTTCTTCGCAGAGGTATGTCCCCATTAAGGAAAGCTTTCTTGATATCGCTACGCAAACTATGTTCACCTTGGAGGAAGTCTCAGCATTGTTCCAAGGATTTGCGTCATGTATTGCTCTCTTCCATGTACAGCATTAGCAGGAGATTTGAGTCGACTACTCGTATCGTGTCCTCATATTCGTGTCCATATATCTGTATCCGTGCAACATTGATGTTAGTTGATATATCAACGAATAAAAGCAAAGATTCAAAGAACATCGTATTCTCTGCATCTTGCCCAATCATGTTTTAAATACCTGTCCCGGTCCACCGTATTAAAGTAGAACATGGTAACAAAATAAATGGAATAATATCACAACAATATTCATTAAAGTAGATCTGATCACCAGAGCTTGCCTAGAACATATAGCTTGTAACTGCACAATGTTAATTTGATACAAGACATAAAGGACATTATCTTCCTCTTTGGTAAATTTCGAGAAGTGATGATTTATATCAACAATGATACAACATAAGTATGATTCCAATGATCTTGGAAATATTAGGATTGACAACAATCTACAACTGGGTTTGAAATTCTAGACCATGAAAATGAATTAACATGAGAACTGAAGAATTCTCGACTCAATTGGCATTCTCCACCTTCTGCTAAGGATTGTACAGTATAGTTACATCTCTGCTGCTAATAGAAAACTGTTTTTGAACCTTTTAGAGTAATTTTGTACTTTCGGATCTGCAATTGATCAGAAGAATGCATTTGAAGGTTAGATGGCAGATGTATAGAGCCGTTCCTTTTGCGAAGCAAATGGAACTAATGAAGTATTGCTACAAACAACAGCAACAAACATAATACTTCTGAATGGCCAACACACCAGCAAAGCATAGTTTCTGAATTTGCAGAAGAACAATAAGCAAACGAGTACACATGAATTAAAATGTATGCAGGTGCAACAGACTTGACTAGATTGCCGTAGTTGTACATAGTTCAATTGTCGATGCCATCTAAAATCTTCTCGAGCTCGCTATGAAAGTTCCCCAAAAATTCCGAGCGGCTCCTATCTGGCTTGGTAGACCTCAAAGCAAAGCGCGTCAAAATCTCAACTACGTTCTCTGGCCAATGCCTAACTGCAGGATCAACAATATCCATGAAGGATCCTCTTCTCTTTGCCTCATAAACCTCCTCGAAGACATCAGGAGATGCTTTCCCGTTAAAATTCTCACCACTGTTTTCCCAAGCGAGTACACATCAACACCCGGTGTGATTTTCCTTGAGCCCAGGTAGTCCGGATCTATATAGCCATCTGAGCCACTGACATACCTGGTCAGACGGAATGCCTTGGAGTTTTCGCCTTGGGTTAGTAGCGAGAGAGGCCAAAGTCGGCAAGCTTGACCTTGAAGTTAGCATCGAGAAGAACATTGTGAGGTTTGAGATCACCATGAACCAGTGGTTCAGGTTTGTTTGCGTGGAGAAACCTTAGAGCGGTACATATCTCGTACACAATGCAGGTGCGTATCTCCCATGTGAGCTCCCCGGGCCTATCCTTGAGGCAGTCCTCTAGGCTTCCATTAGGGAGGTACTCGTAGACGAGAGCGCGGAATTTGAAGCATGTCCCCATTAAGTGGATAAGGTTTTCATGTCTCATTGTTTCTAGAACCTCCATCTGCATGCGAGTACTCGAGTAGTAGTGTATTTAGAACTAGAAAGGGTTTGCACTGATGCTCACGAATCAACATCTATAATAATGTTCACTCTTACCTCTCTGATGTATTCTTTTAAGCCTTGATCGCCTTGATCGTCTAATATCTTTACAGCAACATCCCAGTTATCAAGCTGACATTTGTAAACCTTCCCATATCCTCCATGTCCAATCATTAATGACTGGCTAAAATTATTAGTTGCATCTTGGATTTCTTTCGGGGAGAATGGTTTGAAGCTTGGCTTTACACGGGTATCTTCACTTTTTCTTTCGTGAAGTTGATCCATCGTCTCTAGTTGAAGCTATCACCAGTTCCGCAGGAGGTCGTGGAGAGTTTTCAAGCCTTTTCATCTCTTTGTTATTGGAAGGTTGACGGGGCTATATTGGCAAAAATCAAGGGGAAAAAAAAAGATTAGCATATGGTCATACATGTTACTTCAATTAGAACACAAATTATTATGCAAATAAGAGATACAAGTGCCGACCTGAAATTTTGGAATATTTCTTAGCTAAGCTGTACTGACATCAACATCATATTATATATATATATATATATATTATATATATATATATATATATTCAAAAGGACCTTGGCCCTATGGGTAAATAAATCCAAGAAAATGTCCCCCACTCGGGCTCGAACGCTCGATCACTCGGGTCGCATATAACTCTCCACTAACCAATAGGCTACTGGGTCATCGGTATATATATATATATATATATATATATATATATATATATATATATGTGTGTGTGTGTTTTGTGTGTGTGTGTGTGGTGTGTGTGTGGTGCGTGTGTGACGGATAATGCAGCCAACTGTAACCTTGCTGGGAAGGAGGTAGAAAAGATGCACAAGCACATATTTGGCCTACTTGTGTTGTTCATACTGTAAATCTTATTTCAAAGTTATTCCTAGAGATTTTGAGTGGTTTAGGGACACTTATAGAAGGGGGGAAATATAGTCAAGTATTTTCTCAACCACAATAATGCACTAGCTATATTTAGAGCTCAACCAAAATTGGAGTTATTAAAAGTGGCAAAGACTAGGTTTGCTTCGCATTACATTTTGTTGAAGAGGCTTGTGGATTGTGTTGAGAGCTGGTGATGAAAATACAAAAAATCTGGGTGCTTTAGTGGCTGAAACTATAAACAGTGAGATGTTTTGGGAAATGCGGAGGTCAACAAATGGCAGTCTGCAGAGATGCATTTATCGGGACACATATATACACTTTGCAATCTCTCAAAAAGTTCTCTAAACATTGAAGAACTCCATAATATCCTATTTTAAATATATGCCCATCTTTCCCAATTTCTCCATCAGGATTGATCAAATATACCAAAAACTATCACTCATAGGAATCTCATCTTCCTATATGTCCTCATCCATTATTTCTTTTTGATTTTTAGTTGAAGTTACATTCCATATACTCGTTTTTCGTCCCAATTTTGAAAAGCTTAGGGGCTGATTGATATGGAAAAGTTGGGGAAGTTGGGGGACAAGAACTTAGCCCATATGGACTTTTTCCCATGCCACAAGGCATTAAGTTCTCCAGATCCTTTTGCTAATTAAGTTGCAAGCCATAAATGATGGAACTTGGAGAATTTAAGTATAGAGAGAGGGATATGTGGGTAGCAAGTCTGAGTTCTTTGGGTTACAAGCTTAGTTTTCCCCCGACGAAACACAATAAGTCAAGGTAAGAAGGAACAATAACTTAGTTATGGGACCCATCCTATAGTTTGTATTGCTGGCAACTGCAGTATTCAGGTGACCTACTCAGGTCATTGGACTATGAAAAGTTTGTTAGTAGACAAACGAAGATCATCGATATCTAAGAAGATGAAGAGGCAAAAACACAAATGATGCTGAAGATCCACATTGTGTCATTGACTAGACGTTATGTAGTTTTGCTCAATATCAGCAGGTAACAGGTATTAGGACACTTGTATATATTGGGTGGGCTCTGGAGCCGAACTCACTACATAGAGACCCAAGTCAATCGTGCTAGAAGGCTGAGTAATTTCATATGGGTTCAAGTAGACTCCATGCTAATCCTTGGATTCAAGGTTCAAACCCAGTTTTTGCAAAAAAGCAATATCCGGCTGAAATGTTTCACCGTGCATTCAAATTAGCAATATCAGAAATGCAGAAAAATTACCGGCACAGATA
>JANAVB010001749.1:0-123920 GCA_029216955.1 Iris pallida | reverse complement strand
TCAATGTCAGGATGAATAATGTGCATACAGAAAGTGTGATGGAAAAGTGGTAGTGTTCCTAGTATTTATGTGGATGACATCTTGCTCATTGGAAATAATGTGAAGGTGTTATCTGATGTAAGGGTATGGTATCCAACAATTTGATATGAAAGACTTGGGAGAAGTAGGTCACCTTGGGATCAAAGTTCTACTAGATTACAAGAAAAGGATGTTGGCTTATCCCAAGCTTCCTATATCGATAGTGTACTAACTCATTTTAGTATACAAAATTCTAAGAAAGGTTTCTTACCTTTAGACATGGAACTGCTCCTTTTAGACATGGAACTGCTATCAAAGGAGCAGTGTTCGAGGACACCTAAATAGATAGAGATCATGAAGGCAGTACCTTAGCTTCAGCAGTAGGAAGCTTAATGTATGCAATGCTATGTACGAGACCAGACATCTGCTTTGCCGAGGCATGGTCAGCAGATATCAGTCTAACCCAGGACAAGAGCCACTAGACTGCCGTAAAGCATATTTTGAAGTACCTGAAAAGGACTAAAGGTATATGCTAGTTTACCAGGCAGATTAGTTTAGTTCTCTGGGGTATACAGACTCAGATTTCAGTCAGATAGGAATTCCAGGAAATCTACTCGGTTATGGTTTACTTTAGGAGGTGGAGCCATATGTGGAGGAGTATCAAGCAAAAAATGTTGCTGCTTTCCACCATGGAAGCCGAGTAAGTGGCAGCCTCTGAGGCAGCCAAAGAAGCAGTTGGCTCAGAAACTTTCTGTTGGACTTGGATGTGGTACCTAGTTTGCCTAAGTCTATTACACTGTTTGTGATAATAGTGGTGCAGTTGCAAACTCGAAGGAACCACGAGCCCATAAGACAGGTAAAACACATTGAGCATAAGTACCACCTAATACAAGATTCGTAAAGAAAGAAAAAGTTGTTGTGATAAAGATAACATCAGCGACAACCTAGCTGATCCTTTACAAAGAGCTTACCAGCTAAGGCTTTTGATAGGCATGTTGAGGAAATGGGAGTCAGATGTGTAGCAGCATGACTTTAAGTATAAGTGGGAGATTTGTAACAATATACTGAAAAGTAATACTTGAGTATAAGTGGGAGATTGTTAGGGTTATATACTAAAAGAATCACTTTTGTAGTAACCTTTTTCCTTAAATTTTGAATGAGAATCATGGGCAAATGTTTGCAATATATTTGTTGCATGTTAATGCAAATGTCTGATATTCTATATTGTAGATAATATGGTGTGTGGGTGTCACACAGAAGATCTATTATCAGTTCCCTATGTAGTATATAAATAGTTTACAACCTAGATGGACTTGGACAATCTATTGGAAGGTAGGTTGTATGTAATC
Organism: Iris pallida; assembly: GCA_029216955.1. Lineage (NCBI taxonomy): Eukaryota > Viridiplantae > Streptophyta > Magnoliopsida > Asparagales > Iridaceae > Iris > Iris pallida. The sequence goes on along the minus strand of JANAVB010001749.1, from coordinate 122,553 downwards.
TGGTATTAGTCTATCTAGACTATAGGTTTACACTAGTACATTGTGTGTATTGAACAAGACCACTTGAGGGTTGTTCTCTTTGTACTGATATAAGAGAACAAACACTCTATCTTAGGGATGCTTGTGCTCTTTAATTCGGATATAAAAGACATGTATATGAATTGTGCATTACTTTGACTCATGAAAGAGTGAGATTCATATGGATCAACAACCTCTATGAATTGGATAATAACATTGTTGTATGATGGGCTGTTGATTATAAATGGAATTCATGTCCCGATACATCGGGTTGTTGATGTCCCCTTAAGGAGCTCATTAATGATAAAAGATGTCGAATCAATTAGTTGTCAGTAACTTAATTTGATCGACGGACATACGATATCTTAACATAAGGAGCCAAACGATCATAATAAAAAAGGAGCCCAAAAACATAATTTAGGATTAGGGAGGTAGTGCAACAATAGCTCATTAGGGACCAAGCTATTTTAATGGGCCTGGATTGTGTGTTCGGGCTGAACACGGGATTCCAGATCCGTTAGGAGGCCTAACCCTAATTTTTCTCATGGTCCCTGCCGTAGCCTATATATATCCTCTATTCTCTGGCCGCCAAATTACTGATCAAAAATCTGAAGCTTTCTCTAAATTCGTGATTCACGTAAGGAGAAAAAGAGAGGGCTGCCAAGGAGAAGAAAAGGTTGGGAGATCGTCGTCCACACGACGTCCAACTCGAGGAAGGAATACGTACAGAAGATTGGGGTCGTCCGCTCGAGATTGCCAGGAATTCTTTCTTCTTTCCGCCGCAGGTATAATTTGTGAACCCTAGTTTTTGCCTATGAAGGGTTAGAACACGTATTAAATCTGTTTAACTTTCTATCGATCAATACGCACACCAAAGTAAGGGTCCTGGGAATCCCCAGTTCCATCACTTGTTTGGTTGTAGGGGTAGTCCATTGTTTCGATGATGAAATATTGGGCCTTGTTATGATTTGGACTATATACTTTTAATTGTGACTTCGTGACATTTTATATTCAGTTTATATGACATGTTCTTAATGTATCTTGTTATGTTCCTCTGAGGACCTGGTAATTCCTCCAGGTGATTGTTTTCATGACTTTTCGTTGATGTTCTAGCCAAGGCTATGATCTTCTCCATACCTTCGAAGATGACTTGCTCCGGATCGTCTTTTTCTTCGCTTGACAAATTCTTTCATTGTTTATGTATCTTCTCTTTTAAATACTTTATAGTGAATTTGTCTCCGCCAAACGACTTATACAAATGAAAATTTTAAAGTTGATTTTATGATATCAATTAATTTGTGGATGAGATTAGTTGGCATTGTATACTGCATTTTACAGCTTAGTTGTCATGATATACTGCATTTTACAGCTTACGTTATTTATATATAGCTGGCATGTCTACGTTCTTAGTCCTATATATTTTGTGGCTGGGGTGTTACAAAGTTAAAATGAACTTTTTATTTAACAAACGGATGATAGTACAACCTTGATCCTCGATGGGACCCTTTGAGTACAATCCTTTTTCTAGGGACGTATGATGATGAAGATTGAATACTACTTCTAATTCATTTACTCCGTTGACGATCCAACGACGACCGAGAGAGAATTGTAAGTCTTCATGTTTGGTTGCAAGGGGACAACAATTCAGTTCTCAGAAGTGTGCTCTGACACTCATATGTCTGGGGTTTGAAATAAAGGACAAGTCCTTCTATAGTTGTTTTATGGAATGATCTACTCATGTGTGTCGGAACGTTGCACGCATGATCTGTTGGGCGTAGGGGTGCTGCGTGCATGAAGGTAGAACTGAATCTGTTACAACTGCATATGTAGACTGGGGGAGCTGACACGTGGCAGTTGCTGAGATTCATATGGTGGCTAAGATCTTTGGTGGTTGGCATCCATTCGTGACTAGTACTGAGTCAATGACACATGGCGTGTGCTTTGCTCAAAGATCTTGGGCTGTTGGATATGAGGAGATCCCTACGACCCGAAAAGTCTAGAAAGAACACTGACTTTGGCGTATAAGATTTTCTATAGTAGGAAAAATGAGTTATTGGCGTAGGGATGGCCCTACGCCAGAAAGAACTTGTGTAGTGGAATGCCTTATCGTGGGGAGGATCAACGTGGCATTGCACAGCTATTTCTGACAAAGCTTTAATCAATGTGATGATGTAAGCTATCAGCTCGGACTTCGAAGCATTTTTGGATTTTAGTGGCGTGGGCTTAGGCTACGCCTGAATTGAACCTACGTAAATTGCTCAGCGTAGTGGTCTTTGGAAAAAGCAGCTCTTTAGTTTCTTAGCTGTCGTCGTTTATACTCTGCTCGAAGCATGTTGCACTCTGCTCGAGGCATCCTTTGACAGCTGACGTTACTGTCAAATAAGCATTAAATGCCCCTTGTTTAAAGGAACACCTAGTCGTAGCATCCTAGATGGCGTTGCAATCCAGAGCTAGATGTAGGCACGTTGAATCTGGTCAACTTTCCTAAAGCGTTGCCACTGCTTGGGGCACGGGGCTCGAAATGCTAACTTTTGACTGAACTTAGTAAAAATCGAGGTGGCAAGTTCATTGTCATTAATGTGAGATTCATCACATTAATTTTGGAGGCGGCAAGTTCATTGCTTTTAATGTGAGATTCATCACATTTGTTACTTCCATATTTCCATATAGGGATATTTTTGTCATTTTACATTTATTATATAGTGTGTATATTTATTTAATTAATTATAATGATGGTTGCATTTATTAGTGGACTAGCCTATTCATTGGACCCTTGGTTAGTGAACCTATTTGGACTAGTCATGACACTTGGACCTACATTTTAGGTTAGACAAAATTAGACTCATTTAAGTCATAATAGGTCAAGAATAGAATTAGAACTAATCAACCACTTAGACTAAAAACTCCCCTACTTAACTCTCCATGACAACTTTAGGGCATAGCGGACATTTTCCGTAGGCTTCTAGGATTTCTATATACGGTCGGCCAGAGCATGGAGATGAGCTCATTCTTCATATTTCATTTGGAGCTCCAAAACCCTAGTTTGGTGCTCTCCAAAATCCCTTCTCAATTCCCATTCTTTTCTCTACCAAAACCACTCCAAAGTCTCTCAAATCTTCACCTATCTTCATCCAAGAAGGCTAGGAGCTTGGAGACCAAGGAGCACAAGAAGAGGAGCCAATAGCTTGAAGGATTGTGTCATACTTGACACTTGAGTCCACTTTGCTGCTACATTGGGAATCTATCTCCTTATAGGTATAGTACTTGTCCTTTCTCCTAGTTTAGACACTATTTCATGCATGTACCATTAGGAAACTCACCTATGGACTAGGGACATCTATAGGGGGAAGAACATGGTTCTCATGATCATGTTGGTAGAAGTTACATAGACTTTTGTGCCATTTTTGTGAAAATTAGAGGATGGCACACCAAGTGTTTGTCATTTGGTTTGATAGACTAAATGGACATGTGAGTGATGTATGAGGCTAGAAATGTGTCCACAAATGGATATTGATAGGTTTTTCTTGTTACACTAGGACACGGGGTCAATTTGGAAATTCTACTCTTCCTACACTTGTCACAACATGTCATATTTTATATGACACATTGCACTACCTAGACACCACATTGTTATTCTAGACATGCTCATGTGTTGTGGGATGAATAGGACAAGGTTATGGCATAAGATTCATGAGAGTATCGGAGTTTTAGTACGATACTAGCATGGTGCACACCAAGTGCTTGTGGAAATGCATGTGTGCGTGTGTATACACTATAGTGGTATCCATATGTGCATAGGTGTGCATGTGTATAGGTTGTACATACACCTATATATGTATGTTCTTATGTGTACGTGTGTGAGTGCAAGGAAGGAGGGGAAATATGAGTGATTTGTAACATGTGCGTAGGCTAGCCTAGTGTGTGTATATGTGTAGTGTAGCACAGGAATAGGAGGTAGGACAGCTAGTGTAAAGTTTGTGTGTGACCAATGTGTCAATATGCCTTGTGTGTATGAGTGTATACACTAGGTGCTACAGTGTGAGTGTACTGTCAAGTAACAGTAGTGTGCATGTGAGTGTGTTGTGTCAATATAGTGTAGGTTTGCAGATCTGTGGGTGTGCTTCATGTACACGCCCCGATTCCGAAGAATCGATAGTCGTCTCCTGAGCGTGATACCGTGCGAACCTAGGTTGCGATTCCATAAGGCTTAGTCATAAGTAACCCAAAACACAAAATCTAAGAGAAAGAGCGTAGACAAATTGAAGAACACATTGAGACAGAGAAACATTGTTTTTTTTTATTGATAATAGACATCATTTATAGACTCTATTACAATTGTGCCGCACGGGCTTATAACATGACTCGATTACAAAAGGAGTACCGATATGATAGCCGTTCCATACATACATCCCTCATTTACAACAAAGTATTCCAGCCACCTTGATTGGAGGGATACAAAGACATGTTCCTTGGACTTGCGAAGAGTCTTCAAATGCGCAGTTGAAGCTTCAAAAGCATGAATGTCGCCTTGCTCAGTTGGCGCATCCCTCCTGATTCGTACCACCTGTAGAGAGTGAGGGTCAGTACGATCACATGTACTGGCGAGTGGCAAATTAAAATCCATGCTTATTTGTTCAAGCAGTTTATAAAACATGTTAGCTATTTGGTGATCTTTCTAGCCATCCTAATCGATTCGTATGTTAACATGTTAAGAGTTAAGCATTCGATAGATACATAGCATATTAGGATAAATCTTAACCACGGTCGAGCTTGTCGTTGCGGTATAACTTAACATGTCCTTTCCTGTCAGATTATATCGAGGCTTATAATTTATGTGCAAGTGTGGGTCACTGGCAATTCAAGCCATCCTGGACGTATAGTCTGGTCGAGACATCACCCCTTTGAGTGCGGGCAGTTAGCCCTGCTAAAAGTCCCGAATGACCCGTGCTAGGATCCAACACAACTATATTGCATTCCACCTAGGCCGAAACGGTCCAGTGGCACCGAGTTGCCGTTCGAGGAAACGAAACCTTGTGCACAAGTTGTCCACGTGCTAGTCTAAAATTAACTTTCTAGCATGGTCTACGAAATTTGAGAGTTAACCAATTTTAATGTGCCTTATCGTTGCAATATTCGTTATAGCAGTTTGATGTCGAAACTATTTTGCAGATCATAAAATAATCTTATCTCTTTTCTAGAACCTTAAAGTTTCTCTTTTTGGTGTGAAACTTCTATTTTCAGAGTAAATTACTCTAAATTGATACAGTTATCCTGAGTTCTTGATTTGAAAAACAGGTCGAGGTGAAGAGGTCATCCACTCACCTTAGTTTTTGCTTCAGGCGAGGGACTGGTTGGCTGCCTTTAGACGACGTCTACGCGATCACCTGAAATTGCTAAGCAACTAATTAGAACACTGTTTTATTCAAGGTGTTCGATATGAATTTGAAGTTCGAAAATGCAAGCCATAAAAACTATCGAAAACATTCACGAAAACACATTTACGAAAACCAAAGCCAAAGCCAAAGCCAAAGTAAGTGCAGCAAGAAAAGCAGAGCAACGGGAGGTCTCTTCTGACGCAGCCGCAGAGCCAATCCTCGAGGCGCAACCCGCTGAATATAGGACTTGATTCCAATGAAGCCTTTCCATAACGAGAAAAGGTTCTTAATTCAATCGTTTCCGTTCGACCAAAACCGATCCCGATCTATCGATCCCGACTGAATCGGTAGCGACAGTATTCTTTTCTCGCGCACCCCGTGGACGAAAATGAGGCACGATGTAGGGACAGGGCACTACACCATAACCAACTAAGAAAAAGTTTTGTCCTCGACACTTAAGAATAGAACCTACCCCTACGAGAACAATGAAAGAAATTTCTCCTTTATCTCTGATTCAAGCTCCTAGATTGACTCCTTGACCGAATGATTGCTCCAGAGTATGCGGACGAGAGGAATCTCTCGATTATGAAGTAACTTATCCTTGCACTCTAAGATTTGGACTGGCACTTCAATATAGGATAATTCTGCCTTCAGCTCCAACTAACCAAAATCTGTAACATGACTGGGGTCGTGTACGTACTTTCACAACTGAGAGAAGTAGAAGACATCGTGCACATCAACTAACGCTGGCGGTAGGGTAATTTAAGAGGCCACTAGGGCGACTCGCTTGAGTATTTCGAACGGCCCAATGAATCTTGGACTCAGATTTCCCTTTGCACCAAACTGGGTAACTCCTCGCATGGGCTTCACTTTAAGAAATACGTGATCACCTTCGAGGAACTCGAGGGGTCAATGATGGACATCCGCATAATATTTCTACCGACTTTGTGCAGTCTTTAATCTTTGCCGAATGAGTCAAACTTTCTATACAGTCTGTTCCACCAGCTCTGGGGCGAGAATCTGCCGTTCCTCGACTTCATTCCAGTAAATAGATGACCTGCACTTCCATCCGTACAAAGCTTCATACGACACCATCTGGATGCTGGACTGATAACTATTGTTGTATGCAAATTCAGCCAGAGGTAGATGAACATTCCAACTCGACTTAAAGTCAATTGCGCAGAGCCGTAATATGTCTTCGAGAATCTGATTCACACGCTCCGTTTGGCCGTCGGTCTGGAGATGGTAAGATGAGCTAAACTACAACTTGGTACCTAGAGCCGACTGAAGGCTACTCTAGAAGCACAATAGAAATCGTCCATCCCGATCAGAGATGGATACAGGGACTCCGTACAGCCATACTATCTTGTCAAGATAAATTTGAGCCAGACGATCAACGCTCCAAGTAATTTTAATGGCAATGAAGTGCGTTGAGTTGGTTAGTCAATCAACGATGACCCAGATGGCATCGTTTCTCCGTAGCTTTTTCGACAGACCAACAATGAAATACATGCATCCGTGCTGCCATTTCTATTCCAGAATCACCAGGTTCTGCATCTTCCCGCCCGACCTCTGATGGTTAGCTTTTACCTGTTGACAGAAAATGCATTACGACACGAAGAGTGCCACATCTCTCTTCATTCTGTGCCACCAAAAGGTCGTACGAAGGTCCTTGTACATCTTCGTGCTGACTAGACGCAAGGTGTATTTTGCGTAGTGCGCCTCCGTCAATATTTCCTTTCTATGTTCTGAATCATCCGGAACGCATAGCCTACCCTTCAATCAAAGCAACCAGTTTCATGTTCTACAAAGTCAGTTGTCTTACCTGTTGAGATTAGCTCCCGTATCTTTTTCAGGTACGGATCGTCCTTCTGAGCGGTCTTGATCTTTTCCTACAAGTTCGACTCTAGCTGCAACTGCGCCAACTGCACAACCCTGAATCGAACCCGAAGGTCGATGCCCATTTTCTAGGTCACATAGCAATCTGCGGTCGATGGACAGCGAGGCAATATACTTTTGACTCAGAGCATCTGCCACAACATTTCTTTACCCGGCGTATAGTCAATAGTCAAATCGTAATCTTCGATCAGTTCATGCCAACGCCTTTGTCGCAAGTTCAGCTCCTTCTACGTGAATTGATATTTGAGGCTCTTATGATCCGTATATATCGTGCACGTTACGCAATAAAGATAGTGATGCCATAATTTCAACGCGAACACAATTGCCGCTAACTCCCGGTCATGGATGGGGTAGTTCTTCTCGTACAGCTTTAGCTGTCGGGAAGCTAAAGATATTACCTTGTTTCGTTGCATCAGCACACACCCCAAACCCGAACCGGATGCATCGCTGAAGATCTAGAATCCCCTGGTCCCTTCTGGAAGTGCAAGTATCGGGACCGAGATAAGTCGTTGCTTTACCTCTTGGAAGGAAGCTTCACAGTTATCTGACCATTCAAAAGTGACTCCTTTCTGGGTGAGACGAGTTAGAGATGATACAATCTTCATGAAGTCCTTCACAAAGCGTAGGTAGTATCCTGCCAAGCCAAGGAAGCTTCAAATCTTGCCAACTGATATTGGCTGTTCCAATCGGCAACAGCTTCAACTTTCCTTGGGTCGACTGTAATGCCTTAGGATAAAATCATGTGTCCGAGGAATTCGACGCTTCTCAGCCATAATTCATACCTACTCTGCTTCACATACAACTGATTTTTCTGAAGGGCCTAAACCACAGTCCACAAGTGTTCAGCATGTTGCCGCCTATCCTTCGAGTAGACAAGTATATCATCGATGAAGACAATTACAAACTTAGCGAGGAAGGGTCGAAAACACCCGATTCATTAAATCCATGAAAGTAGCTGGGGCGTTCGTTAGGCCAAACGACATTACCAGGAACTTGTAATGGCTGTATCGAGTACGAAAGGCTGACTTCGATACATCGTCTGGCTTAATCTTGAGTTGATGGTAACCCGAGCGAAGATCAATTTTAGGAAACACCGAAGTGTCCTGTAACTGATCGAACAGGTCGTCAATGCGAGGTAATGGATATTTGTACCAGATGGTGGCCTATTTCATCTCTGGGTAATCGATACAAAGACTCATTGAGTCGTCCTTTATCTTGACAAACAACACAGGCTCTCCCCATGGCGAGACGCTAGGACATATGAATTCCTTGTCAACAGCTCTTACAACTGTACTTTGAGTTCCTTAAGCTCTGCAGGGGCCATTCTATACGGAGCTTTAGAGATCGATCAGGTATCGGGGAATGTGTCAATGGTGAACTCAATCTCGAGGGGCATGTCGGGGCCATTCTGCCATAATGTCAGTCTAACACGCGTTTGTACCATCATGTTGTATGTCTCAAACAGACGCCAAATAGCCTTCACATCCAAAATACAGCATCCTTTGAACAGATATTGCTGAGATCATCATGCACGTCCGTGATGCTTCACCACAGAGTAGCAGAATTCAATCATTCCAGGTTTGCGGAAGGTGAGCTTCTTTTCCCACAGTCAATGGTGGCGTTGTAAGGTGTCATGCTCTAGTTCCAAATATACAGGAACTTGAGGTGCGAGTATGCCAGCTAATACGATCTAAGATAAGTTCCCAATTTAATGGACTTATCCTAGACGTACTACGCTGTCAAGGTACTAAAAGTAATTGATCATCTATATCTCAATCCACAGTAATGAAACAAATACCAAGAATGAACATAATATATTAAAATTGGCCACCGAGTAATATACATGTTCGAGCAAGCTCGAGAAAGGAATAAGCTTGGAAAATAGGCTACATAGCAGTATGAAACAAATAAAGGTGAAATGTATACAGGGAAGAGTAAATGAAATACTATAGAAACACACACACACACACACACACACACACACACACACACACACATATATATATATATAATATATATATATTATATATATATAATATATATATATATATATGAACCCTCGATGCATCATACAACACCTGCCTAGCTACTATGTACTAACTGCTCAGCAAATACCTGGAGATCACCAGGTCCTCAGTGGGACGTAGCAAGATACAAAAATACATGCCAATATGAACTGAATATAATGAACAAGTTGAATCATAACACAGTCCAATATCGAATCATCAATCAGTAAACCATATCTCTGACCAATTCTGATCAATGGATGTTATACCAGTCCATGATAAGACACTATCCCATGATACGGTTTGGTATAGGTACACGAACTAACCATTCTATGTGAATGCATATTGAAGACGACTTTGGAGCGTATGGATAGGTGAATAAAAAAATTGCATCGAAATGCGGGCCGATGTCAGATCACGAGCGGATGTAAACATACATGCACTATTATAGCTCCCGACCGTACCTAGGGCTCAACTAGTGGCCGCTGTCGGACATATCCTTAGTGTATATATGGCCCATAACCGGGTAATCACACCCATAACCGTGTCCCACTGAGGCTGAAATAAAATAACTGTCTGTCCCATACGCCTAATGATAGTCTTCCCCGCCCATGAACTGTGCAAGTCGTATTCACGACTCAAACAATCCGTAACACAATGCAAGTCTCTAGCCTAGACACCATCTAACTCTATATATACCGATACACGAACCGCTCGTACCGATGATCAGTCGAATGCATAAGCTCGTGCCAATACAATAAATCCTTACTCACAGTGCCGTGTAATGTCTGCTGACAAGTCACAGAAGTTATTCAGGATAACTTTATAGTTTTCAGGTACGTTAACTAACTCTAAGTCACGCACGCACGCACCCATAACATCGATGCCATCATCGATAAAACCCAAGTCATCCTTGGATACACACTACCAGGATGATCAACTATGAACACAAGAATAGATATAAATAATGTAAACAGAACAAGTATGGCAAGGTATCTTGCCTCGGGTGAAGCAGTAATCCTATAATGTCCTGCTAGAAAATAATCAAGTCCAAGAAGGTAGCAACATAGGAGTCTCCATGAACGTCATCGGATGCTGAAACAAACATCACCAACGTTCCTCGAATAAGGAAAATAGCTAAGATATACTATCCATAAGTTCAATTCTGGACACAGGAGCAAAATGGCAATTTCGGGTCAAAATACGGTCCGCCATTGGACCCACTTGCACCAAAATTCTTGTCAGGATTAAAGTCATCAAAATCTAGAAAACTATATGTCTATAAGTCCAAAATGATGATACGAACCCAATGGTATATCCACAATTGGATTCCGATGAGCCGATCTCAAAATGACCCGTTGACTCGGACGTTGGAATTCGGTTTGCACGGAAATGCATGCCGGAGCTCCAGTCCACTAAATCTAGCAATGTATGTCAGCAAGTCCAGAATGACGATACAAATCCAACGGTATATCCAGAATTGGATTCTGATGAGTCAATCTCAAAATGACCCATTGACCCAAACTACGGGACCCGATTTACACGAAAATGTGTGCCAAAGCCCAAGTCCACTAAATCTAGCAAAGTATATGTCAACGAGTTCAAACTGATGATATGAACCCAATGGTATATCCAGAATTGGATTCCGATGAGCCGATCTCAAAATGACCTGTCGACCCGGACTGCGGGACTCGTTTTGCACCAAAATGCACGCCGGAGCCAAAGTCGACTAAATATAGCAAAGTATATGTCAACGAGTACAAAATGAGGATACGAACCCAATGGTATATCCAAAATTGGATTTCGATGAGCCGATCTCAAAATTACCCGTTGGCTCAGATTAAGGGACCCGTTTTGTATCGAAATGCGTGTCGGGTCCCATGTTCGTCAAATCTAGCAAACTATATATTAATTTGGTCCAGAATGATGCCACGAGTCCATTATGGCATCAAAATTAGAATCTAATATCCTGGGTCCAAAATTGGAATTTTATAAGTTAGAAATTACTAATTCGGACGGCCAACTTTGGCGTCAAATTCAATCGATCAAACGAGCTCATAATGGAATAAAATTTTAGTGACAAGAAATTGGTTATACCAGTTGTGCACAGGAACCGATGTCACATCTAACGGAGTTGCGACAACGGAGAAACAAATCCATAAAGTTGGCTTCATAAAACTGTCCAAAATAAACACAATTATTCGGTCAATTTCGTGGCCGATTTTGACCTAGCAAATGACAGAATTAACTGCTATAATTTTATGTGAAGGTAGAGCTATATACCAAGATTGTAACGGAGGAAAGAGTTCGACGATCTAACTGTCGGATCGCCCCGTAAACATGCTCAAAGTTACTATCTCGAAACGTGCATTCTGACTTTAAAATTGCGTGCTTCGACTGGATTCCTATTCGAGTCATAGGAATCGTCTACGGTGATCGCTGTAGGGAGCAGGGCTAAGTCGTAGGCATGTTGGACAACACGCGAGGTGACATGTGGTGGTCGACGGTGAGTACGACCTTGCTCGTGCGTATAAAAAGGCGCATATAGTGCGCTGCCACCGCACGAGGGGGCGCACGGGGAAGTACACACTGGCGCGGGGGTACGGTCGTACAGGGAAGCACGACGGGCGGTGTACGGTCGCCGGAGGACTGCCGGGTGATGCGTAGGATGGTGGAGAGCAGTGAACGGTGGGGACTGTAGCAACAGCTGTTATGCGCGCGTGTGGAAGCAGCACAGTTACAGTCTCGTCGGGGCACACGGCTGTATATGGTGCATGCACATGGCTGCACGATGGTGGCCAGCAGACGCTAACAGCAGCAGCAGCAGCCACAGGCCATCGGAAGGTGATGGGTGGCGGTAGGAAGGTAAAGGAAATGGAGGAAAAGAAGAAGAGCAGTAGAAGAAGTGTGGAAGAGGAGTTAGGGAAGGATAACTTTAGGGTTAGGGGCTTCTCATGGAGTGAGGAAGAAGAAGGGAAGGGGTGTGTTCTGGCAGCTAAACAGGGCTGTGTGTGTTTTAAAAGTGAGGGAAAAAGAGGGTGGTTTAGGTCTTTTGTTTTAGTCATAGGGTGAGTTGTGTGTCATGTGAGGGAGTGTATATGCGGGTGATGGAAAAGGTAGAAGCCACCACATGGTTGGCCCCTTTTTGGTTTGTTTTAATGAGAGGAGGTTGAGTGTGTGCTAGGTTAAGCTATATTTTAGGAACATGATCAATGGAGTTGTCCATTGGATTTTTGAGTGGATAGATTAGGTATTTGGTATTTTATATAGAGGGAAATTGGTGTTTTGTGTGTCTCATATGAGTGGCCACATGAGATTGGGTTGGATGTTGGGTTAGATTGGGTTAAGTTTGGGCTAGGTGTGATCAATGGCTACAAATTTAGTCATTTATAATCATTAATAAAATAGTAGCATACAGAAGCTCAATTGGATGGCACGCAAGTGTCATGTGCATAGTAGGATCAAAATAGGTCAAACCATATATTGGGTCGATTAGGTTCAATTGATGTCGAGTCCCGAAATTAAATTGGAAGGTCAGGTTTTACGATAGATGGTCAAATGGCCTAAATTAATCCAAAAGTTTCACGATGTAAATATAGTACAAAGGAACAAGTTTGAGTGGGACATGATATATCAAAGTAAAGATAAACTTGTCTACATCAAAACTCATGAAGGACATTTCGAGAGATCGACATCTTTAGCACTCCAAAAATCAAAGTCATAGAAAAGTACATTTAATAATCAAAACTAAATATAATAATAAAAATATTTATTGAAAATAATTCATGTCAAATTTAAAAAGAAACCCTAAAATCCAGGGGGCTTACAACCTACCCACTTTAGAGAATTTCGTCATCGAAATTACAATAAGACATAGTATAAAAGGATTGAAGATTAATATCTTAAAGGAGTCATGTACGAATAGTCGTACATAGTTCATGTGAGATGTGATGCCACTAGTATATAGGTTACATATCCTACCAAGTGCTAGAGTACATCTCAACCTTATAAGCAAAAACAACTATGGTCGTGATTCTAATAATAAAGTTTTGGAAAGGGGTATTCTAGTCTGCAATAGTCCTGTATACTATCAGGTACTATTGGTTAATTACTCTATAATAGAATTACTATCAATTCAGTACTACTCCTATATGGGTCAGCGGTTCAATAGGTTAGAAAGAATTGACTCGGTTGCACATAACTAGAGTGAGGTGTCATAGGGTGATTTATAGGATCATAGCGAGAAGGTAAGTTTAGGAGAATTGCAAACAGAGAAGTTACAAATAATGTATGGAGAGTTTTAAAAAGTTTCGAAAGAAATTTTCCACAAGAATAAGATATGACTAAGTAGATACTTGATCATGAATTTGGAAGGAATGGCGTTTAGGGTAATATGAACATTAGACAAAGGAGGTATGAAATCAAGGATTTGGATTTGAGATCAAGGCATGGCTAGGAGGAATTGGGTCTTCTTAATCATATTTCTTAGGACGATCAAATTGCTAAATCGTGATTCCGTGATTTACAAACATAAGAATAGGAAAGGAAGAATAGGGGTAGGCCTAAAACAACAACTTTCGATCACCTGGAATTATATGAAAATCAAGCCAGCTGAAGCAATTGTACACAAATGGTTTAGCATATCTATCAGGTTCCTAGGACAACATATGGTCCCTCAAATACGGCTAGCCAATCTTAATCCGTAATCAACTCATAGTATTCGAAAGTCCTTTATATCGTCATGTCTCCATTAGTATACTCTATTTCTTCCTAAATGTAATTTTTGCTAACTCAATATTAGGCTGCTTATAATATCCTTTATCCTTGAAAATACACCGACATTTAATGTATCGTCTAATATGCACAACTCTAGATCCCATTTGTCAATTTATCTAGGGTAACTCTATATCTTGAAATATTTCTTCTCATCTCATGTTATAATCTTCATCAGGTGCTTATAATTTTTCATATCAACATCTTCTTATTTCATTATCATTTTTCTAACCTTACCTTTATGTGTCATAAATTTGTATCGTCCGTCTCCTCGAGATAATCTCCTTATTCTTTATCTGGATCTTAACTTTAAGATCTTGCTTAAGGCATGGTTCTCTTTGTAATCCTCTTTATGTCATCATAGATAACCATGGTCATAATCCTCGTCTCGATAAACCCTTTTATTCTAAAAGTTTCAATCTTGTTCATCATCATTTATTTGGACTAAACATATTGTTCCTTATAATTCTCTCTTCTTGTATATCCACTACTTATCCTCAAACTAATACAATGTTCCAGTTGTAATTCCTCTAGGGTCTCTAACTAACTTGTATTAACAAGGGTTTACTAGTCTGTCTCTTGGGTACGGTTCTAACTCTATTCCTAGATCCCTGGCTACGATTAATCATCGAGGATCATAATAAATTTTTAAACTTTATCAACCCTGAAACTCCATGCTATACTTTCATAAACCTTAAGTCATATCCAATAACAGCTTAACCATTGTTCTACCTTATATATCCATAAGCAATTGTACGTTTCTCACAAGCACGTCTAATACCTCCTATCATACTCTAACTCCATTGATCACTCTTCTAGTCCCTTTCTCTAATAGTTTATTCAAGGTTTGACTCATCCAATATAGAGTTGGTTGACTAGTCTAAATTAGTCTTATCTATTCCTAGATCACATTTCTTTCTAATACCTAATCTTCCTAGGACAATTCCTTATTATCCAAGAAATTTTCTTTTTCCTATTATATTATATTCCTGATTTTTGTAGCCTTTACGTGAAAACTCCTCAAATTTTAGTACAACTCTCAAATCTTATATCCAGTCATGATCATCATGCTTCATCAAATTGTTCATTCAGACGGTTCCTCGATCTTTAATTGCTATTGTCCTTTGAAACATCCAAGTTGTCTCCCTTCAAGTTCAATCCTTACAATCAAAGAATTTTTATGTACCTTCCCTAGTCAACCTATATGGTTTCAAGATAATTCTCTCCAGAACTCTATCTAACTCAAGCAGACGGTGGCATAGTTTTGGCCTAATGGTCCTCATATCTCCTGTTATGGTTAAACCATGCACTATTCTCTATTCCACATCCTATCTTAGAGGGGTGTCTTTCCAGTATACCTACCTTAGCTAATCACGTAGTCCTGTCAAGCATGTGTTACTATATTCTTTCAATTAAAACTTCCTTGCTCAATGTGATAATTTGCATACTGTTGTTGAATCACCAATTTGCGACTCAGTAAATCATTCAACTACAGTGATTTTCCTATAGAAAGTAAAACTTGATAGAAATGTCCTTCTTACTATCGGTCTATCTAGTATAGTTGTCTATCTAACCCCTTTATACCCTGAATAATCACCTAAAAAATATTCTATCTGCCTTAGTCACAATCAATCATAAGATGATGACGAACTGATCGTCAACACAAGGGTCCGTCCTTCCGAGAGAGGGAAGGACGATAATTCATAAATAGTAATTCAAGAATGGTATAATTGAGCACAAATACAAATTTTCAAGGGCGACAGTAGAAGTCAAAGTAATTTCCAATAGCAGTAGTGGATTGAGATTCTAATATATCATCCTAATGCAAGCTCATTCGGTACAGTAACATAACCGAAATAATTTATCTCGACCTTTATGGGCCACCACGAAAATATGTCATGCCCCAGTTCCAAAATATACTGGAACTTGAGGCGCGAGCATGCCAACTAATACAATCTAAGATAAGTTCCCAATTTAGTAGACTTATCCCTAGACGTACTACGTTGTCAAGGTACTAAAAGTAACCGATCGTCTATATCTCAATCCAAAGTACTAAAACGAATACCAAGAATGAACATAATATATTAAAGTTGGCCAGCCAGTAATATACATGTTCGAGCAAGCTCGAGAAAGGAATAAGCTTGGAAATAATAGGCTACATAGCATCATGAAACAAATAAAGGTAAAATGTATACAGAAAAGAGTAAATAAAATACTAGAGAACACACACACACATATATACCTGAACCCTTGATGCATCACGCAGCACCTGCCCAGCTACTCTATACTAACTGATCAACAAATACCTGAAGAGATCACCATATCCTTTGTAGGACGTAGCAAGATACAGGCATACATGCCAATATGAACTGAATAAAATGAACAACCTGAATCATAACACGGTCCAATATCCAGTCATCAATTAGTAAACCATATCTCTGACCAATCCTGATCAATGGATGGCATAACAGCCCATGATAAGACACTGTCCCATGATACGATCCGATATAGGTACACGAACTAACCATTCTATGTGAATGCATGTTAAAGATGACTTTAGAGCGTATGGGTAGGTGAATAAAGAATTTGCATCGAAATACGGGCCGACATCGGATCACGAGCCAGTGTAAACGTACATGCACTAGTATACCTTTCGACCGTACCTAGCGTGCAACTAGTGGCCGCTGTCGAACATATCCCTAGTGTATGTATGGCCCATAACCGGGTAACCGTGCACGTAACCGGGTCCCACTAAGGCTGAAATAAAATAACTGTCTGTCCCATACGCCTAATGATAGTCTTCCCCGCCCATGAACTATGCAAGTCGTATCCACGACTCAAACAATCCGTAACTCAATGCAAGTCTCTAGCCTAGACACCATCTAACTCTATATGTACCGATACACGAACCGCTTGCACTGATGATCAGTCGAATGCATAAGCTTGTGCCAACACAATGAATCCTCACTCACAGTGTCATGTAATGTCTCGTGACAAGTCATAGATGTTATTCGGGATAACTTCACAGTTTTTAGTTGCGTCTACTAACTCTAAGTCACGCACGCACCCATAACATCGATGCATCAACGATAAAACCCAAGTCCTACTTGGATACACACTACCAAGAACACCAACTATCAACACAAGGATAGATACAAATAATGTAAACAGAACAAGTATGGCAAGGTATATCATGCCTGGGTTGATACAGTAATCCGATAGTGTCATACAGGCAAATCGTCAAGTCCAAGAAGGTAGCAACATAGGAGTCTCCATGAACATTGTCGGATGCTGAAACAAACATCACCAACATTCTCGAAATAAGAAAAATAGCTAAGATATACTATCCATAAGTCCAATTCTGCACTCAGGGGCAAAATGGCAATTTCGGGTCAAAATGTGGTCCACCGTTGGACCCGCTTGCACCAAAATTCGTATCAAAATAAAAGTCATCAAAATCTTGCAAACTATTTTTCTACAAGTCCAGAATGAGAATACGAACCCAACGGTATATCCAGAATTAGATTCCGATGAGCCATCTCAAAATGACCCGTTGACTCGGACGTTGGAATACAGTTTGCACAAAAATACGTGCCAGAGCCCAAGTCTACTAAATCTAGAAAAGTGGTTGTCAAGAAGTCCAGAATGACGATACGAAGCCAACGATATATCCAGAATTAGATTCTGATGAGCCGATCTCAAAAGGACCCGTTGACCCGGACTAGGGACCTAATTTGCACGAAAATACGTGTCGAAGTCCATGTCCACTAAATCTAGCAAAGTATATGTCAACGAGTCCAGAATAACGATACAAACCCAAAGCTATATCCAGAATTGGATTCTGATGAGCAGATCTCAAAATGACCCGTTGACCCGTACTAGAGGACCTATTTTGTACCGAAATGCATGTCGGGGCCCACGTCTTCCAAATCTAGCAATCTATATATGAATTTGGGCCAGAACGACACCACGAGTCCATTAGTGGTGTCAGAATTGGAATTTGGAGTTCTGGGTCCAAAATTGAAAATTTATAAGTTAAAAATTACGAATACGGACGACCAACTTTGGCATCAAATTCAACCAATCGAACGAGCTCACAATGAATAAAATTTTAGTGACAAGAAGTTGGGTATACTAGATGTTCATAGGAATTGGTGGCACATCAAACAGAGTTGCGATGGCGGAGAAACAAATCCATGAAGTTGGCTCCAAAAAATGTCCAAAATAAACACAATTATTCGGACAACTTGGTGGCCGATTTTGACCTAACAAATGATAGAATTAACTTCTAAAATTTTAGGTGAAGATAGAGCTCTATATCGAGATTGCAACGGAGGAAAGAGTTCGACGATCCAACTGTCGGATCGCCCAAAAAATGTGCTCAAAGTTGCTATCTCAAAACGTGCATTCTAACTTTGAAATCGGGCACTTCGACGGGATTTCAATTCGAGTCGTAGGAATCATTGATGGGGATCGCTGAGAGAGAGGGGCTAAGTTGTGGGCATGATAAACAATATACGAGGTGACGCATGGTGGTCGACGGCGAGCACGACCTTGCTCGCATACGTGGGAAGGCACATATAGTGCGCTGCCACCGCACGAGGAGGCGCACAGGAAAGTGCACACTGGCGCGGGGGTATGGTCATGCCGGGCAGCACGACGGGCAGTGCACGGTCATCGGGGGACCGTTGGGCGATGCATAGGGTGGTGGCGTACGTCCCCGCGACAGTGGGTGGTCGCCAAAGAAGGCGACAGCAATTACAGGAGCTGCTCACGCGTGAGCGAAAGCAGCACGACTGCAGGCTCACTATGGCACATGGCTGTACGTGGTGGATGGGTACGATAATGCGACGGCGGCCAGTGGCACTAATAACGGCAGCAGCAGCAGTAGTAGGCCATCGGAAGGGATAGGGTGAGGGCAGGAAGGTGAAGAAAATAGAGGAGGAGAAGTATAGTAGAAGAGGAGTTAAGGAAGTGGAACTTTAGGGTTAGGGGCTTCTCATAGAGTGAGGAAGAAAAAGAGGAAGAAGAATGGATGGGGTGTGTTCTGGCGGCTGAATAGGGGTGTGCATGTTTTAAAAGTGAGGGAAAAGAGAGATTGAGTGTGAGGGTAGTTTATGTCTTTTGTTTTAGTCATTGGGTGAGTTGTGTGTCATATAAGGGGGTGTATGAGTGAGTGATGAAAAAGGTGGCAGCCACCACATGGTTGGCCCCAATTTGGGTTGGTTTTAATGAGGGAAGGCTGACTGTGTGCTAGGTTAAGCCAGATTTTAGGAATATGATCAATGGAATTGTCTATTGGATTTTTGAGTGGATAGATTAGGTGTTTGGTGTTTTGTAGAGAAGAAAATTGATGTTGTGTGTTTTGTGTGTGACATGCGAGTGTCCATATGAGATTGGGTTGGATGTTGGGTTAGATTGGGTTAAGTTTGGGCTAGATGTGATCAATGGCTACAAATTTAGTCATTTATAATCATTAATGAAATAGTAGCATATGGGAGCTCAATTGGATGGCATGCAAGTGGCATGCGCGTAGTAGGCTCAAAATAGATCAAAGCCATATATTGGGTCGATTAGGTTGGATCGATGTCGAGTCCTGAAATTAAATTGGAAGTTAGGTCAGGTTTTACGGTAGATGGTAAAATGGCCTAAATTGACCCGAAACTCGTATGATGTAAATAGAGATTCAAAACTCATGAAGGACATTTTAAGGGATTAACAACTCTAGCGCTCCAAAAATCAAATTCACAAAAAAATACATTTAATGATCAAAACTAAATATAATAAAAATATATGTATTTAAAATTTTAAAAAAACCCTAAAATCCAGGGGGCATACACGAGGGTCGAGCCAACCCATTTCCAGAATGATCTCATAGTCCTTAATGTCTAGAACTATCGCATCAAGATAGAGCTTTTTACCTCCTATAAAAATAATTTCGTCTCTACAGACTAAGTTTGCAAGTAGCGACGTGCCCGACGGTATGTTAACACTAAGATCAAGGCCTAACAGTGTCACAGGAAATTGATGCTCGACGGTGAAGTCTGCCGATATAAAACTATACGTAGCACCTGAATCAAACAGTGCACGAGCAAGTTTATTATTGAAAAGCAGTATACTTGTCATGATTACGCCAGATGCGAACGCTTTATCCCAGGTCATGGCGTAGATACGGCCCTGGACATTGGGACGATGGTCATGGATATTTTATGGCACGATCTGTGGAGCCCGAGGTGTTTAGCCTCAGTTTTGTTGGTACTACTGCTGTTATGGTACCGTTGGGTTAGGCCTTCTAGTCGGGAAATTTGAGTATTGATGGCCCGTCTTACTGCAGTGCCAGCATCCACCTTCAGAGATATGGCAATCGGCGACATGGTGCCCAAAGTTGTTACATTTATTGCATCACGTGCCTGGGTTCCACCCTTGGTATCCGCCATGGTGACCGTTGTTTGGACGCTTATGCATGTTGTTGCCTCCTACATTACTATAGCGTTTATTGCTCACAGTACCGGTAGTGGCAGGAGGATACTGAGGCTCCAGGCAGAAGGCGTGGTTGAGTGAGTCGCCCATTGTTTAATACTTGGGCACTGTCACATGATCAGAAATGGAAGGCCTCAGGCCCACTTCGAATCTCTGTGTTCGACTCGTCGCCATTGGCTGGTAGACACCCGTAAATCAGGCCAACTTATTAAATTCTGCAGCTTATTCACGTACCATCACGTTTCCCTGTTTCAGCTACATTAACTCATTCTTCTTCACCTAGTGGATCGCTACAGGTAAGTACTCAACTTCGAAGGCATTGCAGAACGTAGCCCAGGAGTTCGACGCGGTGGAATCATCACGACGGATAGCTTGCTTTTATACCGCCCACCAGTCGTGCACGTTCAATCGAACTTGAAGTTGAGCGCAAGCAACTTTCTTGGCCTCATCGATGCCGAGGAGCTCAAAGTTGTCTTCGATCTCGTCTAACTAGTCGATCGCGAGGAAAGGGTCTTCGGTGCCAGATAAGGAAGTACGAAACGCCTTCTTGAAGTTGGTATAGTCAAAGGTGTTATTCTCTGGCGGCGCAGGCTGAGACGAAGGCTCCCCGAGTGTGACTTCAATCGGTCAGGTCATGGGTTCGACAGTACGGGTTGCAGAGTTCCCGTTGGTCACGACCGTTAGCACTAACTGTCGTAGTGTATCAAGTTGCCTTCGTTGCGTCTTGAATTGTGCATCGAACCGGGCTTCAAATTAGGCATGTCGCCTTTCGGACTGCAGGAGCAGCTTCTCGCTTTCTTGTTGGAATGCTACGGCCTGTCTCTGCTGTATTTCGAGCATATGCAGCATCCGCTCCATAGGATTATCAGAAGGCCCGGCTTTGGAAGGCATCATTCCAATCGGGTTGACGAAAGGCTCGGCTTCGGAACTACTCGAGCCGCCGGAATTTCTCGCCTCGCCCTCTACCCGAGGTTCTGCAACTTCTGGGGAAAAGACAACTCTCATTAGTTTCAGAAAATGTCCTGGGTTCAGCGTATGGAACAACTCATCTTATCGACACGAGGTCAACGGTTCGAGACTAGTGAATCGAGACTGGAAGCCATGGACGTAAAGTCGTTATCTGATACTATTATGTCACGCCTCAATTCCAAAGAATCGATAGTCATCCCTCGGGTTTTATGTCGTGCGAACCTACGTTGCAATGGCACAAGGCATAGTCATAAGGTAATCGAAACACAACATATAAGAGAAATTGCACAGGCAAATTGAAGAACACATTGAGACAAAGAAACTTTGCTTTTTATTGATAATAGACCTTATTTACAGACTTTATTACAGTTGTGCCGCACGAGCTTATATAACATGACTCAAGGAATGCCGATGAGATAGCCGTTACATACATACATCCCTCATTTACATCAAAAGTATTCCAGCCACCTAGATTGGAGGGATGCTGAGACATGTTCCTTAGACTTACAGAGAGTCTTCAAAAGTTGAGCAGTGGGGGTCTTCGACGCGCATTCGAAGCTTCAAAAGCACGAACGTCACCTTGCTCAGTTGGCGCGTCCCTCCTAATTCGTACCACCTGTAGAGAGCGAGGGTCAGTACGATCACATGTACTGGCGAGTGGCTAATTAAAACCCATGCTCTCATTTGTTCAAGCAGTTTGTAAAACATGTTAGCAATTTGTTGATCTTTCTAGCCATGTTAATCAATTCATATTTTAACGTGTTAAGAGGCAATCATTCGATAGATATATAGCATATTAGGATAAATCTTACCCATAGTCGAGCTTGCCATTGCGGCATAACTTACCATGTCCTTTCCTGTCAGATTTATATCGAGGCTTAAAATTTATGGGCAAGTGCGGGTCACTGGCAATTGAAGCCATCATGGACGTATAGCCTGGTCGAGACGACGCCCCTTTTAGTGCGAGTAGCTATTATCTCTGAAATTCCCGAATGACTCGTTCTAGCATCTAGCACAGCTATCTTGCATTCCTCCTAGGTCGAAATGGTCATATGGCCGTGGGTTGCCGTTCGAGGAAGCGAAACCTTGTGCATAAGTTGTCCGTGACCGTGTTAGTATAAAATTAACTTTTCAAGCATGGTCTACAAAATCTTTGAGAGTTAGCCAATTTTCAACGTGTGCCACTTTATCATTGCAACATTCGTTATAGCATTTTGATTCCGAAACTATTTTGCAGATCATGAAATAATCTTATCTCTTTTTTAGAACCTTAAAGTTTCTCTTTTTGTGTGATACTTATATTTTTAGAGTAAATTACTCTAAATTGATACAGTTATCTCGAGTTCTTGATTTGAAATAAAGGTCGAGGTGAAGGAGGTCATCGACTCACCTTAGTTTTTGCTTCAGGCGAGGGACTGGTTGGCTGCCCTTAGATGACGCCTACGCGATCACCTGCAATTGCATAAGCAACTGATTAGAACACTGTGCTATTCAAGGTATTCGATATGAATGTGAAGCTCAAAAATTCAAGCCATAAAAACTATCAAAAACTTTAGCAAAAACACATTAACGAAAACCAAAGCCAAAGCCAAAGCAAGTACGGCAAGAAAAGTAGAGCAACAGGAGGTCTCTCCTGACTCAGCCGCAGAGCCAATCCTCGAGGCACATTCGACTGAATATGGGACTTGATTTCTAAGAAGCATTTCCATAATGAGAAAAGGATCTTAATTCAATCGTTACCGTTCGACCGATTCAACCGATCTTGATCTATCGATCCTGACAAAATCAGTAGGACCATGTTCCTTTCTCGCACACCAGTTGGACAGAAATGAGGCACAATATAGGGATGGGGTACTACAGATGTGAGGGGGGACTTCTATGTAGGTAACAGCGGTATCAAACTGCGATACATGAATCCCTACATGTGTATATATGTGTTACCATCTAGGTAGATAGGTAGCAGTTGTGATAAAGGGGAAGAACTATTGGCAGCATTTATCCATGTGTGTGTGTCTACTTCCTACTGTATCAAGCAACATGTAAGGAGAGTAGTGTTTGTATAGGTATGTGCTAGTATGATATATAGGTATAGGGAAACTTCATGTGTGTACTACTTGTGTGTGTATGGGTTCTGTGTGTAGGTAGAGCAGTAGGTAGTAAGAGATTTTGGAATCGACCTATGTGTGAGATGTGTGAGGGGTTTGATTATGTTTATGGGCCAATCCCTCATGCAGTATAGGTACTAAAAACCTGTGTCAAATTGGGTGAATGAGTTCTCTGTGTATACACAAATGTGTGCACATGTGTGTGGCCCTCACTAGGCAGTATATGCATCATGGGTAAGTGAAGAAGAAAAATGGGTATCAGTGGGCAGTGCTTGCATGGCTCTGTTGCAGTATCTGTGCAGTAATGCACTTGTGCATACGTCAAGTTTGGAAAGAATAGGTTGTGTGTATATATACATGTGGGTTGTGTGTTTGGATTGCCTATATGTGTATTTATGTGCGTGTGGTTTAGATAGGGTGACAGCAGGGGGTTCACACATACACCTATATAAAGTGTGTTTGTGTCAATAGAGAGTGTGTACATATGTTGGGGTTGCAATGTGTGTGTATGGATATACATACACATATGTGTTAGTGTATAGGGGTGAAAGTGTGCTCCTGTAAGAGGGTATTAGGGAGCAGCAAGCAGCAGGGTATTGGGAGGTAGTGTACCTTATCATACAGGCATTTGAAAAATGAAAATAGGGTGTGAGGGTGAATATTTGCACAGGGTTTGTCCCTGTGTTGACAGCAGTATGCCCTGTTGTTGGTCTGTACAGTGGCAAGGCTGCAGGAACTTGGAAGTTCCTATTTGCACACAGGTATAGGGTTCACCTTGGCCTTGGCTTGTCCTGTCCTACATAACAGCAGGCAGGAGAGGCTTGGTTTAGCCTGGATTAGTGTGTTCACAAGTGCACAGGCATGAGGAGGCTTGGCTATTGGCTTGGCTTGCTGATTGCATGGTAGCAGTAGTTAGCTCCCTATTGCAAAGGGTGTTGGCAGGGGGCAGTATGCCTATGCACATAGGAAGACAGGAAGAGCAGGGGCTTTCCTGCAGCAGCAGGGGTTCCTTTTGGTTTGGCTTGGTCTGTTGTAGGCATGGCCTATGTAGTAGGCAGAGGGGGTGCACAAGTACAGGGGCTTGGCTGCCTGGTTGCATAAGTATGTAGGGGATTTTCTTTCTATTAGCAGGAATTTCTTCCTATTTGGGACAGTGGACAGGGCAAAGGGGCTAGTTTGTCTGTACAGGATTGGGCCTATGCACAAGTACACATGTGAGTTTTTATGTGAGCAGTGTATGTGTTTGTAATGTTTGTCTGAGTCACATATGACTGACAGTACACAATATGTTAGTGTGTGGGTGTGACACACACCTGAGTGGTTAGTGTGTGAGTGTATGACACACACAAGTATGTGTGTAATAGGTAGGTAACATAGGTAGTGTAGGTATATGATTACATGTGTAGGTAATGTGAAATAGGTAGTGTGTTAGGGTATAGGTAATAGGAACTTACCTGTGAGTTAGGGTATAGGTAATAGGAATTTACCTATGTGTTAGGGTATAGGTAATGGGAATTTACCTATGGGTGTTAACATCGGTAAATGGAATAGGGTAAAGGGTAAATAGGTAGGGTATTTTAAGATACCCTATAGGCTTCCCCTAATTAGGTAAAATACCTAGGTAAGGTCTAGGATAGCCAAGTATAGGTTGGTTTATCTTGGTATGATAAGGTATTTACCTAGACGCCTAGGTTTGACTTAATTTGACCAGGGTTGACTAGTTTTACCCTAAAAGTCAACATTTGAGTCAAATTGACCTAGTTTGACCATGTAGACCTAGATTTGACCTAGATTGCATATAGCATCTTAGATATCCATGTTTAACACACCAAATCACTAATTAATATTAATATTTCATATTTCGGTCTTTGTGATTCTACTTTGGACCTCGTTCACATTTTTTGCTCAGGACCACAGGCGAGTACATTCTCTGATATTTTTTTACCTTGATAATTTCTATATAATTACTTTATAGTGTTTTACTTGTTTCCTGACACGAGGATACACGAAATAGTATACTTTGGATCCCATCATGAGATATTATTTTTCCCGAGGACCCTGTACATGTCTTGTGCTTTCTTGTTCATGTATAGACACTAATTTAGGAGTGGGTTGGCCCCTGCTTCATGAATTCTATGTCGTAACATGACATGGTTGGATGCATTTTACTACTCGGGGATTGGGGAGTTATTAGCATTTTATGTGATCATACCCAAAACTACTTGTGCATAGCTCACCCTCACCCCACGTAGGATGCAGTTTGATCTTATATTACTTGTGCATAGCTTTCCATATATGGTCGGCCTAATCTATTCATGTACTTATGCATAGCTGGTCATATGGAATAGCATGATACTGTCCCAAGCCGATCATATAACACTCTAATATCTCAAGGCACTGTATAGTATTATATAATATATTTTGATTACATGCTGATACACCGTATTTTTAATTACTTACATGTACTCATTTACCATGATATGATTCATGTCTATCCTATATTTCTTGCTGTTCAGATTTTTCTATCCATCATGTATCACATTTACATACTGTAATTTATAGCATTGTCAATTTAATGAAACTTCTATTAGTGTTTTTACTTCGCTCCAATCCTGACTAGATAACATTTTTTTAGAGGACTTTTGTCCTACTATGGACTAGGGGTAGATGATGACGTTGCTCAGGAGATTCCTGTGGAGCCAGTACTTGTTGAGGATGTACCTCTAGTAGTGCCTTATCTAGTCGCTAGGTTTGCTTGATTTGTCACTAGTTTGATATATTTGGGGATGTTATATTATTTTAGGATATGTATTATTTGACACAGACTTCCACACTTGTTTGTATGAGACATATGCTACTATTCTATTTTTATCATTCATTATCATCTATCAATATCGTGCTATTATCTTTCTCTAGATTATGTGATTGAGTATTGTCTATAGATGTCATATTATTCCTCTGATAAGCTATATAGTTGACAGGTTATATTTCATATTTGTTATACTATTTAGATAGTGTTGTTGACCTATACAGTGTTATAACGTCGATATTGCAGTATAGGCTGGACGTACCCACATGCTTGTGTCCCAAAACTGGGTGTAGGCCGTAATACATCTTTGTGGTGGCCCATGTAGGTCAGGCTTTGTGATTAGAGGGATGTCCTTGTAGTACAACGACTTAGTTGTACAATTACGAGCCTGCGATAGGATATAGGAAATAGGATATTAGGATGAGAGGATACTCAATCACAATAGGGATTCCTTGAAAGATTCCTGGGTGGACCTCTGAGAATCTAACTATAAACTCCATCTAAATATGTTTCCACTTGTTTTCGTTGTTCGTTGTCAAAATTGATTCTGGTGTTTATTGTTGACTTTGATTTTGCATCGAAATAAATTTTATGGACTAAATTAAAGTATATTCTGATGAGATACTTGATGAGGAAAGAGGGAAAGGTAAGTGTCTGTTTTAGTCACGGGGTCTAGGGTTTATCGAGGCCATACTAGCTAGCATAGCAAAGACACGAAGCCTGATTCTGGTATGATTATTTTAGTTGTGAAATTTAGAGTTTCTCGCAGCCATAAAGGTTGGCATGGTGAGAATTCTAGATATCATGATTGTAGAGGTGCATGCCTAAGTTATGTACTCTATCATTTATTGCAACTATGCTTACTGGCGTGGCGAGGATTTTGGGTAACATGATTTCAGATAGACGTGTATGATTATCAGATTATATTTTAGTTTGGTTCTTAATATGTCGCCTCTATCATTCAACCTTGTTATTATTGAGTTATGTCCCATCATCCCAAGTAGTTCAGGATAGAGATATCTTTGATTCCCCAGTCTAGTCCTTTGCAGAGTTTTACCTTCAATAGTTCCTGAGGTTTCCTTGAGTAGTGTAGTAAATGGTGATTTGTAGAATGGTTAGTGTCTAGTTGAGTGTCAATATTGATTCTTAGGAGTGTAGTTCATGAGCCTGAGAGTGGTTCCTGGTTGGGTATATGAGTATTTGGTACAATATATAAGCCTATAAATGACCAATAGCGTAGTGTCCTAGCAACCATATTTTTTTGATAGGTGTTAGTATAATACCCTGAGTAGAATGTACGAGTATATATGTGTGTTCATATCCATGAGATGGTAGTTTAGCGTTAGAATTAGAAGTAGTAACCCATTGTAGATAGTGTTTATGCTTATTATGATAATTACTAGTGTTTATAATTATATTGAATGATCATCTATCTTGTAATCCTTTGATGATTTCTTGTTTCCATCTATTTTTCTAGTATGACACCCGTGACCAGAGCCTATCGTCTGAGAGCGGCTACAGTTCTGCAGATGGCTGAGGCCGTACTTCCACCGCCTATTGCTCCGGAGGTATTGACCCCTTCTGCTGACCAGGAGATAGTTGTACTGCACATTGTCGAGGAGGTGGTAGCAGCCTTACCAGAGAGTCCTCCTCCACCTCCTGCTATAGAAAAGATGGCTGCAGCTTCGTCTGAGACAGAGAGTCCTTTTCCACCTCCTCCTCTGCCTCCTGGAGTGGTACCTTATGCCATATTCTTATGAGGCTTGCCTGTTGATGGGGTTCAGATATTTGGACTTCTTCAGGACGTGTTAGAGACCCAGAGTGTTCTGACCGAGATCCTAAGGGAGCAGAGTCAGAGGATTTGGCAGTTGTGGGACCCAGCACATTCTAGAGGAGGAGAGCCTAGTTCCAAGATAGTGAGGACAAGCATCCACCTTGGGCCTTAGAAGCGCCCAAACCTTCAGCCTATGCCATACATTCCAGTTTGGATTTCTGCTCTGCAGAGGCCGGTTGAGAGGGTGCCTACCTGGGCCTACTGTAGCAAGATGGGGCATGTATGGACTGATTGTAGGAAGAGGTAGGGGTTGTGCTTGTTTTGTGGGTAAGCTACACACCATACGCTAGACTATGCAAGTGCACCTCTTTTAACTGAAGCCCGGGCTCAGGAAGGGAGTTCTGGCCACTAGACACAGTTGGATGTAAGTAGTTAACCCAAATTCTGGTATGTCTTCTTGAGATGAGTTGATGATGTAAACCCCCCTTTCTTCAATTAAAATTTTCTATAAAAATAGATTGGAAATATATATATATATTTATATATTTATATATATATATATATATATATATATATATATATATATATATATAAATATATATATAAATTGGAAATAAATTGGAATATATATATATATATATATATATATATATATATATTTATATATATATATATATATATATATATATATATATATATATATATATAGAGAGAGAGAGAGAGAGAGAGAGAGTTTGTAACTCTCTTGATAATTAAAATGATTACTATTCTTTGAATAAAATAAATAAACAAAACCAAAAACAAAACAAATGCAATTTTATTTATAAATAAGTTTAGACTAATACTTATATATATATATATATATATATTTTTTTTTTTTTTATATATATATATATATACTTATATATATATATATATATATATATATATATATATATATATATATATATATATATATATATTTTAAATATATTTGTATTATCATAAGACTTTCGAATTTTACAGCACCCCCTTAATTCCGGTAGCAAGAAGACTGGACACTGTATAGACATATATATTTTAACCTAATCTCCTCTCTCTCTCTCTCTCTCTCTCTCTCTCTCTCTATATATATATATATATATATATAGAGAGAGAGAGAGAGAGAGAGCCTAGTTCCAAGAGAGTGAGGACAAAGCATCATCATGGCCCTGCTGATAGGTCAAGCTGAAAGTGGGGCACTCCTATTCACATTGGGGTGACATATTATCAACCTATGTTTTCTAAGAGACATCTCACTAACTATCAAGACAAAATCACTCTTCCTCCTAATTGATATCAGTGCCCCTTTTTACTAAATCAAATCTTTAATTCTATTTTTCAAAAGTTTCATAATATTTTTTCTCGAAATAATCCACCAAATTTTATTAATCGTTATGGACCATCAAAGATTTAGCACAACTTAAAATTTCATGTCTCTTCTACTTCATACTCGGGACATTAGATCGATAACTCAATTCCTAATTTCCTTCTACAAAATCTTTAGTCAAACCTCAAGATAAAACCGATTGTATTATTAACCTTTTTTTTATAAATTATTTTTTCACATTCAATTTCTATATTCAAAGTTTATATTAATTCTCCAAACTTAGAAATTCAAAATTTAAATCAAGTTCTCAATTGTAAATTTTAATCCCAGAAACTGAAATATAAATTACATCGTCAAGCTACTATCATCCTCAAAGTCAAATCAATTTTCTCAATTTAATTAATTAATTAATTTATTTATTTATTTAATTTTTCTGCTAACTCAAATATGTCATAAATATTCTTCTCAAAATTCTCAATTTTTATATATTTTTATTATATCTATATATATATATATATATATATATATATATATATATATATATATATATATATATATATATATATATATATATATATATATATTATATATATATATATATATTTCTCTATTGCCTTATGAACACCATATAACAGTTCCACCGACAATGCGTAGATAAAATTTCAAACCATAATTTGGACTTGACAATAACAACTACTACCCAACTTGGAATTCACTTACCCTTCACACAAGATCACGCCTTTTTGAGAAAATCTTCCTAAGCCATTTAATAGTTCCTTGATGTCACGCCCCAGTACCGGAATACGGGGACGGACGTAGGCCAGCTACATCGTATAAGGTACAAATACATCATACGGCGATTACGGCTGTCAATCTTGTTGGGTATCCTATTATGTAATCAATCTATGGCCTAAATTCGATTTCATATCCACAGGCAATAAAAATGAAATAATAAGCAAGAGAGAATCATATGGAAAGCAGGAAATAATCATATAATAATCATGAAATCTACAGTACAGGATAATAATGTAGATGAGTATACCTTCCCACAATTCCTATCATGGTCTGGAACTGAAGCACATCCTCCAAGTAAAGTTTGAAAGATCCACAGGGTCGGTCACTAGCAATCTGGGAACAATCCAGGGTTGGTCAGGCCAACCGCAGCAAGTACCAGAAAGGATGGCTCAAGGACGGGCAAAGAAAAGCCAGTAGGATAAAATATACGACAGGAAAAGCATATAAGAACAGTAAATAAGGGTAAGAATCGTGCGGTACCAACACACGATAACAATCCACAACTAATGCAGCTAAACAACCAACAATCATCACAATCTCCCTAACACGCAATAATGTTTGCTTCGCCAACTGGGACTCGATACCAACCAGCTTTGCAAGCAACAAGCCAAACAATTTAAGTGAATGCGGCCACTGAAATGCCTACGGCTTTCTATGTGGAGGTTGGCCTACCCTAACGATTCAAAATATAGAAATCTTCAGATCGTATCGATCTAGCAAGCTAGCGGGGCTAAATATACCAAGACTAGATAAGCATTGGTCCCTCATAAGTCCACCGTGCGAGCATGACAAGCATGTAGTACATAGTAGGTAAAGTAGCCGGATAATGCCATCAGCTAATGCGGAAGGTAACAATATCCGTAGCGGCCAGCTTTGCACTCCATGACTAATGTCTGGGAAGCGGCTAGTACTGCACGATCTCGGGATCCCGTTCCCTCCCAATGCTTTTACTAGTTTAAGTTACCTATATTATCCCTACAGTTATCCGAAATCACATGCCGTGGTCACATGATTATCCTCCTAGATGTCGTTCCTTAGTAAGGGAATGCTAAGTAAGAATCAACATCAGCACCTATAGTCCCAGTTGGGTTTCATTCTTAGTATTATACAACAAGAAAGCAATCAATCCCGACCACACTAAGATTACAGGCCAACTACCAAGGTACCCGTGTAGGTAATTATATCATAGAGCTAGAATAACAGGATTGCATCGTAGTGCAATATAATCAAGAAGATAGCTCCTTAAAGTATTAGTAGACAGCTAGCACCTCATAGTGCCAATAGACAGGGTCAGTACCTCAAAGGCTAAGCTAGAATCATAGCACGGATGCACGTGGTCATGTCAGAAACAAGAACAATCAATCAAACACATGAAGTTATCTGCCCACATTGTGGCATAGATATCAGATCAGGTACATGGTCAGAATCTCTACTAGAATAGCATCTCAAGTACACATGGGAGCCTACATCTCTAATCATCAAGTTGGTCTATCTACCGGATCAATCTATCAGTAGTCTCCTATCTATAAAGAAATACATATTATGTCAGGAAAGACGATCACCAAATACCAAGCTAATCGCTGTAATCAATGCTAGGCCCTCTGGCTCACAAGAATCTTCTGCATCAATGATCACAAGCTATCAGGAAACAAGCCTCTCAACTACCAAGATATTGCAATCATACCAGATTTTGGGCGCTTGGGAAGTCGAGTAAAAATTCACATAATTATACCCTTGATATTCTTCTCGTTCCGTAAAACACTCGTACAATCATCAAAATCCAGGAATCCACATAATCATATCTGAGCAAATAAACACCATCTAAAAGAAAATGACAACACTACCCAAGAATCCACGTGAGTCTACCAAGTCAATATCACGGGATCATACTTCATATAATACCCAATCCTCATATATATCCAAAGGTCGCAAATCCTAATACATAGGACAACTGTCAGCCCTATCTAGCTAGACTAGGATAACTCCTAGAATGAATGGTCAGGAGACAAGAATATATTAATTAATGCCATAAAAAAAATGGCGAGGATTGCATGAATCGCTATGGAGCAGATCCATAATCCTTAAACAAAACAAGGACCACGGTTGCAGATTGTCCCCCGAGTGGAACCGCGCTCCTCGCGTTATCCGACGGACAAGACAGGTCAAGTAGCTAGGCGACTAATCTAGTCATGAGTATACCTACTGGTGCTAGAATCAGGTTAACTATACTATGATAAACATGTATGAGTCTGGTTTAGCAAACGAAAGGAACGGTTCTGCCCAAATCTTTGAACCAAATTCCCGATCAAAAATTTTGGAAAAATTTGGCAGAGCCTCCTTTGTATTCTGGACGGGAGCTCCCAGCGAATTGGGGCTAAATCCACTCGACGTAACCCATCGCAGAATCTCAAATCGAGAACACTAAGTCCCGGGTTCCAGCAGTACTACAATGCGTACTGTTAACAAAACCATAGCAGAGAACACTAAGTCTCGGCCTCAAGCAGCACTACGATGCTTACTTGGCGCCAAGCCAACATAAGCAACAAAAATTGCCACGCAGGGTGCATTACGAACCCACATTCATATCCAAGCCACAAACACAGTCATAGAAACAGCTAGCAAAGCCATTGCCCGACCATGAGTCGGACACACGACTTATGGAGACAATCCATACATGTGAGTCGTGCTCGTATCCTCGGAGGTGTGGATGACCCGTCCGAGTTGTCTGATACGGTCACAACCCGGTGTCGAACTAAGCTATCCTAAGTTATCATTATGGCAGTTCTACTACTAAGCTATACTACTCACGATTATACAATTACAATTAGAATTAAATACAATAAATCCAACAGGAGCACGAGAGCCGTCGATGAGCAAGGGATACTTGCCTAGAGGGCTCGGCTAGGTAAGCAAGTCTTCAGCAATCATGATTCAAGCTAGCACGTCCATCGAGGTCCTCGAAAAACAAAATAAACAATTATTAGCATTAATAATAAATTAATGGAATAATCACAGGGGATGGCAGAAGGCTATATCGCATAGATCCCACAAGCAGTACTGGAATCTGGTACGAAAACTGAGGTACGCTGATCGACACAGATACCCAAATCGAGACGTACATGTATATCAAGACGCATACAAAAATTGAGATGACACGAAGATCGAGACGAACGAGAAACATAATATGCACGTAAATCAAGATGTGTACGTAGATCGAGGGATCAGGAATATTGGGATAGCAAACGAATCATCACGACACGCAAATTGAGGCATGCATGCAAATTGAGGCGGTACAAGAATCAAGGAAGCTCGCAAATCAATGCGATAGACAAATCGGTGCGTGCACACAAATTGGAGCGACATGGATCACAAGATAGGCACAAAGGGTAAGACACAAAAAATGAGGCGATACGCAAACCGAGATGGCATGGTGCTCGAGGCAATGCGGGGCTCGAGGCATCCCGCTACCCAAGGCAGTGCATGGATCGAAGTGGCACAAAAACCGAGACCACACACAAATCTTGGTGCACATGTTCCGAAAAATACGAAGAACGAGAGTACGCTGCTCGAGGTAGCACACTGCACGAGGTAGTACGCTGGTCGAGACAACACGCGGCCCAAGGCACAAGGCTCGAGAAAAGATAGGGGTGCTCGAGAACCCTCACCGGCGGAGAAACAAGCGCGGCGGCGGAGCTCTAGCCGCCAAAAAGAAGAAAAGAGGGGGAGGAGTTATCGGTGAGCTCGACGAGGTCGACCGGCCCACCGAAGGCGGAGACAAACGGCGGCAGCAGCTCACGACGGGGCTCTGCGACCGGGGAAGACAAAGAGGAAGGGGAAGTTGGAGGAGGCGGGAGCCGTCGTCGAGGAGGAAAGAGGAGTAGACGACAGTGATGGTGCTGGCGGTGGTGGAAGCATCTCACGGCGGTCGTTCGTGCCGCGACGAGGGCGAAGGGGGTAGCCATGGCGTGGGTGGCGGATGGAGGTAGCAGCCATGGCAGCCGAAGTGGAGGTGATGTGGTACTGTTGGTCGAGGCGATCGGGCGGTGGCCGGAGGTGCCTAGACGGGCGGGTGAGAGAGACAAAGGGTGGAGAGAGAGAAGAGTAGAGGAAAAAGGAGGAGAGCTCGGGAGTGGGGGGTGAGCAGCTGGCTCCAGTGAGGGGAAGACAGGAGGAGGAGAGAGAGGAGAGCTGAGAGAGAGAGAGAGATTGAAAAGAGTGAGAGATATAAAGAGAGGAGGGGAGCTGATGATCGTGTGTGAGAGAGAGATGAGAGTGAAAGAGTATTGGTTGGGGTTAAGGTTAGGTAAAGCGGAGGGGTAGGTTAGGTTATAATAATAATAATAACAATAATAATAATAATGATGGGATAACCATAAAATAAAAAATAACAAATTTTACTCCAATACTATTATTAATAAAAACTAATGCTAACAACAATTTAATAGCAGCTATAATAATTGAGAATGAGTCCTCAACCAGTCCAAACAGGAAAATAAATAAAATTTAAAACAAATATGAAATTTTAAAATCACTGAAATATGAATACAATCATATACATATTTTAAAAAATAAGGATATGACATCCTACACACCTTACAAAGATTTCGTTCTCGAAATTTCGAAATCAATTAAAAATAGGGTTTTCAAATCTAGTACCTATATATCATGAAAACACTAACCACCTTATAGAAATCAAGTAATACAACTAGAAATGAACAAAATCTAAATTTGAAAACATAGAAGAGAACAATATCTAATTACAAAAATCAACTCGTACGGTAAATCCAAACAACGAAGGAATCTTGAAAAATCAAAATCTTACGTGCACGAAATAACTCAACAAATCAAAACAAGTACAAAATATCAAAAACAATATAAGAAAACCCGAAATCCTAACTGCATAAAAATCCACAAAAATCATAAAACCTTGGATATTCGTCTCAAACCGACGATAGTAGTTTCCTCATTTCCGATCATAATGTTTGTCACGATCATTCATTGCCGCGCCATCCGGAATGGCTGCAAAAGATTCACCACGGCACTATAATCGAGCGGCTACAACTTTCATTACCATGCCATTA
This sequence comes from Iris pallida, assembly GCA_029216955.1. Taxonomy (NCBI): domain Eukaryota; kingdom Viridiplantae; phylum Streptophyta; class Magnoliopsida; order Asparagales; family Iridaceae; genus Iris; species Iris pallida. Next base: position 87,121 of record JANAVB010001749.1, on the reverse strand, counting down.
AGGTATACTAGGGTCACCCGGTCACTCTTGACAAATACCGAAAATGAATCAAATTCATAACCCAAATGTCCAAGTCACTAAATCATAAAACATCTAACAATATAACGTGACAGTCCTAGGAAAATAATCAAAATCCAAAATCTAGGCCAATCATAATATATGTCCAAAAACACATTCAATAATAATCATAAGATAGTTTTCTAGAAAAGTACTCCAAATTCAAAATTCATGTCAAAACATATTGTATAGAAAATATATCTATAATCAAAATTATATCTGAAACATATAATCATGATTACAGAATTTTTCAGAATCAAAGAAGCTGAATTGATACAAGAATATCTACTAGATACTCAACAAATGTTAAAATATCCAATCTCAGAGTCCTGATGAAATCTTCCTTCCACGACAATCACGCCAATGCTCGAAGAGAGCGATAATGATGCTAAGTTAACACGAAGTCAATGCACGAAATTGATAACAGGAAATCAACCAAGGCAAAACACCGGTAGAGAGTACATAACCCAAGATAGATAACGAGTAACCCAAAGATAGACAAGACATCGTCTTATCTGATAAAATGATCGACATGACCAACTATAGGATCATGTCTATCAAACAAGGAATAGAGGTAGATAACAACGAATAAGACATGGCCAAGCAAGATAGGTCTAGGTAGAGATGAGGACCACTTCGCAAGTTCAATGGAGCGAAGGACAAGTGTAACAAGTTGGAATACCAAAGAATAGTGGACTGAGATCAATAATCATGTGATACCCAACAATATCTCAAAACGAGACCTGCATGGGCCACCACTAAAACCGTGTCATGCCCTAGTACCCAAATACGGGGACGGACATAGACCAGCTATACTATATAATATATGAATACATCATATGGCAATTACGGCTGTCAATCTTGTTGGGTATCCTAGTATGCAATCAATCTATGGCCTAAATCTGATCTCATATCCATAGACAATAACAATAAAAAAATAAGCAAGAGAGAGAATCATATGGAAAATAGGAAATACTTATATGACAATCATGAAATCTATAGTACAGAATAGTAATGTAGATAAGTATACCTTTCTACAGTTCCTATCATGGTCTAGAACTGAAGCACATTCTCCAAGTCAAGTCTGAAAGATCCACAGGGTCGGTCATTGGCTATCTGGGAACAATCCAGGGTTGGTCAGCCCAACTGCAGTAAGTACCAGAAAGGAAGACTCAATCACGGGCGAAGAAAAGCCAGCAAGATAAATATATGATAGGAAAATCATATAAGAACAGTAAATGAGGGTAAGAATCGTACGGTACCAACACACGATAACAATCCATAACTAATGCAGCTAAATAACCAACAATCATCACAATCTCCCTAACACCCAATAATGTCTGCTTCGCCATTTTGGCAAGTTTTGGTTTTCATGTGATTTACTTCGGTTCTCTCATAGTCTCTTGGTTTGGCAGATCAAATTATTTTTTTGCTTCGTTCCTAACAAAAAGAATATTTACGATTTAGTAGAGTTATTATAGAACTTTATGGATACTTGACAATTTGGATGATATTGTTAACTCTTTCATTGAATTGAATTATGAGCATTAGACTTGGATATATGATATGGGTTCAGGAACTGTTTTTAAGTACTTGAGATTTATAGGAAGATTTTGTTTCATTAAATTTGAAAGAAATAAGGATAATCGGCGTGTTTGTTGTTAGATTGCTTGTTTGATTTTGAATTTTTAGGACTTAAGTACTTGAGATTTGTAGGAAGATTTTGTTTTATTAAAGTTGAGAGTAAGATGGATGATCGGTGTGTTTATTGTTAGATTGCTTGCTTGATTTTAAATTTTGAGGACTTGGAGAGCTCTGATACAAAGGTGGTCATACTAGGACTAGAAGGATAATTGATGAATTTATAATTCATGTTTTATAAATGGACAAGTTTAGAGAGGCACAACTACTTGACGAAGGACTATAGAGGATTAAAACACAAGTTGAGGTTGGACTAACAAATAGATAAAAAATTCATGAGGATATATAGTTGAAACTTGGGGATAGACGTTGTGTGCTTGATGGGGAGCATTAGAAGGATATTGAGAATGAGTCACTTAGTTCACAATATGTTGTACACCTTGAAGCAACAAGAATATACATGGACTTACATAACTATGTATGGTGCGAGGGAATGAATAGGGAGGTTGTTCATTTTACTTTGAGATGATTTGTGTGCTAGCAAGTTAAGTTAGAGTATCAGAAAGAAAGAAGATTGCTTTAGTATTTGCCTATTATGAGATAGATGTGGGGCCTAATCTATCTTATCAAGAGACACTCGTGGAGATATTAAGCCACAAAGAGAAAGCATTGAGGAATAATATATATATTTAATATGTGTAACAGACATCACTACCTTGGAGAGTCAATTTAGAAGGGAGATGATAAAATACGAAGCATTTTTCCTCACCTTTCCGAAGCTAGAAGGCAACTATAGTCTTAGATTAATTATATTTTGATGTAGCATGGATTCCAACTCTGAATCCTTTTAGGATTTTTTTTTTCTTCTACTTTATCTTTTTTATAGAGTTGATAAGAATCGTATTTCTTTTAGGACTCTTATTTTGACTCTATCTTTTATTAGGATAGGTTTTATCTTTATTTAACTATGATTAGGTTGTCATAAAGTCCTATAAATAGGCACATTCTCTAAGAAACATTGTATCTCTTGACACAGATTTTTTTGGATTTTGGACTTTACTCCTACGACAATTTAGGCAAGTACACTACAACTTACATTTATATTGTATTTCTTTCTGTAATTATGTATATTGGACACTAGAGTGACACGTGTTAGCATTTATTTTTATTGTATATTGATTGATTGATTATCGGGATTAGGGGAAATACTTAGTTGCTATGTGATCAATCCTATTTAGTGTAATATTGTGGATAGTCTAGTCACACATCGTGCACGTATGACTAGACCGGACCACACCATTGGTACTATTGTATTTTATTGTGCTTATTGTGTGACAGTCGATCACATAGGAACTAGTATTTCAAATCACTTTTGTATTATTATCTTATTGATTCAGAGTCACTTTGTATGTCCATCTTTTGTTCAGCTCATTACATTATAGATTACTTTGTACATTCATATTATATGGTTGTAATTTGATCCTTTCCTGACTGGATTTGTTACAGGTGAGACTGATGACCTTCTCTATACTAGTTATTATTGTCCCGCATATAAGGCGACGAGGGGTGACCTAGCTCAGGTGGTCGAGCCAACTGTAGATCTGAAGATCTAAAGCGTGGAGTGTTGTAGTAGGGAGTTGAGTTATATTGTTCAGTGTTGTGTTGTTGGATGAATGAAATTATAGCTTAGGATGCATTTTATCTTTTACTGGATCTGTTTTCGGACAACTACTGTAAAAGTGTACTCCTAAAGCATGGTGGATCCTTGTGTTGTGATTTGGTATATGATAGAACGTGATGGAGTTGTGATGAGATTGATCTTGTACTGATGATTATTGAGGGTTAGACAGCTTACTACTGCTGTCAACGACAGCGTAGGCTGGGCGTGTTCGACTCGTTTCTAGTTATCTAGGAGCGGGGCGTGACACCTTCTGTATGCAATTAAAGAACAACTTTTAGTCTATAATATTCTTTTTTAAATTCTGAGATTTGTTCTCTCTCTTTTTCTTGGTTGTGGACTCGGCTGTTCCGTAGATTTAGAAGCCCTACGCTTGAGGTTTTTAAGCAACCTTCGAACGAACCCCTCACAAGGCCATCCATCAAAGTTTTTGTGGTACTGCTTCGCTCTTACCAAGCAATGGTTGTCCAGTTATCGTCATAACCGATCGACTTGGCCATTGCCAAGCACGAAGGTAAGCCTGTTTTGCTATCATGCTGTTTCCAGTGGTATCAGAGCCCCACAGATTGAGGATTACAATTTTTTGGAAACCTTTGGAAATCTTTTCTATTAAATAACAACGGCGAAACTAGTAACGCATGGTGAATTTGAACAGGGAGTGTGTATCATCAGTGGCTATTGCTAGCCCGATAGATTGAAGAACCGTCATAGTGCCACAATGTCTTTTGAACCTGATACAAGGTTAAAGACAAGCTATGCGACATCATCATTGATAATGGGTGTATAGAGAATATTGTCTCAAGAGCAATGGTAGAGCAGATGGGAGTGGCCAAAGAATCACATCTTGCTCCATATAAGATTGGCTGGATTCAAAAGGGCCATAACATGGTCGTGTCTGAAGTTTGTCGTATATCCTTCTACATCGAAAAGGCCTATAAAGATGAATTCACGTTGGATATTGTCGACATGGACTATTGCCACATCATCCTCAGTCGTCCGTGGCAATTTGACAAAAATGTCACGTACCGGGGAAGAGAGAACACATATTCCTTTCTTCAAGACGGGCGATGCCTCACTCTCCTTCCATTAGCACCAGATGATAGTCCTAAGACCAGTCCACAACAACAAAAGGGGCTCGAGCATTTCCATAACAATTGTCCCCTCAGAGCACCAGTTGCCATTGTTAACTATGAAGACGACGAGATTGAGAAGAATATATCAAAGTCGGATGAACCCATTGTTGATGCTGCATTGAAATCATCAACCCTTCAAGAAGAGATGAATTTGTCGATTTCTAATCAAGAAATAGAACTAACTAAAGAGAATGACATGATAATCTTTGGTGAAATTATTGCGGACGCTACAGAGATGCATTTCCATGCCCTCAAGAAAAACACCCAAAAAAAGATGAGGTCCTCCCCGAAGATGACAGTCAAGAACATGGTGCAGGATCTCCACAGACAATTCTGGAAAGAAATATCAACAAAAGTTAACACGACGAACAAAGAAATTCTGTAGAGTCGACCAAGACATCATTTTCATCATAATGTTCATCGATCTATTCTTTTGAGTGTATAACTCAGCAAGAGAATCTCTCATGCGAAGGAGCATTGAAGAATTTATCAATATTGACAGCTCCTAATGACAATGGTAGACCTTCTCATCACAAGCCTCACGGTGGTTCACCAGACACATCGTCTAAGTTCGATCGTTGGTCCCTGGATTTTTGAGATGCTGCGAAATGTCCAACATATATGTGTTTTCTTCAAACAGCTTCAAAGCTACCTCTTTCTTTGCATGTTAACTGCATAAATACCACCTTAGAGACAAAATCTCATGGACGTGAGCTTGTGCCAAGGAAGGATGGCTCATGGCGTATGTGTATCGACAATCAGACTATCAACCATATTACCATCAGCTACCATCAGATCCGGTTTCGACCTGGTGATGAGTGGAAGACTATTTTCAACATCCAAGAAGTACTCGAATGGCTCTTTATGCCCTTCGGACTTTTGAATGCATCAACAACCATCACGCGCATCAAGAATCATGCTTTGAAGTCATTAACAAGAAAGTTCGTAGTCATCTACTTTGACGATATCCTTATTATAATAAGAGACAAGCTGATTATCTAAAGCACCCCAGGAAAGTTCTCAACCTTCTTCGAATTAAGAAGTGTAGCTTACTTACTAAACAACTCATCGTTTTGGGATTTGTGTCTAGCGTCGATGGCTGCAGTATTGATGAAGGAAAGATTCGAGCAAGCCATGACTAGCCTATACCAAAGGTAGTGACTGAAGTTCAAGGATTTTATAGTCTCGCCAACTTCTACCGAGACGATTCATCTGCAACTTCAGCATAAAGACACAAAGATCTCCCCAACCTTCAATATCGTTGATCTTTACAAATATTTTCCACCAGGCGAACCGCTTTACTCAGAGAAGAACTCGGGGGCGACTTCTTTTGAAGTAAGGGAGACTGATGTAGCATGGATTCCAACTCTGAATCCTTTTAAGATTTTTCTTTTTCTTTTGCTTTATCCTTTTTATAGGGTTGATAAGAATCCTATTTCTTTTAGAACTCTTATTTTGACTCTACCTTTTATATGGATAGGTTTTATCTTTATTTGAATAAGATTAGGTTGTCATAAAAGACCTATAAATAGGTACCTTTTGTATGCAATTGAAGAACAACGTTTAATCAATAAAATTCTTCTTTAACTTCTAAGATTTGTTCCCTCTCTTTTCTTAGTCGTTGACTCCACTGTTCCATGCATTCAAAAGTCCTTCGCTTTAGGATTCCAAGCAACCTTTGTGTGGACCCCTTACAAGGCCATCCGTTGAAGTTTTTGGTGCACCGCTTCGCTCTCACCAACAACGGTGTCCAGTTATCGTCATTACCGATCAACTTGGCCATTGTCAAGCACGAAAGTAAGCCCATTCCATTATCATGTTGTGTCATATTTTCTTTTGATTAGTTACCTGTAGGTTTGCTTGTCTATTTGTTTTACTTTGAATTTTGAGAATATTTTTTTTAAGGGAGATATTTTGGAACACTTTCTATTCGAAAACCCTAACTATTAATATATAGTTAATTAATTATATATATTTTAAGTATCATTGTCTAATATTAAACTTTTTCTTATTTGGATACACTACAATACATAGAATTACCTGCAATAAACCCAACCAGATTTTATGCAAATCTTTTTAAAGCTAATTCTATTATGGTTATTAATTCATCATGTTTATTATGTAAAGATATAGATAGACATAGATTAATAATTGGATCAAATATGGTAAAATCTATTAAGATTAAATTTTCTATTCATTATATTCAAGTTTTGGTCATGAATGCGTTGCGTTAAGATTTCATGTCATAACTTGAATTATTATTGGAAATTAATTCATATGAAAGGTTATTATATGAAATCACAAATCATTTTAATTTTCGATGGTTTAGATAAATATAGTTAAATTTGGAATAAAATAAGGAAAAATTTGATTAAATAGTACAGTTGTAATAAAGCAACTATATCTCCTAGGATACTACTTAGAATTAAGCTTAAGACTATATTTTTGAAAGATAACAACAAATATACAACTTTTATATAGAAAAGTTTATGAAATTTTGCGTTATGACATTCAAAATATTGCAGCCAAGGGGAGTACGAAATTATTCTAGATTTAGTTAAATATTCTAGTATCCTAACCCTATTAGGATTAGAAGGAGATAACTATGCAACCCCTTCAACCTTCAACTATATTTTTTCTAAAATCCAGCAAACAATCACCTCCTCCACCACTACCAACACCATCCTCGCTTTTACATTGTCTTCCTCCGCCGTCTCCACGCATCTCAATTGCGTACCGATAATTATGACTTAAAAAGTCTTCTCCTAAAATATTTACTATTAATCTCATTATAGATAATTCTTTTTCAGTCAGATCAAAAATCCTGCTTTAAGATATCTATACATTATTTGATCAAGAAAATAAAATAAGTTTATAAATTCATTTTGTGATGTGTGTTTTAGAGGGATTTTTATGTTGGTATAGACGTAGATAGCTTGAGGTAGACTTTGATCCTGGTACTCCATGTTGTTCAGTCGCGATCAAACATGCGAGTATTTCTATAAGCAAGATGTTTTACAAATATTTATATTGTATCATAACTAGACTATGCGTTCTTATACCCATATCCTATAGCACATACACGAGTGAGAGACTTGATACTTTCTTGTTTTACTTGTTTCCATATTGATATCATGATCGTGTTCTTGTTATGAGATGTGTGACTTGGGGACAGTACAGTCACAAGGCACATGAACCTTCTTATTATGACCTTCATGTGTATGTGAGTGTGTTATATCCTTGTGGCATTCTCCCATAACATGTTTATATATAGATGTATATTCTTGTAACATTCTCCCCTTGGCATGTCTATATGTTAAAAGTTGTACTTCTTATTATATAACATTATGTACAGTTATTATATATATATATATATATATATATATATATATATATATATATATATATATATATATATATAGGAACCAGGTAAATTATTTCTGGAATTGCTCCCACTGGAATTCGAACTCCTGACCACTCGTGCCACATGCATCTCTCTTAACCACTAGGCTAGAGGTCATCTGCAATATATATATATATATATATATATATATATATATATATATATAATAAAAAAATAATATATATATATATATTGACAAAAGCAAGCAATATTAATAATAGGGGGAGCCAAGGCTCAATGATGGCGCTGGGAGATAGCCGGGATGACCTACAAAAATGACGAAGTCAGGAAATAACCCGGACTGGGGCCTGACTATCAACAACAGCAACCAGACCCTGGACATGCTGTTACGCCCCGGTCCCGTAGGACCGACCGCAAGGCAGGTTCCATAACGGCTGATTACAGGCTAAGCGACGAGGTCGTCGCACAGAAAGTCCCAAGCAGAAACATTGAATAACAGCAGCAGAAATTTAAAGCAAAATACAAGTCATTCATAATGCTCTTTATTGATATTGAAACAAGGATTACAATTGTGGCACATGGCCAAGATTTACAAGTCGCTCAAGCTCACTCTTCTTACATTACAATTCAAGCTGCTTTCTCTCAACCCTCAATACAATTTGAATAGGCCAGCAGAAGCTTTAGATAGGCGATGTCCATACATTACGTCCCGTATAAATTTTGACTCCATACAGCCGTACACCTCGAAATGCCAAGGAACTTCGTACCTCAACGCGTGCAAGCGAGCTCCACGCCAACAAGCTTCTACCTGTGCCTGCACATGGAAACTGTGTGGGTTTCAGTACTCAACTGTACTGGTGTTGTGAGCTCCTCGTCCACCCGTACAAAACCAACACGTTTATTGTCTTTGTGCAGCATAACCCTTTTTGATTGTCTTTCTAGTCTTGCCTTAGGATCAATTTTTAGGACATAGACGCTTGGCCTATTTTGTGTCTTTAGACCATTCCTGTGCCTTGCAACTAGCAACTTGCTTATCCTTGCTTCTAGACCTTCTAGTGTCAACAACGTCGACTTATCAGGTCGTGCTTGCCTTTCGACCCATAACCAGAGACGCAACTACACGATCGTACCCAATTTCCGGGTGACCGTGCTACAAGTCCATGTTGAGGTCGTGCCTCGCAACTCAGTATGACTTAACCATATCGTCACCTTGCGGCCCTTACTGCTTTACCCAATTTAAGACTTGTGAGCTAAGTGCCACTTAAGCAACTTTGCCTTGCGGCGATTCCTGACTTAAACTCGAAACGGCTCAATTCCAACTTACGCAACTCCATGCCAACAACTCAAGACTCGATGCCACAACTCATGCTGAAGTATGGTGTCTACGTTGCAACCAAATCTTAGGCCCAAACATTGTCTTTTGATCGTGTACATATTTAACTCGACTCAATCTAAAGGCACACACGCAGAATATCGCCCATGCCGACTCATCTATATGAAAGGGTCACTAGCACCACAAGCTATCTTGGACCTTAATTGGGTAATACGGTACATTCGTACAAATGAGGCACGATCTCGCCGAAATTCCCGTACTACCCGCTCTACGGCGCACCCCTCAAGTCAGGTTGCACACCATCCGAGGGTCCCGTAAGCATGTTCCTCCTAGGCCAGACCGGTCCTGTGGCCGCAGGTACCGTCTGAGGAACAAAATCATACTTGTCGACAAGTTGTCCAATGACCATGCAAGACTCGACTCATCTATTCTTATTTCCATTCCTTTCTTTCTTTGTAAACCCCCTAAATTTTTACTACAATTTATTTATTTATTTATTTTAAATTTGGTATTGAAATCTTTTTTTTTATTTTTTTGCTCGTCGAGTGCGAATATGCGCGAGGTACATATCTTTTTGAAAACATTTTTACTTACAGATTTTATTAATATAGAGAAGATATTGTTATTTCGATAGGATATAGTTAAATATTTTATTTACTTGAAAGTATAAAATTCCATCGCACTAGTGAAATAATTTTGTTTATTTATATATACATATTTCAAAGTATATATATTTTGTAATAGTCGCACGAAGAGTACATGAAATTTGATTCATGTAGATAATTTACAATTTTTGAAATTTTTTTTTCTATCTTAATTCTCCTACAAAGACATTTTTGAAGTATTAATCATAATTTTTGAAATTTTAATTATTTATTATACCAAGAGTAATTCCAAGTATTTCCTATCAATATTTAAAAATATATACTATGATTTTCAAAATTAATGATTATTATTATTTACTATTATTTTGAAAATTTCATTTAATGTTTACTTGGTTAGGATAATTTAAAATGAGATTAGATTTATTAAATGTATTTTATTCATAGATATGACATATCTATATATAGATTCAGATCGGATCAGATTAGAATTTAATTGGATCGAGAGTTTTTTTAATTGATTTGAATTAAGTAGTGAATTATCTAAAGGGGATCTAAATATTTCTAACCCATATCCAACTAAGGAGTTCCACCCCCTATATATATAGGGGACCTCCATATGTTTTTCATCCATAAATTATTCCATAAATCCTCCAAAACGTGCCTTGCATCGTGTCCGTGTTCTCCATCCAAATTCTTATTCCATTTGTACATATACAATCTTTTCTGTGTCGGACACACCCCGACCCAATCAAATCCTAACCTAACCCAACCATCCACCGTTCTGCCACCATCATCCGCCTGTCCTTCCCTCGGCTTCCCGCACTACCAAAATACAGTCAATTAGCGACGACACATTAGCGACAAATTCTTTCCGTCGGCCTTAGCGACGGATTTGCGACAAATAACCGACGGAGTACCGACGATAAATCGATATATTATTAATTTTATTTTAAGGGGAAGAAAAGGTCGTACGTACGTCGGTAGGGCATCGGAGACATAGCGACGGATATGTGGCCGTCGCTATGCAGTCGACTATTTGGCAGGAATTGTTGGGAGAAGTGGCGGGATAAATCTTCGACTACGTAGCGATGGATAGTCCGTCGGCAAGTATCCAAAAGAGCGACGGACTAGCGACGGATATTATCCGTCGCTAGTCCATCGCTAAATATACGACCCAGACTTAAATTGAAACTACGGGAGGAACTTTTTATTCCCCCCAAATTTCACTCTCTTTCCTCTCTCTCTCCCGCGGCTTCGGTGATCGGCGACGTCCTCTCCTCTCTCTCTCTCGAAGGTAATCCCCTCTCTCGCTCTCTCTCTCTCGCGGTGGTCGGAGGGGCAGCGGGAGCGGCGGGGGCGTCGTGGGATGGAGGGGCGACGGGGTAGGCGTTGGCTGCAGGGGCGGGGGAGGCGGGGGTTGGGGGGGCTGGTGGGGGAGGCGGGGGTTGGGGGGGCTGGTGGGGGAGGCGTTTGGCTTCGGGGGGCACGGGGGAGGCGTTTGGCTGCGGGGCCGGGGGGGCGGGGGCTGGGGGGCGTGGGAGACGGAAGCGGGGGGTTGGCTGCGGGGGCGGGAGAGGCGGGGGCTGGGGGCGTGGTGGTGCGGAGGGTCGGCTGGGGGGGCATTAGAATAGGAGGATCAGGAATAGGTAGCTGTAGCAAAAGATAATTTTGATGCATCCTCTCATATTTCGTACATACAAGCTTATATACATATATATATATATATATATATATATATATATATATATATATATATATATATATATATATATATATATATATTGGTTTGGGGTTGTTCTTAAGTTAACTCTAGTAAGTATGCAGACTTTCATACATAGAATAATATATTCCTATATTTCGCGGTAGTTGATGTTTGGCGTAGTCATGTTCTTTTGGAATTCCTATATATCTTACAGGCGTAATCATGAATGTGGTTATCGATATATTCGTAGGTCGTGTAGCTTGAGCACGTGTAACATAGTCGTATAGCTTGAGCACGTATAACATAGTCAGCTCTTGGAGCATGAGTCAGGACGTGACGAGCTATCTCGACACAAACTTTGGGGTTAAATATACCTTATTATTTGAGGCTAGAACTTGTATTTGCTTCCAAACAAAAATTACCTCTACACAAACATACATTTTGTTGTTATAGTGTCCCAATACACACGATCTCCATACTTCAGTCCCTCTTGTTGAAAGAGGGTCATCACTAGAACCAATTGGTTGCCTGCCTATTGATTGTTTCCAACAATTTTTTTTTTGGAATCAAGGTGATAGAATAGAAGCACTTCCCTTCAGAACATTCTTGGCACAAATATAACTTGGAATTCTCTTGAGACAAGTGAAACGTTCTTGGTGTTTTCCTTTTGGTACAATAGTTTTGGTTCCAGTTCCAGTGTACCTGAATATGAATTTGCCAAACCCCTAGCATTTCAGAAGAGAAGTTTCATTTGTATGCTTGTTAATTAGTACTTCCTCTCTAATGTAGGGATTTGGTACCTTAGTATTAACTAATGTAATTTTTCTTTGACTATTTAAAAGCTTATAGATGGAACTTAGTCTTAGCTGCTGCAACTTTTGTTTTTGATGATTGGTACTCGATGGTACTTTTTTACTACAGCTCATGAATTATACAACTTGTAACTTGGTTGCTCTTGGTTGCTCTTGTTTTCAAAATCAATCTCTTGAATTAGTCTTTCAAACATTGACCTTGCTCTTGGTTGCCCTTGTTATCAAACACATCTTTGCTAATCACTTTCATGTAGTAAAAGTTCAGGCCACCTCTATATCCTGATCTCCACTCTTGAGCCTTGATGATGCATGATGCATCCAGGCTTCTACTTTGATTTAAGGATTCCGATTGGTTCTTCCCCATTTGGTATTAGCTTGTTGAAGCTGTTGGTAAAATTTGCTTCAGCTTATGAGTGTACCGTTTACAAAAATACCGATAGCAGTTTTTGAACAAATGCTTTTCCATTTTTTTAAAATTAAAAGGCAATGTTTATCGGTTCCAGTATCGAACTATCAGTATCGGACTATCGGTTCCGATATCGAACTATCGGTATCGGACTATCAGTATCGGTATCCGTATCGAACTATCGGACTATCGGTATCGATATCGAACTATCGGTATCGCTAGCGGACTATCGGACTATCGGTATCGATATCGAACTATCGGTATCGCACTATCGGTATCGGTATCACACTATCGGTATCGGACTATCGGTATCGGTATCACACTATCGGTATCGGTATCGAACTATCGGCCTATATACCAGCGGATCCACCAGTTACATGATTATATACTAATTCTGTTTAGTTTGTCTTACGATACAGATTTTCACATCCAATCTGTGATGGATCGTTATTTCGTTGATCGTACATGGATGTAAAAATGACAACACAAGAGCAGAATAGGTATGAGTGACAATTTTCAGGCAGGCGTGGAAGTGTTTCTTAAGTATGCCATGAGCAAAGCTCAGTATATGGACGGTAACAAAATCAAGTGTCCATGTCGTAATTGTCGCAATAGACATTACGAAGAAGTGGTGAGTGTAAGAGATCATTTGACCCGTAAGGGTTTCGTACATGATTACGGCCTATGGTCATCGCAAGGTGAACTATATACGGAAAGACAGGTTGCGAATGATGCCACTTATGCTTTTGATGATAATGCTGCAACGGATTTTGTCGTCGAAGACGACGAATGCTCTGTTGATTATGGAGACCTGCAGAACCTTGCACGAGATATGGTGTACGACGCGGCAGGGCCTAATTTTGGTCCGGAGGATCCTAATCCCGAGGCAAAGGAGTTCTATGATATGTTCAGGATGCAGAAACTTCTTTATATCCTGGTTGTAAGCCTCATTCCGTACTGTCAGTGACGATGCGGTTGTTGAACATAAAGTCTGATTTTAACTTGCCACAAACTTGCTATGATCGGATTATACAACTAATCAAGGAGGTGTTACCGAAGGAATCAAAAGAGCTTCCAAAAAACTTCTACAAGTCAAAGATGATGGTCCGACAACTAGGACTGGGGTACGAGAAGATAGATTGTTATCGCAATGGATGCATGTTGTACTACAAGGAGAACGAGGATGTAGAAAGTTGCAGCTTTTGTAATGCGCATCGTTACAAGCCAGTCAGGGGAAAAGGAAAGTCAATTAGAAAATGACGTCCTCACAAGTATATACATTACTTGTCGATCACGAAGCGCTTGCAGAGGATGTATATGTCTCAGAATACAGCAGAACACATGACGTGGCACAACGAAGAACGCACAAAAAACGATAGAGAATTGTCACATCCTTCAGATGGAGAGGCGTGGAAATATTTTGATTTGTGTCATCCAGATTTGGCTGCAGAGCCTAGAAATGTACGTCTAGCACTATGTTCTGATGGCTACGCCCCATTTGGGCAGTCGGGATCTCAATACTCCTGCTGGCCGGTCATTCTGACCCCTTACAATCTGCCACCATGGATGTGTATGAAGACTCCTTATATGTTCTTGACAGCTATCATACCGGGTCCTAAAAATCCGACGAAAGATATCGATATATATTTACAGCCGTTGGTGGATGAGCTGAAACAGTTGTGGGTGATCGGCGTCGCGACCTATGATATTTTCAGGAAACAGAACTTTCAGATGAGAGCTTCACTAATATGGACAATCAATGATTTTCCCGTATACGGCATGCTGTCAGGATGGAGTACTCACGGTGCCATGTCTTATCCGATATACATAGAAAATAGTAAGACGTTCCGCCTTAAGCATGGAAGAAAAACTTCTTTCTTTGATTGTCATCGTCAATTTCTGCCCGCGAGTCATCCTTGGAGAGAATAAGGATACGTTCAGAGCTGAAAAATAAGAATTTTCTCATTCGCCTGCCAGATTGTCGGGATAGAATATTTAGGAAGATGTAAAGGACTTGCCCACTGTAATGAAAGATCCATCGAACAATCATGTCGATGGGTTCGGACAAAGCCATAACTGGACCAAACGGAGTATCTTCTGGAACTTGCTTTATTGGAAAGATAATCTTGATGTTATGCATATCGACAAGAATGTGTTCGATAATGTCTTCAATACCGCCACGGATATTAAAGGAAAGACGAAGGACAATCCAAAAGCAAGACAAGACATTGTCGAGATATGCAAGCGTCCTTATCTGAACTTGATACAAAGGGGAGCTGGTGGACAATAACTAAGCCGATAGCACAATACACATTGAGCAAGGAAGATAGATTAATAATCTGCAAGTGGGTATCTACTTTAAGATTTCCCGACGGCTATGTGTCGAATTTGTCTAGATGCGTTGATCTCAATGAACGCAAGCTAACAGGAATGAAGAGTCAAGACTGCCACGTGTTTATGGAAAAATTACTGCCCATTGCTTTGAAAGAGTTGTTGTCTTCTGCTGTATGGGTTCCGTTGGCCGAACTATCAATATTCTTCAGGGATATTTGTTCAACTAAGTTGACTGTGCAACACATGGTTGAACTTGAGGAGAAGATTATCTTAACAATTTACAAGTTGGAGAAAATATTTCCTCCTGGCTTCTTCGACAGCATGGAGCATCTACCGATTCATCTAGCATACGAAGCCCATGTCGGTGCATCTGTTCATTATCGATGGATGTACCCATTTGAAAGGTACATAAAAATCGATATAATTTAAGTTGAATTTCAGTGAGTTTTAAAATTCATTCTTAATTCTTAAGATAATTTATCTCTCTAGATACCTACATCATCTAAAGAAGAAAGTTGGCAACAAGGCTCATATAGAGGCTTCGCTATGCGAAGCATATCTTATCGAAGAGGTGTCAAACTTCTGCTCCATTTATTTCGATACTCATGTTAAGACAAATCGAAATAGACCTCAAAGGAATGACGAGGACATTGAGGATGGAGGTATATTCAATGTAAGGGGCAAGCCTGTTGGGGCTAGTAAAAAATGGTTGACTGACGACGAGTATGATGCCGCTTACCGATATGTCTTGTTAAACTGTGACATACAAGAAGTGAAAGATTTGGAGAAGTAAGTCAGTACACTTACACTCGTTACAATCTCTAATTTGATGAAGTAAGTGACTACACTTATATATTCTTATTTTCTCTAACAGTGTATTTAGAGATGAAGTCAAAATGAGGACACCCGATATTACCGATGAGGGACTTCAAAGAGTGGTTGATTGTACATTTCTGTCATGGTTTCGCAAATACGTAAGTAACTAAGATTATAACTGAGGTTGATTTTATATATGCAAGTCCTAAAAATCAAGTTGCACCCATCAAATAAAGCACAGAAGTCCAAATTGCACAACCATCAATGAACCGCGCTAACATGAACAGCGCTATAAATCAACCGTGCTAGGCTAAACTACGCCAATGCCCGAGCGCGCTATGCTGACGTGGCAATGCCATCATTACCTGACAAGAAGATCAAATCTTCTGACAGCCTGACAGCCCGAAAAGTGAGGAGTCTGTTTGTTTCTCGTGTCACGCCGCATTCTAGGACAACTGTCCAAATCCTAGCATGGTCCAGCTGCCAAAGCCTAGCGCAGTCTAGCTGTTCGAATCACAGCGCGATCCATTGACTAGAGCTGAGCGCAGTCTGAAGCTAGCGTTATTCAAGTGGCGTAATCCATCAAGTTTTTTTGAAGATAACTGACATTTATTACGTGGCTTACATTCCATCAATTGCTCACCACGTAACAACTGCTTGTACACGACCAAGCGTATTTCAATCAAACAATGCTACACGTCTAAATACCGTTAGCCCACGATCGAGCAACTGCCCAAAGGCCAGCACAGTTTGCAGTCTACGCAGTCTGTCTCCGGCGCAGTTCATTGTGCGTAATTCAGAATAACTACAAAATAGTTATTTCTAGAACTCTATAAATAGGGTTTCAAGTTCATCATTAAGGGGGATCATTATTCAAGATCATCAGAGATCAGGAGTTCTTGTCCAAGTGCTGCTGCATTCTTCAGAGGCTATCGTCTTCAAAGTTTACATCGTCCAAGGGATAAAGCGATCGTCTTCAGATCGGATTCCTACAGTTGTACTTTTCCAGAATTAATTGTACTCTTGTACTATTCTTTAAAGTTTGTGAAATAAATGACTTTTGTTTTTGCAAACAAAATGGCGACTCTGCTGGGGACGACTTTCTCCTCCGACGAGGAAGTGACAACTCAATGTGACATTGCGTCTATCGGAAAGACGCAGAAGACGCTGGTTGTGAAGGTCAACCAGACTGCCTACGAAGCGATGATCAACTCTGGGGCTACTCGGCGCACTGTGACTTCTGCCAAGAGCAAGGTCCATTCAACATGGATCCCGAAGCCCTCTGTGCAGCCTGTTATTTATTCTGACAGGAGGCCAGTATCCACTTCTGCTCCCGCGCAATCCATCACCCTCTCTGCTAAAGCACAAGCCAGAGCTCCTACAGCCCAAGCGCAGCACACTACTCCTCTTGCCACAGCGCAATCGATAACTTATACTGCTATGGCAAAGTCCAAGACCCCTCTCCCTCTGGCGCAGTTGGCGACCACTTTTCCTCCTGCGCAATCTACTACTTCTTCAACCAGAGCACAATTTAAGCCCTATATAGCCAAGGCTTTCCTTGCTGCTTCTTCCAGAACACAGGTTGCACTCCCTGCTGGTTCTATGGCCAAGGAGCCAACTATCATCTCTTTCAGAGTGCAAGTTGTTGCCTCTTCTGTTCCTGCGCAACCCACAGGGGGTAGTCTTTTGACTATTCCTCCTCCGTCTCAGAAAAAACGAAAAGACCCTTTGGTTTTTTCTCAATCTTCCGTAGTCCGAAACCTGAAAAACAACGGAAGGAAACACTCTTTGGCCAACCCTTCTTCACAAAATAAAGGAAAAGGCCCTTTGGTCTTTTCTCGGTCTTCTCCGATTTTTACCTCGGAAGATCTATCTGAACATGCCTCGGCACCAAACAGTGCAAAAATTCTCTCAAACGAGAGTTCTTCTCTCCCTGCTAAACGGAAGAATATTGATCAGAGAGGCATTTTGCCTACTCCAGTAGCACACTTCCAAGATCTCCCAACTCTTCGGATATCCCGATCAAAGCAGGGGAAATTGCTAGTGTCCCAAACGGAGGCCCCTGGGGGTGAATTTGCCGATTTACGGACTTATCTCAATAAACGCAAGCAACCAACGCCGAAGGTGAACTTTCATCAAAAGCAAACTTCCAAGAGGAAAAATCCTAACACCTATGCCAACGAGTTGAGTACTTCTCTGTATACTCACGGGACAAAGCATCTGAAGAATCGGAATCATGTTCCGAATGTCGTCAAAGAATATATCCCTGATCTTCGGGAGCACCTCAAGCAGAAGCGGGATAACACTTCAACACCTCCAATCTAACCACTAGAACGTCATTATAGTCACAAGGTGGTTATTAAGTGTTGTTGCCAGACGACAAAACGATCTGTCTTCGACCGTTTAACGTCTGAACCAATGTCAGAAGACGAAGACAAGGTGCTCTATGCCTCTGTAAATATGGCTTCTCGAGACACTGGGGGTAGGAAGTGTTCGAAGCACGGCAAGCCCCGTAAGCCCAGTCAACGATATCTAGATTTACTCCATGAATCTTCTGAAGGAGTATTCCGACACACCCGATCCCGAAGCCGAGACACGGTTAGTCGTAGGAATCTTCTCCAAGATCCCTCTGGTCACTTCTCTATTTCTCACTTAGGGGATGATTCTTTCTCTGATTACGATGCATATAGCGAAAGCTCTGAGCAGACATTGTCTTCTACTGTACCCAGAGAAGTGTCAGCCTATGTTGTTACTGAAGATCCAGATGCTTCTAGTTCAGCAAGTCAAGAGCAACGAATAGCCGTACTGGAAGATAAATTGAAGACCATGGCTGAAATGATCACAAGTATGCATACTGTTATCATAGCTCAACATACAGTATCACCAACTGCACCTGCTATAAATCCCGAGATTATAGCATCATCGGTGCCTGTCAATACAGGTCTGGGGGTACCGTCTCCTCCAGTAGCCCCAATACCTATTCAAGTTGCACCCAGTCATTCAGGGGCTGGGGGTAGTGCTTACCATGTTGTTCCTCCTCCTAACCTGGTAAGCCAGCCTATTACTTCTCCATCCTCAGGAGATGCCAATGAAGCTATAAAACTACTACGTAATCAGTTTGAGGCCTTCAAAGAGAAAGACGGTCTACAGAGGCTGGGGATCAAACAACCTTATCCAGTGGAATGGAAGGAAGTCCCATTCCCTCCAAAGTACAAAATTCCTACGATCATGCTGTTTGACGGCAGCACTTCTCCGAGTCAGTTCATTAACCATTTCGAGGTAATGACTGTCCAGCTCTAGCCAAGCGATGCTCTTCTTACCAGAGTCTTCGTCGGTTGCTTAGCCAGCACAGCATATGATTGGTATCGCAGCCTGCCTGATGGCTCTGTCAATTCCTTTGCTGGGCTCAAGCAGATGTTCCTGGAACGATTCTACGAGGGTATCAATGATATGACTATATCCGCCCTCAACAAGATCAAGCAAAGACATAATGAAACTACTGAGAGTTTTATTGAACGATTCCGCCGAGAAGCACTCAAAATGCCTCCTGGAACCCCATCTGTTGTAACGATAGACACTTGTAAGTCAAACTTGTTGCCTATCATCAGCATATAGACGGGGTCAACACAGTTCCAGTACTGGCCGTCATTCATCGTCAATGCTAAAGCAGCTAAAGTTAGCGCTGAGAAGTTCAAACAGTTGGGGGTATACATGTCTAACCCTGATCGAGATGAGCCTTCTGCATCCACTAGCGGTAATCGCCAGAATAATCGTAAGGGCAAAGAAACCTTGGACATCAACCTCAAGAGCAAGAAATCTTTGGCCGTTAACGTGGCCCAACCCACGTCTACCTCTACTCCTTCTGTACCTCCACCAAAGGAACCTCGCCCAAAAGTAGAGTATTCCTTTGATGAAAATGATACAACGAACATCTTCGACTGTTTGCTTAAAAGTAATAAATTACAACTCCCTGATCCGAAGAAGCCTGACGAAGTCGTTAAGACTAACCACCCTAAGTATTGTGTTTATCACAGGTTCATAGGGCATCCTACTCGGGCATGCTATGTCCTCAAAGGCAAAATTCAAGAGTTGGTCAACGCCGGTGTCATCACTCTCCAATAGGATAAAAAGACTGTTACAGCCAATATGATTTCTGTACAGTTCGGTAACTTCCCGCCATAAGTGGTGCAGAGTGGCATCATCTCCATTCCCAGGGCCACTCTTGAGTTTAAGAATCTTCCTCCTCCATGAAGTGAAGGTCTTGTCCCCTTATCCCTTGATAATGGCAAGATTATGTGGATCCATCCTGATCTTGTTTCATATTTTGAAGTTCCTTCTTCTTCTAAGCAAAAAGAACGCTCTAAGGGCAAGACAAAGAGCTGCGATATGGTATCTTTTGACCCCATAGTTGAAGAAGAGATCCTATTGGGCACCAGGTCAGGGAAAGCCTATCTACAGGAGTATTCCGAAACTCAGAAGAATCCTGATTCATCTTCCGAGGCTATTCCAGTACAACCTGTCTCTATAGAGGACATCCCTTCTACATCATTACCGGTGGTGGAGCCAACTCCTCCTAAACCGGCAGCAACCGACAAAGGCAAACAACAAGTCCGCTTCGACAAAGTTTTGAAGAAGTCATCCCCCTCTGGACTTGAGAAGCCATATAACTTTGACATATTGGCTCAACTGGCCAACACACTGGCTAGGCTGTCTATCTTCGAGCTCTTACGTCTCTCTAAAGAGACTCGAGAAACACTGAGTGAGGCTTTGATACAGGCAGACACTTGCCTAACTCTTCTCAAGAAACCTGAATCAGAACCTGTCTTTTGTCTCCACTGTCACAGTGTGCTGGAATTAATTCCAAATATTACCTTCACATAAGATGACATGTTGATGAAAGTCAATCGACATGACCGTCCACTCTACTTTACAGGATATGTCGACACCATGAAGGTCGATCGTATTCTGATAGATCCAGGGTCAGCACTCAGCATCATGCCTAAGACGATGTTGGATGCTCTGAAGATTCCAGTGCATAGCCTCTCCGGTACTATCACCACCATCCTGGGATTCAACCAGGAAAGAAGTGAACCTTTAGGCAAGATACGCTTAAAGATACAAATTGGCAATCTTCGCACGAAGGTGACCTTCTACATTATAGACAACCATGGTTGTTCCTACATTGCTCTTCTAGGAAGACCATTCCTTCATGAACACAACATTGTTCCTTCTACTCTCCATCAATGCTTCAAATACGTTGATGATAAAGGGGAGGTCCAAAAAGAAGTTGCGGATCTCTACCCTTTTAAAGGCGTTGAAGCATATTTCAATGACGCTCGCATGTACAAAAAAGAGTTTATGAAGGTAGTTTTGGCCATGGATGGTGAGGAAGAACAAGAAGCAGTGCCCAGTGACACTCTCATCATACTTGTCAAAGGGCGTGTCTCTCATCCTCAATCCTCCAAATCACTGGCTATTCATCTGCCAGCCCAGAAGCAATCAACTGGTGATAATCAAGATAAAAGGGAGCTCACCTCTTTTGAGCCACTGGTTATCGACTTACGTCGTAACAAGGATAAAAAAGAGCTCACCTCTTCTGAGCCACTGGTTATCGACCTCCGTCGTAACAAGGATAAAAGGGAGCTCACCTCCTCTGAGCCGCTTGTTATCGACCTTCGTCGTAATAAGCCTAAACCTCCTTGCTCTTCTTTTCCTCCTCTTGTAATCGATCTGACCAAGCCGGCTAAGGCTAAAGGTCCTGTTTTAAATATGGATGTACAAATCAATAAAAAAGCATCTACTTTCCAGTATACTGATGTCATTTGTCATGCTAAATGCTATTTGGATATGCTAGACAGCTTTCAGTCATTTACAATAGGGGTTGTACAATTCCTTCAGACGGAAGTATTATTTGAACATCCAGATGACTCATATTTTGTTGTTCCTTCTCGAAAGAGAGGCGAGAGTCCAATACTTTTTAGTAAAGGGCCAGAACAAAAATTTAGCTATACGGATGATAGCAAAAATAACGATATGGGATATCTCCAACTTCGTCGTTATAGTCAACAATCAAAAGACATCTTCCGAAAGATGGGTTATGACTTCAAGAATGGCCTCAATTATGGTAAAGGTAGACGAACTCCTATCCGTACGGTTGTTCCGAAAGGAAAATCAGAGATATACTACAGCAGGATGAAAAGAGGTCTCGGATATACTTCACCTCCGGTCTTATCTCCAGAAGTCTCTGAATCTGATCGTGAGGAGCGCTCTAACTCTTCTGATTCCAGATCATGGGATTCTGACACCAACATCGATCAAGTTCATCGATTGATCGTATCTTCTAACATGGTCTCCGCTGAACTCCCGGAAGGCTATGACGAGGATATCGAAGAAAATCCCAAAACAAATCCTTGGGTTCAACGAATGGATACCCAATGGGAACTCCGATTCGAACAACGAGAACCTCCTACCGAAGATCAAATGGTTCAAATTAACGTAGGAGAAAACGGGTCACCTCGTCCAATATTCATCAGCAAGAACCTCCCAGAGGCGGATAGGCAAGAATTAATTCTTCTTATTCGAGAATATATTAATGTCTTTGCTTGGAATTATAAAGACATGCCAGGTTTAGATCCCAAATTTGCTACTCATAAACTGAATATTTTACCTAATGCAAAGTCAGTCAAACAGCAGCAAAGGCGATTCAAGCCAAAAATGATGGACATAATTGATGATGAAGTCAAAAAGCTCATAGCTTGTGGCTTTATTCGAGAAGAACAACATCCAGATTGGGTAGCCAATGTTGTCCCAGTCTTAAAGAAAACTGGTAAAGTTTGAGTTTGCATCGACTTTTGGGATCTTAATGAAGCTTGTCCAAAGGATGAGTTTCCTCTCCCTATTATAGATGTCATGATCGACAACACTTGTGTGTTCGAAAGGATATCCTTCATGGATGGATTCTCTGGATACAATCAGATTCGGATGAACCATGAAGATGAAAAACATACTTCTTTCTGCACTCCTTGCGGAGTCTATTGCTATACTGTGATGCCATTTGGTCTCAAGAATTTTGGTGTAACTTACCAACGAGCTATGAGTACCATCTTTTGAGATCATCTGCGCAAGACTGTTGAATGCTATGTTGACGATATTGCTGTCAAGAGTCGTCTAAAGGAAGATCACATCCAAGATTTAAGAACGATCTTCAATCTAATGCGCCAACATCAGTTAAAAATGAATCCCATCAAGTCATTCTTGGGTGTCTCTAGTGGTAAATTTCTCAGCTTCGTCATTACCTCTAAAGGTATACACGTGGATCCCGAGAAGATCAAAGCCATTCAAGAGATGCATCCTCCACGCAACTTAAAAGAGCTATGAGGATTCCAAGGTCGACTTGCGTACATCAGGAGGTTCATTTCAAATCTGTTTGGATGCTGCAGACCGTTTACTTAGTTAATAAAAAAGGGTGTATCTTTCATTTGGACCGAAGAATGTCAACGAACATTCGATGATATAAAGTGATATCTGATGAACCCACCAGTTTTAGTGCCCCCAATCTCAGGCATACCATTCTTAATGTATGTCCGTGCTATGGATCATTCATTGGGTGCTTTACTTGCCCAGAAGAACAAAGAAGGCCATGAACAAGCCATCTACTATCTTAGTCGTACTATGATTGGTGCTGAGCACCGTTATAGTCCGGTTGAGAAAGAATGCCTAGCTCTTATGTTCGCTGTTCAAAAGACTCGGCATTATATTATTGGCCAAACCATTCACGTCATTTCCCGAGTTAATCCTCTTCGGGTACTGATGAAAAAACCCAGCACACTCAATTCCCGACTGGCTACATGGGCCATTCTGCTAGTCCAATACGACATGGTTTATGTTCTACAAAAGTCTATTAAAGGTCAAGCACTGGCTGACTTTTTAGCAGCTCACCCTGTCCCGGAGACATCTAAGCTTTATGACAAAATTCCAGATGAAATATTGGAATCAAACATGATCTCTGAAGAATTTTCTACCTGGCGTCTGTTCTTCGACGGAGCCTCCCGGATCGGACCAAATGGGACCATTGTTGCAGAAGTTGAAATTATTCTAGTCTCTCCAGAAGGATTAGCTATCTAAAGAGCTTATTCCTTAGATCAGCTATGCTCTAACAATGTGGCTGAATACAATGCCTTGCTCATTGGACTCCAATTAGCGAAATAGTTGGAAGTCGAATATCTTGAAGTCTATGGCAATTCTAAACTGGTTGTCAATCAAGTTAGAGGAACATACGAAGTTTGCCATCAAGATCTCGTGTCCTATCATGAAGCTGCAATTTACATGGCTACATCATTCAAGGCTTTCTTTATTGAATACGTCTGACGAGCTTGCAACACTGAGGCAGATGCTTTAGCTAATCTCGCAGCAGTCTTAGCAATTCCCGTCAAGAGACAACAAGTGGTCGTTGTTTCCAACAGAGAGTTGTTCTGCATTGAAAACAATCGCAACATTGAGTTCAGTAACTTCACTGAAGTCAATGTTATCAATGAAGATTGGAGAGCTCCTTTCATCGTCTTCGTAGTTCATGACATACTTCCTAAAGATCCTAAGGAGGCTACGAGTATTCGCCGATGATCTCTTCGATTCTACTATAATCAGACCACTAAGACTCTCTATCGACGGACTTATGAAGGCCTACTCTTGCGCTGTCTTGCTGGTGATAAAGCGAAGCAGGTATTGCATGAAGCTCATAATGGTGTCTACGGAGCATATCAACCCGACCCTAAGTTATAGGATCGTATCCGACGAATGGGTTACTACTGGCCCTCTATGGTATCTGATTCTATCGAATATGCAAGGAAATGTCGAGCCTGTCAAGTCCATGCAGATTTCATCCATCAACCGTCGAAATTCTTTCATCCGACTGCTGCTTCCTGGCCTTTTGAAGCTTGGGGCATGGATATTATAGGTCCTATCAATCCTCCTTCTTCTAAGGGACATCGGTTTATACTAGCAATAACTGATTATTTCTCCAAGTGGGCCGAAGCTATACCTTTGGCTGAAGTCAAAACCAGCAGCGTCATCAACTTCATCAAACACCATATTATTTACAGATTTGGTGTACCTCGATGAATCATTCACGACAATGGACCTCAGTTCATCAGTCAAAAGTTCACCAGGTTCTGTGACGATTATCGGATTGACAATATCGCTTCAACAGCTTACAACCCGGCTGCTAATGGCTTGGCTAAAGCCTTCAACAAGACTATTATCAAGCTCTTTAAGAAGTTTGTGTCTACTAACAAACAAAATTGGAGTGAAAATCTTGGAGAATGTCTATTGGCCTACCTTACTACAGTCCGCAACCCCACAGGCTGTACACCTTTCTCTCTGGTTTACGGTTGTGAAGCAATCATACCTCTGGAACTTCAAATTCCATCTTTGAGAGTTGCCATCGCTAACGAACTTACCACAGAGAACAATGATCTTCTTCGACTTCAAGAATTGGAGACACTCGACGAGAAGCGGCTATTGGCTCAACAACATATTAAATTATATCAAGCTCGCATATCGAAGACTTTTAACCGCAAAGCTAAAGTCAGAGCCTTTCAGAAAGGAGAACTCGTTCTAACAGTCAGACATCCCATGACTATGACTCACATGAGAAATACAAGTTTGATACGAAATGGGAAGGGCCTTATATCGTGAGTAAAGTCTTCTCAAATGGAGCCTATCAACTCACAGAGCTGGACGGTCGAGTTGCGATGATGCTTATCAATGGCAAATTCCTTTAAAAGACTATATATGAATATAAAGGGGATTTCTTGTAAATATGACAAGACAGTTCATAAATAAATTTTGATTTTATTTCATCATAAACGATGTTACATGATATCAAGGATGAGAGTCACTATCGTCCTTTTTAAAGACAGGACGAGGACCACTGCCGTCCTTTTCAAAAATATAGTCGGCAAAAGAGTCGAGGACATCCTTGCTCGATTTCACTAGAAACGTGCAAGCAGCCATCCTCACAGCCTCCTCTTCTTCAGTCTTCCCTGGCTCAACTAGGAAGTCCAAGATATCCCGTGGCGGCTTGGGTGCAGACGAACCTTCGCCCGCCTACGTCTGCTTTGGCTGGGTTGGCTCAGCTGCACGTTCCTCAGTGACTTCTTCAACCTTTGGGACAATCTTAGCCTTCTTGGATGCATCTTCAGACGACATTTTGGGTTAAAATTGAAACTGATCATTCCATCTAAATTTTCGTTCTATTTATAGGCAGAGATTCTTGAGACAGTCGATTATGCGAACCGAAGCGACGTATTATTCACAACATTCATTCCATTCATTTGACGGGTCACCCATTCATTCCATTCATCCGACGGTTCATCCGTTCATTCCATTCATCTGACGGTTCATCCGTTCATTCCATTCATCCCATGGTTTATCAGTTCGCTCCATCCAATTGACGATTCATCTGTTCATCCTGACGATTCATTTCGTTCATATATTCTGACGATTCATCCGTCCATCTATATCAGCAACTTGTTACGTATTGATTACCTCTGATTAAGTTGTCTACCAAAATAATGATATTCAAAAAGAAAATTATATTCTGCCATGTCCACATTACCTCTGAACAGATATAATGAATATAATTATTTTCAATAAATATATCATGTTCTGAACCTCTGAATATATTTTCTATCGCTATTATTTATATCCGTAACGGGATATGCAACAAATAATAGATCCACAAAATAGTGTCTTTTTATTGATCAAGATAAAAGACGTTACAAAAAGACATATCACAAAGAAGAAAATACAGAAAGTTTTCTTATTCAGCCGGAGGGGTCATCAGATTAGCTATCTGCTGCTTCAAGGTTTGGAGTCGTTCATCACGAGAATCCAGCACCCGCCTTCTGGCCTCTGCCATTCCAGATTCAGCATCAAATGTTGGCAAGGTCACTAGTCGGCGAGCGATTTCATCCTAATAAAACTTGACAAACTCATTCTTCTCATGGGTCAGAACGTCCAGTTGCTGAACTGCGGCTTCATGCTGTGTTGTCTCTTCTTCAAGAGCAAGTTGAACGATTCTTAACTCCTCTTAAAGTCGAGCAAACTCTGCCTTCAGATCAGCAACCTTCTTCTCTTTCTCCCCAACAGTAGATGCTACTATATTTAGCTGAGAGTCGAACTCTGTAGACTTCGTGGAAAAAGTGTCCAAAAAATTCTTAAAATCAGCTCTCGAGACCTCAGCTTCTGGAGTCATTCTTTTGAGCTCGGCATTCACCAGTGGCTCTACCTCCCCTCGGTTAAGATCTTTGAAAATTTTGATTGATTCCTCCAGCTCATCCAGCATATGTTCAAGGTAAGCAGCCTGAGCTTCATCGCCTTGATCTCGGATGCCGCCGATCAGATAAGAAGTTGGACTTCTGACAGTGATGAAACCAACACTTTCTTTCTCTCTATTACCCTTTCTACCAAAGGTCCCAAGGAACTGAAGAAGAAATTGGTGAAGGAACCAACTACAAATTTGTTGGCTACTGCACTAGGTGTAGCAGCTACTCCTACAGAAGCTTCAGCAGCGGATGTTTGTGAAGGCGAAAGTTCGGCATCTTGAACATGGGCTGTAGCCTATTTTGACAGGAAAGCCATAGTGGAGCTAGTTGCCCCTCCCGGATGTTCCTCTGCGAAATCAAATAAACATCATTAGTTTGCTGTCACTAAGGACTATTAAAAGAGATCAAAATGAGGGCAAGCTTACCTAAGCTGGATTTAATGACAGGATTGTCATTTAATGAAGTAGGCTGGAGCCTCGCGGAAGTAGTTTCAGATATTACTGCCTAACTACTTCCCGCTTTGGAGCTGCCTGATAGATGTCAGCTGCCTGGCTATCGCCTCTGTCTGCACCATGTCAGTGCATACCGGAAGGATTGGAGAAGGTTGAATTTCTGCATGAATGAAAGTTAAAATATCAGTCATCTGATCTATAAATGAAGATTATCAAAATCAGTCAATACCTCTTTGATCAGTGACAATAGCTTCCTCCGGTGCTACTTCATTAGCAGCACTCTTCTCCTGGGATGCACGGACAGCAGCATCCTCTTTCAGAATTAGATTGTCATTAACATCCTCCGCCGATGTTTCTTCGTCATCTGCTCCCTCTTCTTGTGCTTCCTCATCATCACTTGCATCGACTGGATCTATATCATGGAAGCCGAAGTCACATCCATCCAGAGCTTCGATCATCAGTCGATCTTCTTCAGCACGACGCGATCTTGGTGTAGCTGGAAGATGAGCAGCTTCCATTGCAAGTGTGGGAGATGGCAATATTTCGATAGACGATTCCGACTTATTAATTGGGGTCGGAGTTACAGTCGCTTCTCTTGCTTCTGCAGCCTCATCTTTTGTCTCTACGGTTTCGTCTCTTGTATCTGCGACCTTGTCCTTTTTCTCTGCACTGGTAGCTCCTTCTTGTGTATCTGTCACCTGCCTAGGATCAGGAGCAGGTGTAGGAGAAGGCATCATAACCCCGACAGCAGCACTTATCAAGGCCGATGTATGGATAGGTTTTGGAGGAGTGGTCACTTTCTTTTTGAAAGCTATTTTCTTCCTGCGTAGAGGTTCTTCAGGACTCTCTACGTCTGCAGCGTGTGTTTGTCTTTAGATGGAAGTCGGGGTCGTCGCCTCTTCTCTGTGAGCTGACTCAGCTTGTTGCCGAGACTGCGATCGAGTAGTGACTCTTTTCGAAGAGTCTATAGCGATCTTCTTCTTAGAGACAAGAGAAGATGGTTCTTCTGTCTTTCTCTTCTTCTCCTTGATCAGAGATCTTGTAACTTTCAAAGAAACACGCAGCGGTTCATAGTCTTTTTTAGGGAAATTGGCTTCCCTCGAAGCTTCTAGAGGCGCATCAGCAGGCTCGTGTTCTTCATCATTTCCAGGAGGCAACAAAACAGGTGCTCCTTTCCTAAAGCGTGTCACCGTCGTAAAGCTGTCTGTTAAATTGAAATTCTCAGCAAAAGTATTTGCTGACGTATAAAGATTGAATAAGTGTACAGCATGCGCGGGCTACGGTCGTTCCTTGTAGGCATCGAGAATGTTGTCTTGGTGACACGTGCGTTGTAGTAGGCCCAAGCCCGGGCTCCATCAATCAAATAACCTTTTTTCTGTTAGCATGTTATGGCATTACCTACATGGAATTGGTCATAGCCGAATTGACGTGCAAAACGGCTTGGAAGATAAGGTTCAAGTTAATATTCATCTTCGAACCGGTATACTAGATGTGATGGCCGAATCGTCCTCAGCCAGTCGAAGGTTGTACGACCCAAAGGTGGCACTCTCACCGAATCAATAAGGTTTGTCGGTACATATTCATAATCGGTTGGAGGTGGAGCACAGTAGAAGTTCCATCCTTTGTCCAGATTCAAGACTCGTCGGCAGTCTTTCAAAGTGGTATAGATCCACTTGCATCCGGAGTATCTTCTTAAGAAACTGCCGCTCACTGCTCCCATAGCAGGGTTCATTAGAGAAGGATGGTGTAGAAGCAGCCATCTAAACAAATATTTATATGGCAGTTCCAGCCGAAGGAAATGTTCCTTCTCGCCTTTTCCTCGAATCATTGAATCAACGAAGAGACGGAGGCCGGCGTTCATCCTGCACGTCATGGCTAATAATAAATCCATCCGGTAGCCAAAGACTAGACGTACGGCAGCAAACAAAACACCGTAATGGAAGCGATCAACTGTACTAGCCCCAGGAATGACATATCGTCGAAGCCAGTAAGTAAGAAAACCTGCCAATTGGGCTTCTTTTGACATGGGCCTGTAACCCATCCTCATAAAGCTCTCGACGATGTCTCCTTTCTTGAAAGGAGGATACTGAAGATCATCTTCGATCTTGATGTCCATCTCATTGCGCGTCTCCATCAACTCTATCGACTCGCTATTGCTAAACGGCTTGAAGAAGTTGGGATTGCAGTTCTCATGTTCTTTGGTTTTCTTCTCAATAATATGGTTAAGGAAAAGATACAGCAACCACTTGGTCGAATAGCAAGTGCCGGCCGTGCCACTCTTGTAGTATAGAGAACAAATCTTGTAATGGCATAGTAGTTCTTCAAAAACATCTACCATGCTAGCATTTTCCTTACGTAGCCTGTCCAACTCATCATTTGTCGGGACAAACTCTTCATAGGGGATATCCCCCATCGGCAGATTAGAGATGTATTTCATCTCATGCAAGGCTAATCCAATTTCCCCGTGCTGCGTCTGAAGGTCCCAGTCCTGTAATTATATCTCTCCACCAATGCAAAGAATAGATGTGGATTCGGGGGAAACCCAAGACAGTGGCGTACACTGCCTGATATAGTTCATTTTCTTTGAGCTGATTCTCAAATTGGACCAATATCCAATTGGCTACGCAGATCCATCTTTTATTGTCCGGGTTCACAAGACCTGTCAACCGTAGATCTTGGTCCGGATATCTCCCTTCCACCTTTGCAAACTCATTTGCGAATATGGGGGTCCTTACTGGCAGCAGCAGAGAAGAAACCTCCGGCGGGATGCAACCGGGTTTTAGTCCTCTGAGTAGGGAGCTATGTCGCTCAGAAGAACTGTAGAATACATCTTTATGGTCTGGCCCTTTCTTAACACAGATGTTACCCACGCGGGCTTGTTGTAGCGAAGTTATGTCCCATTCCATCCTTCGGGGATAGCTTGTAAAAGCGTATCTGGACAGAGGAAGACATCTGGAGATCTCTGTCAGATATATCATTTTCTCGCCCCTTCGGAAGATTCTCTGTTCCATACGAGGCCTCGGCTGTGAATTCTTGTCAAAAGTCTCACCAAACAAAAATAGAGGTTTCTTGTGGTTGACAGTATCAGCAGTTTGAAAAGGTTGCCCGTTCATCAGACACAATAAGGTATCATTATCTTGTGCAATCAGGACAGCCTACCGAGATGACGGTAAAGCATATTGAGGAAAAGAGACATATGAGAGATCTTCCTTGAATTATGATTCAGAGAGAGATCCTGCAAGAACCTCGTAGTTTGGATCTTCTCTGAGGTTAACTGCATCGATAAAGAGACAAAAATTAGTACGTGCAAAAAGAAATTAAAAAATTCTTCACAGTTCATCAAATTGCGCTGAGTGAAACAATCTATCCGATTGCGCCAGCATAGCCTACGTACGCAAGACATCAAATTGCGCTAGCACAGCCGACTTGCACAAAATATCAGTTTACGCATCGATGCGCAAATTGAAGGATTGTGCTGAACACTCTGTCAGCGCTTTCCAACCGATTGTGCAAAGATACAGTTTTTATAAAAATGAGTACTGTTGTACATACAGCCGAAATCCGAAACTGGGTGGCGCAAGTGGTTGAGAATACCATCAATCTCTAAAAAGAGAGAGGCATGAAGGTTTAAAAACAACAAAAACCCTACAAGGGGGTTTCGATCATGGTTCATCATTCACCTTGAAGAGCTGGGTGGCCCATCTCGTGACGAGATACCCGCGGTGCAACACTCGTCGAAGGTTCGGCAGGAGCCTTTCCCTTCTCAGTGGCCGATCGCTTGGGCGCCATTGGTGTCGACGACGAGAGGAGAAAGAAGAAGTCGGAGTAGGAGAGGAGTTTTTGCTCTTGAGGATTCGAAAGCAAGTAAAGATTAAAAGAATGGAAGATGAAACTATTTATAGTTTCTCACATAAACGTAACAGTCACCTCCGATTGCGCCGAAAAAGTCAAAGCTAATTCCTCCAAACGCGCAGCCAAAGCGTAACTTAATTTTAAATTTGAAATTCAAAGTATTTCGAAACTTTGAATATTTTTAAATTTCAAAAACTTTGAAGGGGGTCTTGTAAGTCCTAAAAATCAAGTTGCACCCATCAAATAAAGCACAGAAGTTCAAATTGCGCAACCATCAATGAACCGCGCTAACATGAACAGCGCTATAAATCAACCGCGCTAGGCTGAACTGCGCCAATGCCCGAGCGCGCTATGCTGACGTGGCAACGCCATTATTACCTGACAAGAAGTTCAAATCTTCTGACAGCCTGATAGCCCGAAAAGCGAGGAGTCTGTAACCCATATTTTTTAATTTTTTTTATATTTTATTTTATTGTGTTTGAAAGTAATTTATTTTTGAAACTTTATAAAAGATATTTACTATTTTTGTTGCATTTCAAAATGTAGTTTGAAATTAACGATTTGAAAGTACTATTTAGTTTTAATAAATATTTGTTCTTGAAATTTTATTATTGAAATTATAAAGTTATTTATTATTATGTTTGGATTTTCAAAAAAAAAATATCGGTTTCGAAAATAGTTTAAAAATCATGATTATTTTTGGAGCAATAAAAATATTTAGTAACTTATTTTGAATAAAATTTAGATTTATAAAATATATTTTACCTTATTTGATAACATCAAACATTATTTAAAATACTTATGGTGACTAATTGTGGCATTAAGAATTATCTAATCTAGATTTGAAATATTATTTGATTTAACGATTTATCTATTATATGATTTAAATTGCTTTGATAAACATTAAATTTATCTTCAAGTTATTATGTTGAATTTGATTTGGATTTAGATTTGGATTTGAATTCATATGATTTGGATTTAAATAATTTATTTGATTTAAATTTATAGAGAGACTTGTCCGTTAGAAATTCTAATACTATTTGAATCATATCTAGTATTAGATAGATTATTTTTTATTTGAATTAATCATATTCCTATCCAAAATAGTTGGTAATCCTAATCATATCTTTATTGATTGAGTTCTAATCATATCCTAATTCACTAATTACTTTCCATTATCTATATATATTGAACCTATACAATAAAACCATCTCTCATACCTTCTTTTCCAAAATTTCTCTCATTTTTCGTCATAATTACCCCAAATTCGTCACAAATTCAGCCTTCCTTTTCAAATGTTTTACCAACTTCGAAGGGCTATAACTTCCAACTCGGGACTCCGTTTGACCTCCAGTTTTTTTTGTTGTAACCATCTCGAGATATATTTTCTGAATATAAAATTTATTTTCAAATAATTATAACCTAAATTTTTGGAAAATTTGTGGAGTGTCAGTTGTCCGAAATTTGACACGTTTCGATGTTTTCGAGATTCTGGGAGAACCATGAATCAGAATCACGATCGTTTGAAGTTTCGGAACGCTGATAAAAAGTACACATCATATATTATTTTTCTACAATTTTCCAAAAAAAATTTATTTTAGAGGCTCGTCTCATCAATTAAGATCATCTTGCGTATTTTTGACATCTACGACTATTTGTGCTAACACAATCATACCGCGCATCAACTGCAACCAACTCAAGGCAAGTACTTGTTGACTCCTTCATGTGCATTTACATTATATTGTTATATTTCACTTATACATGATATTTTTGTGTCTTGACTGTTACATACACGAGAGTTGAGTGATTGACTATTGTTCATTTTTTTTATTGTTATCGTGATCGTTCTTGTGACCGTGTTTTCATGATTGTGAGCTATGGATATTAGAGGGGTACAATTATTAGGCACGTGGACAAAGCCCAGATTGTATTGTTGGCAACTCTTCCGTTAACGGGGACGGGCCTTATAACCTCATCGTTCGCCCAAGCCGTCCATGTGTAGGAACGTTGTACTTCTCACGACACGTGCACTACGAGTGATTATATGAGTCTCTTTACTTTTTATGCTTGTTACTTTCCTTATCAGTTTCTTTCATCCCATGATTTCTTGTTCATATTGTTCATTGTTTCCATTGATCATTGTTTCACATGTTTAGTGTTATATTGCTTATATTGTATTTGTATTGTGATGGCTAGACTTGTACTTGTTCCAATCCTGACTGGATAACCATTTTTCAGTTGACAAATTCTTGATGACTATTCTCGATGAATTGCTCTCTTGCTTGGGTTCCTTCGGGTGGAGTTAGAGATGTCTTGGAGGCCAAACCTAGAGACTAGTTAGAATTGTTGTAATAGATTTTATGAGATGTGGTATTCGGTTAAATATAAATCTTGTAAATGTTGTAGCAATGTGAATGAGCAATAAAGTTATATTTTATATGATATGAACATTGCGGCTAGACAGCGTACTACCGCCGACACTGCGGTGTTGGCTGGACTTGGCCACGTACTCGTATCCTAAAATTGGGAGTGGGTCATGACAAGTTTTTATGGTGGCCCATGCAGGTCCGTTTTCGTAAAATTATGCGAACTTGTGGTAGTACCTATATTAGTCATACTACTGCAAGCCTGCGATTAGGATGCTCATTCACAATTAGGTTGATTTGATTTTAAAATGATAACTAGGCCTAGGACTAGGTATACCGTGGGTAACCCATAGAATTATTTTGAATTGATTGTATGGGTAGTTAAGGTTGTTACATAGGCTACATGATTAAGGTGGTGATATTCGTTGAATTTTGAGATGCCCTATTTGATAAAGTTGAAATTGTGATTTGATAAATGACCCTAATCAAAGATGGATAGAATTCTCGATTAATAAATTGAATATTTTGGTTACTTTTGAAGATAAAATTTTTAGCTTTTGGTATTCTGAAGTTTAAATTTTTATATGATCGATGAATTATTGATATGGTCGAATATTTAATTTTTAAATGAAATAATTTTGATTTGATCAATAAAATTGAGGTCTGATTTAAAAATTTATGGAATTTAAATTTTTGAGGAGATTATAAAAATGTTGAATTTTGAATTTAAAATAAAATTGAGGAATTTAAAATTTTGTGAAGTTAGATTTTGAAGATATTTATCAAGTTGGATTAAGGGTTGTGAATTTGATAAGATGATATTCATGATTGCTACATCACGGTATTAAATTGAGTTAGTGATTTAAAAAAAAAATGATTGAATTTAAGGAATTTTTTTAAATATTCTTGAGGATACGAATTTACTTGATGAGTGATAACTTAGATGTCATGTAGGTAATCCTCCTCCGAACTATATCCATTGACTACATTCTTCCATCCTTCTTGATCAATCTTCTTATTAAGAAAAAAATATTATTTTTATCTCATTGATCATTATTCTTTTTAAAAAAATTTCTATCTTTTTACCTGACCAACCAAGCCTATTTTTTCAGTCATCCTTAAATTTCGAGGACGAAATTTTTCTAAGTTGGGTAGATTTGTAACCCCTATTTCTCAAAAAAAATTTATATTTTATTTTATTGTGTTTGAAAGTAATTTAGTTTTGAAACTTTATAAAAGATATTTACTATTTTTGCTGCATTTCAAAATGTAGTTTGTAATTAACGGTTTGAAAGTACTATTTAGTTTTAATAAATATTTGTTCTTGAAATTTTATTATTGAAATTATAAAGTTATTTATTATTATGTTTGGATTTTCAAAAAAAATATCGGTTTCGAAAATAGTTTGAAAATCATGATTATTTTTGGAGCAATAAAAAAAATTTAGTAACTTATTTTGAATAAAATTTAGATTTATAAAATATATTTTACCTTATTTGATAACATCAAACATTATTTAAAATACTTACGGTGACTAATTGTGGCATTAAGAATTATCTAATCTAGATTTTAAATATTATTTGATTTAACGATTTATCTATTATATGATTTAAATTGCTTTGATAAATATTAAATTTATCTTCAAGTTATTATGTTGAATTTGATTTCGATTTAGATTTGGATTTGAATTCATATGATTTGGATTTAAATAATTTATTTGATTTAAATTTATGGAGAGACTTGTCCGTTAGAAATTCTAATACTATTTGAATCATATCTAGTATTAGATAGATTATTTCTTATTTGAACTAATCATATTACTATCCAAATTAGTTGGTAATCCTAATCATATCTTTATTGATTGAGTTCTAATCATATCCTAATTCACTAATTGCTTTCTATTATCTATATATATATTGAACCTATACAATAAAACCATCTCTCGTACCTTCTTTTCCAAAATTTCTCTCTTTTTTCGTCATAATTACCCCAAATTCGTCATAAATTCAGTCTTCCTTTCAAATGTTTTACCAACTTCGAAGGACTATAACTTCCAACTCCGGACTCCGTTTGACCTCCAGTTTTTTTTGTTTAACCGTCTCGAGGTATATTTTCTGAATATAAAATTTATTTTCAAATAATTATAAACTAAATTTTTGGAAAATTTGTGGAGTGTCAGTTGTCCAAAATTTGACACGTTTTGGTCTTTTTGAGATTCCGGGAGAACCATGAATCGGAATCACGATCCGTTTGAAGTTTCGGAACGCTGATAAAAATTACACATCATATATGTTTTTCAACAATTTTCCAATTTTTTTTTATTTTAGAGGCTCGTCTCATCAATTGAGATCATCTTGCGTATTTTTGGCATCTACGACTATTTGTGCTAACACAATCATACCGCGCATCAACTGCAACCAACTCAAGGCAAGTACTTGTTGACTCCTTCGTGTGCATTTACTTTATATTGTTATGTTTCACTTATACATGATATTTTCGTGTCTTGACTGTTACATACACGAGAGTTGAGTGATTGACTATTGTTCATGTTTTTTTATTGTTATCGTGATCGTTCTTGTGACCGTGTTTTCATGATTGTGAGCTATGGATATTAGAGGGGTACAATTATTAGGCACGTGGACAAAGCCCAGATTGTATTGTTGGCAACTCTCTCGTTAACGGGGGCGGGCCTTATAACCTCATCGTTCGCCCAAGCCGTCCATGTGTAGGAACGTTGTACTTCTCACGACACGTGCACTACGAGTGATTATATGAGTCTCTTTACTTTTCATGCTTGTTACTTTCCTTATCAGTTTCTTTCATCCCATGATTTCTTGTTCATATTGTTCATTGTTTCCATTGATCATTGTTTCACATGTTTAGTATTATATTGCTTATATTGTATTTGTATTGTGATGGCTAGACTTGTACTTGTTCCAATGCTGACTGGATAACCATTTTTCAGTTGACAAATTCTTGATGACTATTCTTGATGAATTGCTCTCTTGCTTGTGTTCCTTCGGGTGGAGTTAGAGATGTCTTGGAGCCCAAACCTAGAGACTAGTTAGAATTGTTGTAATAGATTTTATGAGATGTGGTAATCGGTTAAATATAAATCTTGTAAATGTTGTAGCAAT
Organism: Iris pallida; assembly: GCA_029216955.1. NCBI lineage: Eukaryota > Viridiplantae > Streptophyta > Magnoliopsida > Asparagales > Iridaceae > Iris > Iris pallida. Next base: position 50,109 of record JANAVB010001749.1, on the reverse strand, counting down.
GTGAATGAGAAATAAAGTTATATTTTATATGATATGAACATTGTGGCTAGACAGCGTACTACCGCCGATACTGCGGTATAGGCTGGACTTGGCCACTGTACTCGTATCCCAAAATTGGGAGCGGGTCGTGACAGTGTCTGTTCGTTTCTCGTGCCGTATCGCCTTCTAGGACAGCTGTCCAAATCCTAGCGTGGTCCAGCTTCCAAAACCTAGCGCAGTCTAGCTGTTCGAATCACAGCGCAATCCATTGACCAGAGCTGAGCGTAGTCTGAAGCTAGTGCTATTCAAGTGGCGCGATCCATCAAGTTTTTTTGAAGATAACTGACATTTATTACGTGGCTTACATGCCATCAATTGCTCACCACATGGCAACCCCCTGTACACGACCAAGCGTATTTCAATCAAACAATGCCACGCGTCTAAATACAGTTAGCCCACGATCGAGCAACTGCCCAAAGGCCAGCGCAGTTTGCAGTCTGCGCAGTCTGTCTCCGGCACAGTTCATTGTGCGTAATCCAGAATAACTACAAAATAGTTATTTCTAGAACTCTATAAATAGGGTTTCAAGTTCATCATTAAGGGGGATCATTATTCAAGATCATCAGAGATCATGAGTTCTTGTCCAAGTGCTGTTGCATTCTTCAGAGGCTATCATTTTCAAAGTTCACATCGTCCAAGGGATAAAGCGATCGTTTTCAGATCGGATTCCTACAGTTGTACTTTCCCAGAATTCATTGTACTCTTGTACTATTCTTTAAAGTTTGTGAAATAAAAGACTTTTGTTTTTGCAAACAATATATTCTTATAAAATACGTAAGTAACTGAGATTATAAATATATAATCTAAAACATTTAAATTAAAAATATTTGTTTACAGGTTTTATTGCCTGAAACAATACTCACTAATGAGAGTGTTTGTTATCTGCATTGGGACCAAAGAAGCAAACAAAGACTTGGCCAGGATATGTCATTAATGGCTTCAGGTTTAAGGCAACTTAGAATGCTATAAATGTCAAATTTATCAATGACGGCATTAGTACCAAGGATTCCGGTATTTGCATAATAGGCACCATCTATGACGACGAGCCGGACTTTGACTATTATGGAGTGCTTCAGGATATTATAGATTTACAATATACTGCCCATATGATATGCATATTGTGATGTTCAAATGTGAGTGGTTCGATACGACACCAAATATCGGTTGGAGAATCGATAAACAATTTGGATTTGTCGATATAAATCATCGTAAGAGGTATAGAGGGTCCGATACATTTGCGATAGCAAGTAAGGCTGTTCAAGTCTACTATACAAGCTACCCAAGGTGTCGTAGAGATCAATTTGACTGGTGGGCAGTATGCAAGATTAAATCTAGAAATACATTCAACGTTGGAGACCCAGCATACCAAGAGGACCAGATCGAAAAGTCCCAATACTTGGGACAACAGTCGGATACAATGGATATTGAAGATATTGTTAAGGAAAATAGAGCGGAGGAAGAGGTTGATACACATGACTTAGCTATCAACCAGGAGAGAAAGAGGCATCTTGTCCCAAATATTGAGGCAAAAGAAGAAAGAAGAAGAAGAAGAAGAAGAATTTGATGGGGATGAGGACACAGATGAAATCGACGATGAGGATAAGGATGAGGATGAGGATGAGGATGATGATGATGACGAAGACGAGGCCGAGGATAAGAACGAAGACGATGACGATGATTAGGTTAAATATTGTTGTATATTAACACTTCCAATTACGTGAATTAAATTTGACCTTATAAAAGCAATTACGTGAATTCATATTTTTTTCGTTCGATCATTTACTTATTCTATGAATTTTTTTTTGCAGACGACACTCCTAGTCTTTTCCGTCGCGGCGGCACTCGTCTCCCTGCTAGTGGTATTTATATTTTAGTTTAGAATTTTATATTCATTTACACTTCTATATTGTTAATTATGTTTATGTGTTCTATTTACAGCTCATGATGGATGGCCGTGGTCGTGCTGGTGGTGGTGGTGGTGGTGGTGGTGGTGGTGGTCGTGGTCGTAGTGGTGCTGGTGGTCGTGGTCGCATTCAATCTTCCCGGGATGTGACCCCATCCGACAAATCCGACCCGGAGAGTACCTCGGGCATAGACGCATCCCGCCGTCGATCGACAACTTCATCGAGGCATTAGTCCGAATCTGCTAGCGGATCCGTTTCGCTATCGAACCCACCAGCGGATCCACCAGTGGATCCACTAGTTACTGCACAGTGGGCCCCGGAGTACCCTCATACTCGGTTCCATCCATTTACTGGAGAGTACATGTACGGATCCGCGGATCCTTCGACGGCACCAGAGAGGCCGAGAGGCGAGTTCCGACGAGAGCTATGGCCCGCGGGGACCTCGTAAGTAAATTTAAGATAATTTATTAAATTTCTTTCATTTATTCAAGTTAATAATCCAGTCGTTGCTTCTTTGTAAGTTTTTTTTTGTTTAATATTGCCAGGGCTCTTGGAGAAATGATCAGGGCTAACTTCCATGGTCCCTATCTCAACTTTTCGTCGGTGACCCCAAACTTGAAGTACGTCTGGCTCGGCAAGTTGAGGGTATATATCTATATCTTCCGATTAATTATTAGTTACTCTTTAATCAACAATTTTTTAAATTACGTGATAATTGAATTTTTACGTTAGACGACGTTCTGGTGGCCCCTCCATCACGAGGACGCGATCCGCAGGACCTACAGAAGCACTGCCTCGAAAAAGATACGAAATATGATTCATGACCTGAAAATGGGGCAGACGATGCCGAATTGGATCCGACAGGAGTATTATGAGGAGCTCTTAGATATGATGGATACTCCTGCCTACAAGAAGAAATCGGAGAAGGCGAAGGCGAACCGACGGGCCGCGGGGCTTAATACGGGGGGATCAAGGTCCCTTGCAGTGACGCTTGCAGATCTGGTGAGATACCGTAATTTCATTTCACTATCGAATTCGGTATTATTAATATACAGAGTTAATTAAATTCTATGAAAATTTTGTATGCAGACCCAACGGGCGGTGAAGGAGGAAAGGGCACCAAAATCGGTCACCATGCACGATGTGTTCCAGCATACGCACAAGAGACGGAAGGATGGGACCTTCATCGACGATAGGGCCAAGGAGACCGATGTAAGTACTTATTTTTATGATATTTACGTTAGAATTAAAAGTATTCGGACTATAACTTAGATAAACTTACGATTCACACTATAACTTAGTGAAACATAGGATTTAGATTACAACTTAGGTAAATCTTATTGTATAAACATATTCATTTGATAGGCTGCGTATCGTGAGGCCCTTAATCGGGCTCAGTCAACTGCTGTCGAGGATGTCGGTGAAACGACGCCCGCCCGGATGCCCTCTTCTATGGTCGCTCGCAACGACTTGCTCGTAGATATCGTCGGCGGCTTTAAGAAAGGACGTATGTACGGCGTCGGCTCCCTAGGGGAGTTGCACATGGCGACTCAGAGATTTCCACCGACACCGCTTCCTTCCGCGGCCCCGGCAGACGATGATGTGAGGTCGCAGCTTGCGCAGCTGCATGAGGCGGTGTCGTCCTTACAGGAGCAAATAGCCACGTTCTTTCCGCCTTCATCTGCTGCTGCCGGTCCGTCTGCTGCTGGTGCGGGTCCATCTGCTACTGGCGCCGGTCCGTCGGCTGCTGGTGCCGGTCCGTTGACTGCTGGTACCGGTCCTTCTTCCGTCGGTCATCTTTCTTTCAACCCTGTTGTCCCTCTGGTACCGCCTCCGACTGTGACGGTACTCCTTGATCTCATATCGCCAAAGCAGCTATGCCGACTTTCGGACAGTCTTCGACGGATTGCCGCCGTACCAAGTGGAGCAGTTTTATCGTCAGTCGCAGGAGGGATTACCACCACCGGACAATCGAACTCCTCCTGCTCCTTGAAGTATTGTATAAGAATAGTTTTTAAATTTGGAATATTTGTGGAAATTTTGGATTATAACGACGGATATTATTTTACGATTTCAGGATAATTGGTGTCTATTTATATTGGTTTGGATTATGCATATTTGTGATTATATATTGGTCTATGTGATTCTTGGATAATTGGTGTGCATTATATTCGTATGTGATTTATAATGGATTATATATTGGTCTCAGTGATTATATATTGTGATTATATATTGGTCCGATATTCGGATGTTGTGTGAACAGGGAAAGCTCTGCAATTTTTTTTAAAAATATCTCACTTAGCGACGGACTAATGACGGGTTAGCGATGGATAACATCAGTTTCTGACTACATGTTGATGGAATATCCGTCGCTAACTGGAGAATTAGAAATATTTCCAGTTAGCGACGGATCGTCGACGGCCAGCCGACGAAAAATCTTGCCCGGCGACAACTTGCCGATAGAATATCCGTCGACAAGGTTCTGGTGGTATGAAGATGTAAAGAATGTTAGCGACGGATATTTCGTCAGGGATCCGTCGCCATGGTAGACGGATTTGCGTCGGAATATTCGTCGCCACGGTTCTGGAAATACCATGTTCGACGGATTCGCGTCAGAATATTCGTCGCCATGGTTCTGGAAATGCTTGACATTTTCAGAACCAGCCTTCCAGAACTATGGTGATGGATTATCCGCCACTAATCCGTCGCCTTCCAGAACTATGGCGACGGATTATCCGCCACTAATCTGTCGCCATGTCGACGGATGCGCGACGAAGTCGCGACGACAAATCTGCCGCCAGAATTCTGGAAATGTCAAGCATTTCCAGAACAAGGGTGACAGATTATCCGTCAAGGATTCGTTGCTAATCCGTCCTTTGTTAGCAACGGCGTTCGACGGATTAGTGACGGAATGATAGCCTTTGATACACAGTTACGATGGTTTACCGACGGACTATCCATCGCTAAGCGTCTTTACAATTCAATACTTAATACTTGAATTCGACGATAGACCGTATACTTGAATTCGACGATAGTCTGTCGCAAGTTATCGCTAATGCAACGAATAGTGAGGACGAAAAGCCGTTGCTATTCCGTCGCTTGACGACTACTTAGCGACGGATCTGTATTAGCGACGAGCTGATTGTCGACGGATTTTTTTGACCAATATTCGTCAGTGATCCGTCGCTAATACGGATTAGCGACGAATGGGCGACAGATCTGGCCGTCGCTAAAGCCACATATTTTGGTAGTGCCGTATCAGACCGACCCGTATCCACCACCATCGGACTTGCGACCGACCCTAGCCAAGTCGACTCCCTCTATACCATCATCTCCATCGCCGCCATCCGCAGCCCTCACCGTCCCATCTACACTATATCGCTTTAGCGCCTACTGCCACCACCACCGACGTCATCGCCATTACCCCCACCACTTGCTATCGACCCCTGCCATATTCGGCAACTCTACCGTTCTGCCGTGGTCGCACCCCTTATCACCCCCGACACCGCCTGTTTGCCGCAATATCGCCTAACTCCTCTGTCACTACCAGCAGAATGCCACAACCACCACCTCCCCATCAACCGACCCAACCTCGCTGGAACCCCAAAATCACCACCCAGAATAAAATGACGATGAGAAGGAAGAAGTCCCAAATCCTAACCCCTTACCTCCACCTCCTCCCCGTGGCACCGCCTCCAGCCGCCCAGACCCGTCAATCGCCGCCTCGTGTCCGCAGCACTGTGCTGCTCTCCACTGCCCAGCACAGCTACCGTACTCCAGCTCTTCCCCGTGGTCGTGTGGCACCTCCGCGAGGCTATCGCGCCAGTGCCCGACTGGTGCCACCGAGATTCGGCAAACCCTCTGTTCTCCATCCTCCTAGCTGCCCGCCCTCCACCGCAGTGCCGCGTGCCGGCTACTTCATCATGAGCAGTTCTCCTAGACCCTGCCACTGTCGAACGGCGTGGCGAGCCCCATCCTTTGTGCCGGCGACCGCCGTGGTTGCACAGGCCTCTCCGGTGAGGCGTACCTCGCGGCCACCAGCACGTCGCCATGCCCCGACGCAAGCTTCTGCTGACATTCTAATAGCTTCTTCAATTGCTTTTTCCTTCTTGGGAGCTTTCTGTGTGCTTTCCGAAAAAAAGGGGACAGACGTCCCTTATTATTAGTATTGATTATTATTATTACTTTAGTTTTGTTAGTACTATTATCATTATCTGCCCTTTAATTATAGAAGGGAAACATCAAGTTGCTGTTAGACTTCTACATTATTATGATCATTACTATTATATATATTTTTATATATAAGGCAATGGAAAAGTTTAAGTGAAATACTATCATAATATTATTTTTAATTATCATTATTATTATAAATATTGTTGCAGTACGAACTAATACCATACTATATAATATGTTTGAAAATAGAAATTATGTGTATATGTTATTATTAATATTTCAGTATTAATACTATTACTATTACTATTACTATTACTATTACTATTATTATTATTAATATTGTTGTATTTTCTCTGTTCTTATTTATTTAAATAGATAGTTAATAATTTTGACAAAACTCAGTAGCCGTAAAATATTTTTCTAGATTTCTATTTTGACTAATGAAAAGTTAGCCTTCTACAAAAGTTATATTTTTACAAAACTTATAGTTACCTAAAACAATTTTTGATTTTTAAAAGCAATTTCCTAAAAATATATTTTTAACTACTAAAATCTAGTTTCAAATGTTATGAAATATTTTCTAAAACTAGTATAAGCATTCGTGTACTCCAAATTCTCCAAATTATCCTCTTGATCATGACTGATCCTTCGTTCCTATTTTCTTGTGAATTCGGACCCTGTGTGGAACGACCATGGCTATTGGACTATTGGGACATGTCAGAACACCGTACAACACCAAGCGTCACACCAGGCAAGATAACTTGCCATTAGCTGTCTACTTATTTTAGCGCATATTTCATGCATTTACTTATTATTTATTTTCTGTAAAATAAATTATGTTACATGGCATAACTAGATAGAATTTTACTGTTTAGTTCTATTCCTAATATGTACTATTTTCATACACATTGAACTCAGATTTAAGGGACCACCCTTTCTGTGTTGCATTCATAGGTCTTGACACATTTGTACCACAGAGTTATAAGTCGCATATAGAACTCGGACATGCGTGAATGGCTGGCCACCAGTACGTATAAGCCGTGCGATAGGACTAACCACAATAGAGTTTGCATGCTTAGATTGACTTAGCGGTTAATAGAGGTTATATGTGTTGTGGATACAACATAGTAGGCATTGGGCTGAGAGGACATGTCCTTAGCGTATGGGCTACTTTACATATTTCCCTTGTGACCGTACGCTCTACCAGAGATACGGGTTGATGACCCATGATTACTGACGGCCACTGACGTTCTACGGAACGTTATGCTCTTATTAATTGGGCCTCTGGTGCCCCAAGGAGGGATCATGCCGAGCCCATTTTAGCCAGGGACCATGCATTGGAGGTTGTTCTTAAAACTGAATTCACTTAGACTGGTTAGGCTACCTTATACGTTAGGTATGAGTACTCTTAGTTTGGGTACTTGTATCTGATCGTGGCTTGGACCAATAACTTGTCGTAGACTAGTTTGCCACATCTTGTCCTTGTTTGGTTGTAGGTGTGGCTCACTGCTCCGATGAGAAGGTATTGAACCTTGTTTGTGTACGGATACCATATTGGATTCATGACTTGGAAAGATACTTCATCGTGGGTTAGTGTGTCATCTCATGTCCTTGCTTGGTTGGGGGATGGTATGCTAATCCAAATGGTGCGGTATTGTACCATGTTATGATCTGATCTTACTTATTATTATTGAGCAGTTATATTCTAAACATGGCATGATATTGTGTATCTTGTTACGTCCCTCTGAGGACCTGGTGATCTCCCAAGGTGTGTGTTCTTGTCTTCCGCAGGTATCCTAGCCGAGATCGTGATCTTCTCCACCCCTTCGAAGATGACGTATCTTGGGCCCTTCTTGCTACCTTTGCTAAATCATTTCATATGTCTTGTATTTCTTTTCTTTTAAATAGTTGGTAGTGGATTTGTCTCCGCCCAATATATTGTATAAAGACAAATCATGGTTATTATATGATATCTTTATTTCTTTCATTTGTGGATGAGATTAGTAGCTGTAGTTTTACTGCATTTACAGCTTACGTATATTTATTATACGGTTGGCATGTCTACGTTCCTAGTCCTACGTATTTTGGGATTGGGGCATTACATTCCCCTATTCATTCATTACTTCACATACTTCCTTATAGAGCCCAAACCAGGATTGCCTCAGCGACTGACCTACAGTCCAGACATCTTTTCCAGTGGTTCCATACTTTTATTGACTTAGCTCATGAATAGGTAAGTGATAGCCTTCAAGCATAACTTGAATAAAACGTGTTCTTCAGGTTTCATAGACCGTGGCTAACTTTGTATTGAGCCAATTGTGGCTCGTGCCTTAAACCAACTCATTTTCTAGGCGACACTAACACTACCGCTCTAGTAATACTTTATATAGCAAGCGTTGTGTTCGTGGGACTATGTGACTTGACAACTGCAGAAAGAGCCGGACAATACTAGAAGTGACTTCGATCGGCCAATATAACTTTGCCTAACATAATTGTGCAACAACTTAACGAGCGAAGGCTGCATCAAGCTATGCCTCGAAGGAACGTACCGTGTATGCGTTCGACTTGAACAACCAAGTTATTTGTGTGCCTAGACTTATGCCACAAGCTATGTTATGCAGCTTAACCCGTGGGACGAGCAAAGGCTATGCCAAACCTTGGACGATGGGACCATGCATGCTTTATCAAGCATTCATGCAAGCAACGCCTATGACTTAGGCTATGTTCATAACTTCAAAGCAACTTAGACCAACTTCCTTCTCCCAAGCTACGGGAGGAAGGACCAAGTGTCATTTTGAAAGCACAACGTGCAACATTTGTAAGCCGACCGTGGGACCTTTTTCCATGTTCTAACACATTCCAACCCGACTTGGTATTATTCCCTTAGCTATGTGGGAGCGTCTCTTTTATTATCAAGCCTACTTGTGCAGTCGAAAACTTTTGTTTTATTAGAGTGAAGGCCAAGCTGAGGCAAGTTCATCGAAGGCATCCACCTGAGCGAGGAGTCGCCTCGACCGAGCGGATCTTCGAGCAGCCGATGCATGGCTAAGTTTGAATGCCGTCGGTATTTTGATTCTTCTGATTGACTGAGCGGGACGGGGTACTACATCATACACCACTCAGAAAGAGTTTCGTCCTCGAAACTAACTGAGTACTTACTTATTGACTTATAACTTGATTCAACATTTCATAACTTTTGCACACACTACGCCTATGCTTTTCTCCAATCCGAGCAACAATCACACTACCATCAATCTTTCCTTTAAGAAACGACTTCAAAATCCTCGATACTTTTCTATTCCTCAAGTCTCACTTGAATTCAACGTATCACTTGGTTGTATCGTGCATATATTCCAGGCGTCCCCAAAATACATGTATTTCAGCCAAGCCTCGTGACAGAAAATTTGTCATTCTCACTAGAGTCGGATCGTGCACGTATTCAAGCGTCCCTGAAATATATGCATGTCAGTCAAATCTCGTGAGGGGTATTCCCATATTCTTGATTCATTCTATCCATCCATACCAATCCTCAAGATCAATCTTTCGAATGCTAACTCTTGAAACAAGGGCGTCTCGCCTAACCGCTAGGCCATTTCTCAATGTTAAAGTTAATGTCAGGATTGGAATCATAGTTCCCCTACAATAATGCCAACACTGACCCCAATCCTAGGGTCAAACCAAGTTGACAGTATGGGGTTTTCTACCCCAGAACATATCACTCAGATTTCTACATATCAAGCATTTATATCTCCTATTCATACTTACAACACTTAGTCCAAGGGGTTCGAGTCATTCAGCAAAGCCATCCTACATCGAGTTATGTTCAACCATTTCCTCAATATATCAATATCTTTTATCAAACAAGCAATTCGCATAATCTATCCTTTCAAACACATTCGATATAATCTACCTATCCATCCTATCCAATTCATGTATTCGATCATAAGATCGTTTAGCTCAACAATTGTCATGCCCCAATCTCACGCAAGTCCGATTATCTGTGTTGGACATGAATCACCATGCCACGTTCCCGCAAGATAATCATTTTCATTGGAGTGTAACTCTTGCTTCGAGTCTAGACTAAATCTTTTTCAATATACAGATTGGATCTACTCAATCCTCAAGTTTACTCAATCATCAATCATAAGTCCGATCAATCCTCAATTTCACCCTCGCATCAAACCACAAGTTGAAGCAATACAAATTGCCACGTCCTAATTTTCTCGAGTATCGATCTTTCCCGCGACATGAATCACCATGTTCATGCTCACGTGGAACGATCACCCCAAATCTGACGTAACGCATATGCGAGACCGGAGCTGCGCTCACGCAAGACAAGATCGTCGACGTTGTGGTTATCAACACAACTATCAAGACACGATCATTTTTATCAAAACATTCATTTCTATCAAAATCCCAAGTATGGCATCCATCAAAACAATAACACCTTACACGATCGTTAATCCTTGAATTAGAGTGCCTCCGAGTTATCGCATATCGATCTTTGATACGCCTCAATACCATCGATGATATACGTAACCTAACGATCTTCATTTGCAACTAATTTCGAGTCGTGCGACTGATGCTATTGTCCGAACTGGATAATCTCCTTGACATTAAAGATCAAGTTCGATCATATCTTCCAGACTAGTTACATGATCAATTCGTTCAACCCAAAATCACGTATGTTCATCCGTCTATCTTAAGTGATCGAGCAACACATTTTTTCAAGTCGCATTGTTCTATGTTAACTCAATCATTGAGCAACATCTATTCAAATCCTTATAGTCATTCTCAAATATTCGAATCATTTTTGTGCACGTTAACATCCAATCGTGCTAACTTTTCGTATACGATTCATATCAATTTCCTCGATCGAGTCATCCGTTTGTACACCTTAACTTTTTCTCGATTCAAATTGCTTACTCAATCATTTCCATATTTCATACCTGCGCAATAACAATCGCGCGCGCGTCATTTCTAGTTCGTCTGAATCAACTTATTAAACTTCAAGATTATATTTTACTCAACGATACTTATTTAAGGCTTTGTATACAAATGACACTTGCTGATAGACTCATTGGCACCCCCAATCCTCAACCGATCAACATCCCTGAAACTATCCCATACACCACTCAGGGATGAAGTTATTCGACACATCCTCAAAATAATTTTCGAATCAAAATCGAATACTTTGAATGTCCGTTCGAACCATTCCTCAAATTTCAAGCACGACGGATATGTATCGCATTGACGATTTCATCTTTTTGATAGTCCTTTAATCGATAGTTATCCCATATACTCAATCGAGTTTCGTTGTCATCCAATATGAATTGAATCCCGCACTCATCTTTGCTAAGGTCGACACAATTCTTGGTACATATGCCCAACCCGACTTAGCCAACCGTGCTTACTTGAAGTTAACTTTGTTCAACCAAAAATTTTCTTTTGTAAGATTTTTCAAAATATATAGACTTATTGTATGGACATCCCATGGGACATTTGATAGGGAGCGCACTAACGATATCGATTTGCGGAAGCAACACATCAGAGTTAAAGAATTCATTCAAAAGTCGAAGGACGTAAAGCCGTGCTCTAATACGATTATGTCGATCGTCCTCGCTAAGGCGTGGTGCCATGTGAGCCTAGATTGCACTCACGCAAGGCAGGTTACATAATGGCCGATTACAGGCTAAGCGACGGGGTCGTCGCACAGAAAGTCCCAAGCAAAAATATTGAATAACAACAACGAAAATTTAAAGCAAAATACAAGTCATTCATAATATTCTTTATTGATATTGAAACAAGGATTACAATTGTGGCACAAGGCCAAGATTTACAAGTCGCTCAAGCTCACTCTTTTTATATTACAATTCACTCTGCTCTCCCTCATCTCTCAATACAATTTGAGTAGGCTAGCGGAAGCTTTAGATAGGCGTTGTCCATACATTACGTCCCATATAAGTTCCGACTCCATGCGGCCGTGCGCCTCGAAACGCCAAGGAATTTCGTGCTTCGAAGCGTCCAAGCGAGCTCCGTGCCAACGAGCTTCTACCTGTGCCTGCACATAGAAACTATGTGGGTGTCAGTATTCAACTGTACTGGTGGAGTGAGATTCTCGCCCACCCATACAAAAACAACACGTTCATTGTCTTTGTGCAACATAACCCTTTTTTATTGTCTTTCTAGTCTTGTCTTAGGATCAGTTTTTGGGACATAAACGCTCGGCCTATTTTGTATCTTTAGACCATTCCTATGCCTTGCAACTAGCAACTTTCTTATCCTTGCTTCTAGACCTTCTAGTGTCAACAACGTCGACTTATCAGGTTGTGCTTGTCTTTCGGCCCTTAATCAGAGACGCAACTACACAATAGTACCCAATTTTCGTGTGACCGTGCTACAAGTCCATATTGAGTTCGTGCCTCACAACTCAGTATGACTTAACCATATTGCCACCTCGCGACCCTTACTGCTTTACCCAATTCAAGATTTGTGAACTAAGTGCCACTTAACCAACATTGCCTTGCGGCAATTTCTGACTTAAATTCGAAACGACTCAATTCCAACATGCGCAACTCCATGCCAACAACTCAAAACTCGATGCCACATCTCGTGCCGAAGCTCGGTGTCTACGTTGCAACCAAATCTTAGGCCCAAACATTGTCTTTTGATCATGTACATATTCAACTCGACTCAATCAAAAGGCACACATGCGGATTGCCGCCCATGTCGACTCATCTATATGAAAGGGTAACTAGCACCATAAGCTATCCTGGACCTTAATTGGGTAATACAATACATTCGTACAAACGGGGCACGATCTTGCCGAAATTCCCGTACTACCCGCTTTACGGCACACCCCGATCCGGTTAGGTCGCACACCATCCGATGGTCCCGTAAGCATGTTCCTCCTAGGCCAGACTGGACCTGTGGCCGCAGGTACCGTCTGAGGAACAAAATCATACTTATTGACAAGTTATCCAATGACCATATAAGACTCGACATATCTTTTCTTATTTCTATTCCTTTCTTTCATTCATTACTTCACATACTTCCTTGCATAGCCCAAACCAGGGTTGCCTTGGCAACTGACCTACAATCCGACATCTTTTTTAGTGGTTCCATACTCTTATTGACTTAACTCATGAATGGCTAAGTGATAGCCTTCAAGCATAACTTGAACAAAATGTGTTCTTCAGGTTCCATAGACCGAGGCTAACTTTGCATTGAGCCAACTGTGGCTTGTGCCTTAAATCAACTCGTTTTCTAGGCGACACTACCGCGCTAGTCATACTTTATATGACAAGCGCTGCATTCGTGGGACTATGTGACTTGACAATCGCAGAAAGAGCCAGACAGTGCTAGAAATGACTTCGATTGACCGGCATAACTTTGCGTAACATAATTATGCAACAACTTGACGAACAAAGGCTGCATCAACCTTTGCCTCGAAGGAACGTGCCGTGCACGCGTTCGACTTGAGCAACTAAGTTATTTGGGTGCCTATACTTATGCCACAAGCAATGTTATGCAGCTTAACCCGTGGGACGAGCAAAGGCTATGCCAAGCCTTGGACGATGGGACCTTGCATGCTTTATCAAGCATTCATGCGGGCAACGCCTATGACTTAGGCTACGTTCATAACTTCAAAGCAACTTAGACCAAATTCCTTCTCCCAAGCTACGGGACGAAGGACAGAGTGTCATTTTGAAAGCACAACGTACAATATTTCAAAGTCGACCGTGGGAACTTTTTCCATGTTCTAACACATTTCGACCCAACTTGGGATTATTTCCTTAGCTATGTGGGTGCGTCTCTTTTATTATCAAGCCTACTTGTGCAGTTAAAAACTTTTATTTTATTAGAGCGATGGCCAAGCTGAGGCAAGTTCACCGAAGCCACCCACCTAAGCGAGGAGTCGCCTCGAGCGAGTGGATCTTCGAGTAGCCATTACATGGCTAAGTTTGAATGCCGTCAGCATTTCGATTCTTCCGATTGACTGAGCCGGATGGGGCACTACACATGCCCGATCGAGAAAATAAAGTAATAAGGAGTAGTGGCCAAACCTTAACCTAAGGACCCATCGAATCCAAAAATAGGTAGGGAGACCATAATTAGCGCCCAAGTGCCGAAAGCAATGGAGGTCTGTCGAGATTGGCCATAATTTTTTGTAGCCGACCATTGTTCGTGCAAAAATAGCGAGGCTCCGCCATCACCGATTTTTTCGCGAGTTTAGATGCCAGGTAAGCCTCTAGGTCAGAATGATGACGATGCTATATACCTAGTTCAGCGTCTATCACCTGTTCAATCACCAGCATTCTGGTCGGCATCATAACACAGTAATTGGGTTGACCAGTAAGTGATCCAATGAATTCGTACTCTTTAACAGCCGCCTCCGGGGAGCAGTTGGCAGCAATCCGATCAAAGTAATCCCAAAGAAAAGGCAGAGTTACCCTAATCTGAGCTAAAACATTCGAAGTGCGGGTAGCATCTGAAGTACATGCGGAGTCCAAAATGGTAGGCTCCAGGTGCCGGGAAGTCGGGGGGTCGACGTCCTCGGTGACCGAATCCACCTCGACGTCTTCCACACCAGCTTCCTCAACATCTCCTTCTTCTTTTACTTTATTTACGATGTCATCGGAATTATCGACGTCTTCTACCTCCTCCTCGGCAACAGAAGTAGCCGAGCGAGAATGTTGGGTCTCCTTTTTGTCCTCGGTGAGTTCCTCGGCAAGAATATCAAATTTGTTGGTAATATTTATGACTTCGTATTTCTTGGGGACGGCTGGTCTTCTCGGGGATGGAGATTGTCGGGGTTGTTCTTGAGGAATTGAGCCTCCGGAGCTAGCTTCAAATTGGGTGTGAGTATTAGGTAATGGGAGGAGAGGTGACTGCTGAGCTTGGCTATTCGATTGACCCGTAGTAGACGTACGGATCGCTCTCTTCTTCATTTTTGGGTGCACTCTGAATCAGAGCTCAGTGGAGTGTCCTCTCATGTGGCAATGTTTGCAGAACATAATAATATTATCGTAGATAACTTGTTGGGTGTGCGTCTTACTCCCTAGAATGATTTGATTGGAGTTCAGTAGTTCCTTCAAAATATTGAGTTCCATGCAGAGTTTGGCATAGTTTGCTTTAGTTAAGTTGCGAGTTTCCTCCGCAATGGCTACGAAGGCCCCAAATGAGTTGGCTATTCTCTTTATCGCAGCTGGGGCAAAACAAATGAGCAGAGGATAGGGGAGTGTAACCCATACGGGAACTATTGGCGGGTCCTCCTTAGGGTTGAAGTCCTGGGTCCACTTGACGATTTTCATGAGGTGGGAGTCGACTCTACTGGATCCCCTGGTCCTGACTTTCTTGTGGTCATCTTTAGGGGACAGGTGCAGGAGGATGTATTTGGGGTCCATCGGGGACACTCGATAATCGGCAGTGAGGCCCCAACTGGCAACTACCACTAGTACCTGCAAGAATTTAGGGCAGCCATTGGGGAATTTAAGAACTTAGGTTAACGGAAATGAATCTGCCAGAAGGGACAATCCTTCAGTGGTGAACGACACCCTAATGACTTGGGCCTCAGTCGAAGAGTATTCGATGTCCGGGAGGGCCATATCTGGGACAATCCGGGGGGCTTCAATCTTCCGACTGGCCTAACCACGTCAGCGTATAGAGGAGAGGGTTGTTTAAAGGAAGTCGAATCCGACGCCATTTGAGCACATTGTGTGAAGACAGCCTCAGGTGACGCTGGGGGCGGGACTCCGGTGACAGTCGTCGTCAGAATCGGCTGGTGCAGGGTACCGAGGGTGTGTGCTCGAAGGACTGAGGCGTGGCAGACAAGAGTGATGGAGAGGGGTTGGCTTCCGTCACGGAAAGCGTAATCGGGATGTGGGCTACATGAGATGCAGAGGAGGGCGCGCCACCTGGTGTCGCGTGAGCGCACAACAACTCGGAGCTATTCTCCGGAGCAGCGTCCTCTGACCGGACAACACCGCTTTCAGGCACGGAAGATTGTGCGCCAAGTGGCGCTATAGATGGGTACGAGCCACGAGGAAGTGCACCTGGGCCCTCTGAGCTAGCCAGCACAAAAGCCTCTACGCCATTGAGGGGGTTGCCACTGGAGGGCGCGGGAGGTTGTACGCCAAGTGACGCAACAACCTCTGCATCATGAAGCTCGGGTGGTGTGCTACTAGTAGGCACGGGAGGTTGTGCGCTAAGCAACGCTATAGATGGGTGCACACCACGAGGGAGCCCACCAGGAG
Organism: Iris pallida; assembly: GCA_029216955.1. Classification (NCBI taxonomy): domain Eukaryota; kingdom Viridiplantae; phylum Streptophyta; class Magnoliopsida; order Asparagales; family Iridaceae; genus Iris; species Iris pallida. The sequence continues at coordinate 33,737 of JANAVB010001749.1, read as the reverse complement.
CGTATGTGCCATCCAGTTCTGAAGCCTCTGTGCCATCCAAACCAGAGGTAGAGGGCGCCAGCAAAAGCGTGTTTGAAAAGTAATTCAAATTCAAAAACTATGGGGCTATCGAGGAGATAGTGTGCACAGGTCTCGAGGCTGACCTAACCTTGGACGTCAGCACTGCAAGACTGGTCGGCTCCCTACCGGAAGGGACAGGGTACTGAAGAAACTGGGACGACTCGAGACGGGTCCCCAGCGGGAGGGGGACGGAGAACCACCAATCCGGCCGGCGACAAGAGAAGCCGGAGGGAGGGTTCGGTGAGGCAAACTAGAGGGGGGAGGGGCTAAAGGAAGGCTGAGGATGGCCAGGAGGTCGGCCGGCCATGGCGCCGCCCGCAGATGGGAGGAGGGGTGCATCCCGGCCAAGGGCTCGCCGGAGATGAAGAAGGGAGAGGGGGAAAGCTTGGAGGGGGCAGAAGAACTGCTAGAGGGCACCGAAGAGGGCCGACCGATGAGTTGTCCCCGAAGGCCGCCGCGGGGGCGGCGGAGGGACCCTGCGGAGTCAGGGAGGGCAGACCGACCACGGATCGCCCGAGGAACCTCTCTCCCAAGCCATTATATTATATATATATATATATATATATATATATATATATATATATATTAAAATATATATCTTTTATTTTATAAGATGTTGAAATATATGTGTGTGTGTATATAAATATATATATATATATATATATATATATATATATATATATATATATAAAATATTTTTTAACACCGTGAATTTATTCATCAATAAGACGCAAAATGCCGAAGCCTTTACAAGTAAGACCATAAAGCGAATCGATGGGGTACAACACCCCAAACATGGGCCAGAAAGAGAAAGCAAAAAAGATGGGGAACAACACCCCGATCATGGACCAGAAAGAAAAAGACAACTGTGCAGGGGCGTCCAAAAATCCGTCCGTACGTGCTTGCAGTGTCTTCTATTCTTGAAATCTATTTATGGACTTCGTTTGTCAGTTTAGTAGAGGTGTACTGTCACGCATAAAAGAGATGCATAGCTCAATAACATCATACTTACGTGCATCATTAACCACTGAGATTGTAGAGCGGGTACTGATATTGTCGATTGGTGCATTTCAGTTGAAAGACCTGATGTGGCAAACTCTTGGGTAAAAATGGCACTTGGTATGGTTATTTCACTTAAATCATTTTTATGATTCCGCATCTTGGGAATTATATGAATAATGGAAAAACTCCATGAAAGAAAGATTAGTGACTCGTATAAATTACTTAAAGCCCTCGTATCTGTATTTGTTCCTGTTCTTCCAAATAACCCAAGTGGCGGTGGCTGCGACGATCTTGTGGCCGTGCGATGCTTTACCGCAAGCGACAAAAAGATCGTTGAAGCCCCCATCATCCTGGTTCGGGAGACAAAGGTTAGTGAACCTATCCCAGAATGTCATAGGCAGGTGGCCACTATGAAGAATGCGCTCAACAGACTCGACCTTTCTCTCCGGGCAACAATGACAAGCAGAAGCTAAACTGAAGCCGATGGTGGCGAGGGCGTCGTCTGTGGATAGTTTCCTACGAATCTCTCTTAACATCAGGAAAGACCACTTCTAAGGAATGCACGATTGTCAAAATGCCCCAGATATAGGAGAAGGGTTACCGAGGCCACGAACTGCATGACGAGCTGAGGTCAAGGAGAATGATCCATTAGTCGAAAGGGACCACCGCAAGGTGTCTGGATCCGTACCAATCACAATACTAGATTCGGCGATAGTCGCGACGGCCTCCTCTTTAATCCAATCCAAGATCCTTTCCCGGTTCCAACCCCCCTCACTGGTCCACACATCTCTAATGGTAGCATTGGACGGTGCACCCGGCGTAGGGGTCATGGGGTCATTTCCTGCCCACCTTTCAAGATATAATGGCGAGTCGCCCTTGCCCACCTTAAGACGAATCAAAGGTTTAGCAAGCAGCCTACCGTTCAGAATACGTCTCCATGATGCCGAGGATCTGTTGTTGCTGGAAGCGGAGGACAGGTGAATATTCTTGAAATATCTGGCCTTCATGAATTAATCTAGCCCACAATGTCCGATTCTTCTGAAGCTTCCACCACATTTTTATGGAGCATGCGTCCACGACGTGGGCCAGCCTGCTGAAACCAACACCGCCCTCATCCATGGGTCTAGCCATGGTGTTCAAACTTGTCCAATGATCCTTATCCTTGCCATCACAGTAGCCCCATAAGAAGTTGGAGAAGAGGTTTTCAAAAGGGCGCACGCGGCCAGGGTGTAAACTGGGATAGAAAAGAGCACGTGCCGGATCAAGATAATCTTGCCACCAAGCGAAAGAATCGCATCGTGCCATCCCTCGATTTGTTTCCTTATTTTCTCCACCAACCCACTGTAGAGGGCCGCATTAGATCTGTCGTATACTAGCGGGCACCCAATATACGTGAAAGGAGGGTACTCCATGGAGAAGGAAGTTATGTTAGTGAGTAAATTGGTGTATTCTCTCTTGGTAGTGTGATGAGCATAAATAACACTTTTGGTGGCGTTGACGCGCTGGCCGGAACATCTGATGTATCTCTGGAGCGTGGTGATAACAACCTCTACGGACCCCACCTCTCTAGAAGAGAAAATGATGATGTCGTCAGCATAATCCAAGTGTGTGATAATCGGGCAGCCGCTGGCAGTACGAAAGTACGTGAAGCGGGGGGATCTCGCCATGTCGTTGAGATTTTTGGTAAGGGCTTCTGCTGCAAAGATGAAAATGGTGGACGAAAGAGGATCCCCTTGTTTAACGCCACAGCTATATTTGAAAAAGCCATCTGCTTGGCCGTTGACGACCGTAGAGAACCAGGCGTTACTGACCGACCTCAAGACGATGTCAATCCAAGTATCCGATATATATATATATATATATATATATATATATATATATATATATATATATATATATATATATATATATATATATATATATATAAATATCCGATATATATAAATATATATATATATATATATATATATATATATATATATATATATGAACTACTTGATCAATCTAGTCATTAACCTAGCCAGATTCATTATGAATCCCTGACCGTGGTAACCAGGAATCCATGTCCTAGACATGATGCAAGATAGGACATGTATCTTGTACAGGCACAATCAGGAAAATCAACCACGGAGTCAAGACAAGAGTTCCACTTGGCAATTAGGATTGGCTGTCGCAACATCGATCAAGATTACACATGTCATGTCAAGTTTACTTGTCACTTGTCAGGAGTAATGTCAGAGTGCGCCTCGATGAGCCACAATCAAAATTATCAAGACGGGATCATATTATCATGTTCAAGCAAGTTACTAGCTAAGTTACGAAGTTGGCAAGTCTGGTCGTCGCAATTTTGGTGAAGTATAGAAAATATGCAAAGAAAATCAAGAACACCTATGGGTGATAGAAACTATCAGTCGCATACGAACACTAATTAAAGTAAGACAAGAAGATTCTTGAAACGAAGACAAAGATCTACAACTTTTATGTTTCTAGTTTTTCAAGACAAAGATCCACGGCACACGGGGCGTAAGAGCACGACGTATATGCGCGCAACAAACAAATCGTACAGGCACGCGGGGTGCGAAATGTGCACCGCACGGATGCAAGGTACGCGGGGTACGAGAGCACGGCGCACAGGCGTGCGGCAAATGAATCGCGCAGGCACGCAACTACGAAACTTGCAGTGAGCGGATGTATGGTGCACGGAGCGCGAGAGAACAACGTGCGGGCGTGCGACAAACGAATCGCGCAGGCGCGTGGCCGCGAAACACGCGGTGCACGAATGCACGGCACACGGAGCGCAAGAGCACGGCGTGTAGGCGCACGTCGAACGGATTGCGCAGGGGCGCAATTCGCTAAACGCGCATCCCGCGGTTGTATGGCGCACGGCGCACGATAGTACATCGCGTAGGCGTGCGACGAAAGAAACGTGCAGGCGCGCAGCACGCAAAACACGCAGCGCACAGATGCACAGCGCAGGCATACGGCGAAAGAATCGTACGGGCACGCGGCGTGGGACACTGTTCATCGTCCAAGCAGCATCGAAGATGTGCGTAAAACCATGAACACAAAAATGCCATAACTTCTTCAAAATAAGTCAAAATCAAGCGGTTCAAAAGCCAAAATTGGGTAGAATTGAATTCCCCACAACATGGAACCCTTAGATTCAGAAATAACAAAGTTTAAGTGATCAAAACCAAGAAAACCGAGAAAACTACAACTTAGATCTACAAAAATGTAAACATGAAAACTAAAAACTCCAAGTTCTAAAGAGGCTTAGAATCAAGCAAGGAAGACAATGAAACAATAAAATTTGAGATCCATCATGAAGCAAGTTGGACTTGCCTAGGGCTTGGTAGGTGGGAGGAGTAAATGAAGAAGAAGAAAAGTAAATGAAACTAATGGAGGAGAGAGAGAGGAGTTTGGTATATATATCAACTCTCTCATCTCAACCCAACCCAAACCAAACCAAGCAAAGCCATGCCAAGTTGAACCAAGGTGAACCAAACCAAGTCAAGGTTAAATCAAGACTAGGCTAAGCAAGATAAGTCAAAATACGGGTCACCTGACAATTATCAGAAATCCGTACACATATAACAAAAATACATATAACAGAAAACGGGAGTGACAACTCTACCCACCTTAAAGGAATTCCATCCTCAAAATTTAATCAAGAGGCTAGAGGTGTCGGGGCAAGCTATACTAACTACATGCAATCTACGACTAGCAGTTAATCAAGTAATTATTCATGCAAGTAAGGATTTAAAAGCATAAGGCATAAGGAAGACATTATACCTTATGAGTCAAACAGGTGTGGATATCGCGATCAGATATCATCCTCACGTTCCTAGGTTGTCTCACCCAAAGAGTGGTGACCCCAAGCAACACGGACAACTAATAGTCTTGCTCTTGAGTATTTTTTTCTGTGTTCCAATATGGATACAGGCCTTTCCTCATACGAAAGGTTGGTAGCAACAACCAATTTCGAATAATCAAGAATATGGCTCGGATCCGGGATACACAGTCATAATTAGAATATATGGAATACGTCATGAACCTCCCGTAATGATGGTAGAAATGCGAGACGATAGGACAGATCTTCTGTAACGCCCCAGTCCCATAATACGTAGGACTAGGAATGTAGATATGCCAGCTGTATTTATACGAAGTACATAGGCCTCGTATGGATACATAAGCTGTAAATGTAGTAAAACCATGACTATTCTCAACCACACAAAATAAAAGAATAAAAGATTTTAAATAATAATTATGAATTGTCTTGATACAATATGTTGAGCGGAGACAAATCCACTACCAACAAGTAAGGAAAGAAATACATGGAAATGAAATGAGTTTGGCGAGCGAAGCAAAGACGATCCAATTACAATCATCCTCGAAGAAATAGAGATGTCCATGGTTAGAATACCTGCGAAAGACAAGACCACACACCTGACGAGATAACCAGGTCCTTAGAGGGACGTAACAAGACACATAATATCATGCCAAAACTGAATAATAAAACTCAACAAAAAAGTATATATGACTACACAAATAAAGGTCCTTAACCATTCTATGTGAAAATGCATTTTGAAGACAACGTTCCACACAAGGGCTCTCGAGACTAGAAATACGGCGCGTTAGCGTTTCAACCAAGGCACTAGTGGCGTCTAGAGAAAAGTAAATGCACGGCCCATTAGCACTCGAATGAGAGCTAAGGGGCATATAGAGAAAAATAAATGCACGGCTACTAGCTCTTGGGTGAGTCACTAACGGCAGCTAGAGGAAAGTAAATGCACGACACATTTGTGTTTCAACCGAGGCACTAGTGGCATCTAAAGAAAAGTAAATAAGTGCACGGCACACTAGCTCTCGGCTGAGTCATAAATGGAAGCTAGAGAAAAGTAAATATGTGAAATCCCCTGCGCCTAATAACTGTCTTCACCCTCCCCATGCACTACTCGTGCTGAATCCACACCACGATATTTCTAATAACCGCTAAGACTTTTAGGCAATTATATTAGCAGTTATACCCTAACGCTCGTCCTGTACGCACCAATGTACGGTCGGTACGCAAGTCCGAATCTATATGAGACACGTGCCATCGTGGTACACAGGTGTCGGCCAATGAATGCGGCACAAACAAAGGCGGTCCCTTATCTCTAGGCCAAATGCATAAAGAAAACTACAACATAATAATTTGCAACTACATACTGTTTTGAAAGAACAACTTATAAGAAATAAAACATGCATGATATTGAGCAAGAAATTAAACAGTAAAGGCAAGGTGTCTTGCCTGGTAGTACGCCTGGTGTGGTGCTGCAATAATGAAGGTGGCACGAAATACGACTTCGGGTAACAACTACACAAGGTGACCTCGGTGGTAGCACAGACAGTTCCATTGGGTCCAGAAGGGTCAAATTAGTTTGGGTGGACATAAGTTAGTACGAAATTTGCGAGGGAATAGGAAGAAAATGGGACTAATTGAGGGCATAAGGATAATTAAAGGTTATTAGATAAATAATATATATATGATAAAAATTATTTATAATACTCAAAAAGAAGATAAATAAAAAAATAATTCAACTAGCAAAATAGTTTTTAGGCCAAAAATTTGAAATATATAAAACTTGCTTTCAGGCAAAACTCTATTTTTGTTAAAAATGGGTTTTCTAGGAAAACTATATTTTTGTAGAAGTATTTGTAGATAACTATTCTAGAAAGAATTGTTTTAAAACTAATTTTTTGTAAAACTCTAGGTTTGTAAAATACTATCTTGAGATAGAAACCATATTAGTAAAAATACCAAGAACATTTTGAAACTTTATTTTATGGTCAAAGTATTTTTGGGTGAGTATGAAGAAAATCTTTTTAGACAAAAATATAACGTAAATAAGATACTAAATAATACAATATATTAGATATATTTCAATACCTGGAGAACAAATAATAATATAGGTATTATTGGAACCAATAAAAATAATAATGATAATTACTAACAGATACCATTATAATTAATAATAATGACAGTAAATAATTATAATAATAAAAATACCTATAATAATAATAAATATAATATTAATCTATTTTGCAAATACTTATATATATACTATAAATATTATTGACAATGATCCTTAGTAAACTTACACAGGTATTAAAACATACTAAATAATAATACTTATTATTAATACTATATCCCATCAGTAGATGCTCTCCTTTAGAGAACTTAAATTGCTAAAAAAGGAAAGGAGAGGGGTGAGAACCGAGTGGAAAAAGAGCGGGAGGAAATCGAGTGAGAGAGAGGGGACGGAGCTGCGGAGAGGAGGCATGGCGCACGGAGGTGGAAAGGCTGGAGTGGAGAGGGAAGAAGGGGCGTGGGAGCTCTTGCGACGAGATGGATCGAGGAGGGGGCGCACGGACGGAGCGACGCGGCTTGCGGAGGCACACGGAGGAGGTTCGCCGGTACAGCAGAGGAAGGGGGACGGGCTCACGGCGGCGGAGGGTTCGAGCGTGGAAGGAGAGGTCATCTCCGGACGATACTCCCCGTGCGCGGCGAGGCGGAGGGCAGGGGTACGCAGATCTGTACGCACGATGGAAGTGGCACGATTGCGGTACGACATGACATGGTGGCGGTGGTTGCCGGGGTGTTGTGCGACGGATCATCCGGGACAGGCGGGGGTCGGCCAAAAAATTTGCGGCTCCGATCTATAGAAGGTCGAGGGGGTGATGTCCCTTTTTTTCTCTTTCTTTCTTTTTTTTTTGTCTGGGAGGTTGGTGATGTTTGTGGTCATGGTGGTGACGGAGAAACAGTGGAGGTGCCGGCGGTCGTGGGCGCAGTGGTTTCGGGAGGTGGTTGCGTAGGTGATAGTGTCGATTGTCGACGTGGATCAATACGGGTGGCCGGGGACTGATGATGGTGAGGGTGGTGTTGGATGTTCGGTCAGGGTTAGGAATTGGTGGTTTCGGTGATCATGGTGGTGGTGATGGTCTTGGCGGTGGTGGAGTTGTCCACGGGTGGCGGTGGCCGAGGTTTGGGCGACCACCGGGGTGGTTGCTGATGGTGGCAGTAGTGGTGCTGTGGTTGTGCCCCAGTGGAGGCGGCTGTAGATGAGGCGATGGTGGTGGTATTGGCAGGCTTTTACAATGATGGCGGTTTGGATGGTCGGTTGTCGTGGATGGGCTCGGGTGACTGGGTGTGGTGGCGGGTGGTGCTGCAATATGAGGTCGGGTACGGCGAGGAGGGAGTCGGAGTTGAAAGGGACGGACGAGACGGGTTTTTATTGGGACGATGGCGGTTTAGATTAGGTAGGAATTTGATATGTCGTGTCGGGATTGTCGACACGGAGAAATAAATGTATGTGTATAAATAATGGAATAAGATATTGGGTGGGGGAACATGGACACGATGCACTCACGTGGGTGGAGAAATTTATGGAGATGAGGAATTTATGGAGGAGTACCTGCCTATTTATAGGATGTGGGAATTCCCAGTTGGATAAGGATTAGGAATATTTAAACCCAATTTGATAATTCGCAACTTAATTTAAAATCAATCAAATCCAAATCCAAATCCAATTTAAATTTAATTAAATCCTTTTAGTTTAAAATCAAATAGGATAAATAAATTTTCAAACATAGATATTATTTTAGCTATTTAAATATATCCATAAAATTAATTCAAGATTTAAATTGCCATAATAATTTCAAAATATGTTTTCCAAAAATACAAATAATAATAATTTCGAAAATAATATTCTTATTTAAAATACACTAATAAATAATTAAAAATATATATAAAGAATATTATTTATTATTAGTAACTGTTATAAACGAAAATCCTTTCATAAATAGAATCGTAAACTTGAAAATTTTGGTACGATAACTAAAAATAACAATTATATATATATTATTTTGAAACTATAAAAATAGAAAAAATGTTTTTCTAAATATATGTACGCTCGCACATAATCTTCATCGTCGAAAAAATTCGAAAAACGAATTTCCGCGCGCGACGTACAATACTAAAAAAAAATCATTACCAAATTTATATTTTAAAAAAATAGTAGAAAATTTAGGGATTTTACATCCTACCCAACTTAAAAGAATTTTGTCCTCGAAATTAAGAATTTGTAGGGGGTGAGAAGACACAAGGGGTATCGATGGGGAACAATCAATAACAAAAATTATGCCGTAAGAAATTGCGATCTAGATCATAGAAAAATAATACGGTATGGTCATAATCGATAGGAAGGCTAGAGGAAGTTCTAGTATAGTGCCTTCGTCCTTCCAAAATAGGTGAAGGCGAAAGCAATAAGGAGTTCAAAAGACGATATTATCGAGTACGAATACGTGGTTCAAGGACGACCGAAAAAAAGTTCAAAAGGAATTGCCAAGACAGTCGCGGATGGGACTCTAAAGGACTAGTTTAGCTATGTCCCCATCCACGTAGAATAATAGGCAATAGCGAACCAAAGTGCACTTGGTTGATCAGATCATCATGCACCGGTTCTGATTAGACACATGTTAGTGAGCGGCCGCTCAATATCATATGCCTTTATCAAGCTCGATAAAGAATTAGCTTGCAAATACTAGGCTATATTAGCATCATTAGTCTAGATAATAGAACATATGCACGATAGGAGATGAAATAAAAACAAATGTGAATAGTCTAAGAGTCATAAAGATCTAAATCTTGTTTATTCCTATACGATCATTCTACGATTTATTGCCCAAGGCTTGGGTGACCAAATGGGTTAATTTCCTCTAGTCACTATGGTCTAGATAATACTATTTGTATTCCCTTAATGGTCAAGGGTGTGTCAGGTCGTGGGGTATTCTATCCAACTTAAAGAATGAAGCTAAGGGTGTTTTGGGACACTCAACTAGTAGGGTCAATCTCTAGCAAGCACGAAGGGAAGATAAGAATAATAATAGAAAGGATCAAGCAAGATGCAATCGAGGAGTCGAACGGTAGTTCGAAGAGGTCAAGTATGTGGATGAGATCCTAGACTTCTAATCCTATACGCAGGCTTGCTTGGTACGGTAAAGTAACCAAATAATTTATCTTGACCTGTATGGGCCACCACAAAAACATGTAACGCCCCAGTCCCATAATACGTAGGACTAGGAACGTAGACATGCCAGCTGTATTCATACGAAGTACATAGGCCTCGTATGGATACATAAGCTGTAAATGCAGTAAAACCATGACTAATCTCATCCACACAAAATAAAAGAATAAAAGATTTTAAATAATGATTATGAATTGTCTTGATACAATATGTTGAGCGGAGACAAATCTACTACCAACAAGTAAGGAAAGAAATACATGAAAATAAAATGAGTTTGGCGAGCGAAGCAAAGACGATCCAATTACAATCATCCTCGAAGAAATAGAGATGTCCATGGCTAGAATACCTGTGAAAGACAAGAGCACACACCTGACGAGATAACCAGGTCCTCAGAGGGACGTAACAAGACACATAATATCATGCCAAAACTGAATAATAAAACTCAACAGAAAAGTATATATGACTACACAAATAAAGGTCCTTAACCATTCTATGTGAAAATGCATTTTGAAGACAATGTTCCACACAAGGGCTCTCGAGACTAGAAACACGGTGCGTTAGCGTTTCAACCAAGGCACTAGTGGCGTCTAGAGAAAAGTAAATGCACGCCCCATTAGCACTCGAGTGAGAGGTAAGGGGCATCTAGAGAAAAATAATTGCAGGGCCACTAGCTCTTGGGTGAGTCACTAACGGCAGCTAGAGGAAAGTAAATGTACGGCACATTTGTGTTTCAACCGAGACACTAGTGGCATCTAGAAAAAAGTAAATAAGTGCACGGCACACTAGCTCTAGGCTGAGTCACAAATGGCAGCTAGAGAAAAGTAAATGTGTGAAAGCCCCTACACCTAATAACTGTCTTCACCCTCCTCATGCACTACTCGTGCTGAATCTACACCACGATATTTCTAATAACCGCTAAGTCTTCTAGGCAACTATATTAGCAGTTATATCCTAACGTCGTCCTGTACGCACCGATGTACGATCGGTACGCAAGTCCGAATTTATATAAGACACGTGCCATCGTGGTACACAGGTGTCGGCCAATGAATGCGGCACAAACAAAGGCGGTCCCTTAACTCTAGGCCAAATGCATAAAGAAAACTACAATATAATAATTTGCAACTACATACTTTTTGAAAGAACAACTTATAAGAAATAAAACATGCATGATATTGAGCAAGAAATTAAACAGTAAAGGCAAGGTGTCTTGCCTGGTAGTACGCCTGGTGTGGTGCTGTAATAATCAATGTGATACGAACTGCGACTTCGGGTAACAACTACACAAGGTGACCTCGGGTGGTGGCACGGACAGTTCCATTGGGTCCAGAAGGGTCAAATTAGTTAGGGTGGACATAAGGTAGTACGAAATTCGCGAGAGAATAGGAAGAAAATCGGACTAATTGAGGGCATGAGGATAATTAAAGGTTATTAGATAAATAATATATATATATATATATATGATAAAAATTATTTATAATACTCAAAAAGAAGATAAATAAATAAATAATTCTAGTAGCATAATAGTTTTTAGGCCAAAAATTTGAAATATATAAAATTTGCTTTCAGGCAAAACTCTATTTTTTTGTTAAAAATGGGTTTTCTAGGCAAACTATATTTTTAGTAGAAGTATTTGTAGATAACTATTCTAGAAAGAATTATTTTAAAACTAATTTTTGGTAAAACTCTAGGTTTGTAAAATACTATTTTGAGATAGAAACCATATTAGTAAAAATACAAAGAACATTTTGAAACTTCATTTTTATGGTCAAAGTATTTTTGGGTGAGTATGAAGAAAAAAAATTTAGACAAAAATATAACGTAAATAAGATACTAAATAATACAATATATTAGATATATTTCAATACCTGGAGAACAAATAACAATATAGGTATTATTGGAACCAATGAAAATAATAATGCTAATTACTAACAGATACCATTATAATTAATAATAATGACAGTAAATAATTATAATAATAAAAATACCTATAATAATAATAAGTATAATATTAATCTATTTTGCAAATACTTATATATATACTATAAATATTATTGACAATGATCCTTAGTAAACTTACACAGGTATTAAAACATACTAAATAATAATATTTATTATTAATACTATATCCCATAAGTAGATGCTCTCCTTTAGAGAACTTAAATTGCTGAAAAAGAAAAGGGGAGGGGTGAGAACCAAGTGGAAAGAGAGCGGCAGGAAATCGAGCGAGAGAGAGGGGGCGGAGTTGCGGAGAGGAGGCTCGGCGCGCGGAGGTGGAAGTGCCGGAGTGGAGAGGGAAGAACGGGCGTGGGAGCTCTTGCGGCGAGATGGATCGAGGAGGGGGCGCACGGACGGAGCTACGCGGCTTGCGGAGGCGCACGGAGGAGGTTCGCCGGTACGGCGGAGGAAGGGACACGGGCTCACGGCGGCGGAGGGTTCGAGCGTGGAAGGAGAGGTCAGCTCCGGGCGACACTCCCCGTGCGCGACGAGGCGGAGGGCAGGGGTACGCAGATCTGCGTGCACGATGGAAGTGGCGCGATTGCGGCACAGCATGGCATGGTGGCGGTAGGTGCCGGGGCACTGTGCGATGGATCGTCGGGGACCGGCGGGGGTCGGCCAGAAAATTTGCGGCTCCGATCTATAGTAGGTCGAGGAGGTGATATCCCCTTTTTTTTTCTCTTTTTTTCTTTTTTTTGTCTGGGAGGTTGGTGATGTTTGTGGTCATGGTAGTGACGGGGAAACATTGGAGGTGCCGGCGGTCGTGGGCGCAGTGGTTTCGGGAGGTAGTTGTGTAGGTGATAGTGTCGATGGTCGACGTGGGTCAATACGGGTGGCCAGGGACTGATGATGGCGTGGGTGGTGTTCGATGTTCGGTCAGGGTTAGGAATTGGTGGTTTCGGTGATGATGGTGGTGGTGATGGTCTTGGCGGTGGTGGAGTCGTCCACTGGTGGCGGTGGCCGAGGTTTAGGCGACCGCCGGGGTGGTTGCTGATGGTGGCAGTAGTGGTGCTGTGGTTGTGCCCTGGTGGAGGCGGCTGTAGATGAGGCGATAGTGGTAGTATTGGCAGGCTTTGGCAATGATGGTGGTTTGGGTGGTCGGTTGTCGTGGATGGGTTCGTGTGACTGGTGTGGTGGCAGATGGTGCTACAATATGAGGTCGGGTACGGTAAGGAGGGAGTCGGAGTTGAAAGGGACGGAAGAGACGGGTTTTTGTTGGGACGACGGCGGTTTAGATTAGGTAGGAATTTGATATGTCGTGTCGGGGTTGTCGACACGGAGAAATAAATGTATGTGTATAAATAATGGAATAAGATATTGGGTGGGGGAACATGGACACGATGCACTCACGTGGGTGGAGAAATTTGTGGAGATGAGGAATTTATGGAGGAGTACCTGCCTATTTATAGGATGTGGAAATTTCTAGTTGGATAAGGATTAGGAATATTTAAACCCAATTAGATAATTCGCAACTTAATTTAAAATCAATCAAATCCAAATACAAATCCAATTTAAATTTAATTAAATCCTTTTAGTTTAAAATCAAATAGGATAAATAAATTTTCAAACATAGATATTATTTTTGCTATTTAAATATATCCATAAAATTAATTCAAGATTTAAATTGCCATAATAATTTCAAAATATGTTTTCCAAAAATACAAATAATAGTAATTTTGAAAATAATATTATTATTTAAAATACACTAATAAATAATTAAAAATATATATGAAGAATATTATTTATTATTAGTAACTGTTATAAACGAAAATGCTTTCATAAATAGAATCGTAAACTTGGAAATTTTGGTACGATAACTAAAAATAACTATTATATATAAATATATATAAAATATATATATATATATATATATATATATATATATATATATATATATATATATATATAAAATATATATATATATATATTATTTTGAAACTATAAAAATAGAAAAAATGTTTTTCTAAATATATGTACGCTCGCACATAATCTCCTTCGTCGAGCAAATTCGAAAAACGAATTTCTGCGCGCGACGTACAATACTAAAAAAATATAGTTACCAAATTTTTTTTTTAAAAAAAGTAAAAAATTTAGGGGTTTTACATCTTCTACTCGCAATATCAAACTGCCCTATATACCTAGGACTAAGCTTTTTCCATACGCCGAATCGAATGACTCCACGAGTAAGCGAGATCCTAAGGAATACGTGTTCGCCGATAGAAAATTCAAGAGGATGCTGATGAGAATCGACCGAATGGCGCTGACGATCTTGTGCAACCCGAAGATGATCTCTAACTTGTCTGACCACTTCGATAGTCCGAGTAACCATTTCTGGACCAAGCATCTGTCTCTCGCCTATATCATCCCAGGCTAAAGGTGACCTACACTTTCTGCCATACAGTGCCTCAAATGGTGCCATCTGGATATTGGCCTAAAAACTGTTATTATAGGAGAACTCTACTAGATGCAGGTGATCTTTCCACGAACCACCAAAGTCAATTATACAGGATCGTAACATATCGTCAAGAGTTTGAATTGTGCGCTCTGACTGACCATCTGTCTGCGGATGATAAGCTGAACTAAACATGAGACGAGTTCCCAAACTCCCTTGAAGACTCTGTCAAAAGTGCGATATAAATCTCGAATCTCTGTCGGATACAATACTGACTGGCACTCCATGCAATCAGACTATCTGCCTGAGGTACATCTCTGCTAGCTTATCCGTCGGCTAACCAATTCTAAAAGGAAGAAAATGAGCTACCTTAGTGAGTTGGTCAACTATAACCCATATTACATCTCTTCCAGCTGTAGATTTAGGTAACCTAGTTACAAAATCTATGGTATTATGCTCCCATTTCCATTTTGGGATCGCTAAAGGTTGAAGAAGTCTAGCTGGTCTCTGATGTTCAGCCTTATCCTGTTGGCAAACTAAACAACGAGAGACAAACCGAGCTATCTCCCCCTTCACGCCATTCTACCAGAAATGCTGACGGCTATCACGATACATCTTCGTACCACCCAGATGAATTGAATACTGTGAACTGTGAGCCTCTGCCATGATCTCCTGTCTGATGTCACCACTGGGTATACAAAGATGCCTTCCATGTCGAAGAGTGCCATCTTCGAGAATACATAACTCTGCTCTTTGTCACGCTTCACATTTTGTCCTAAGCCGCTGAAGCTTAGAATTTGCTGATTGGGCTATCTTGATTCTCTCAACTATGCTGGACTGAACTTGCATACTGACCATCAATTCCACGTTGGTAGGAAGAACTATCTCTATTCCTATCTTCTGAAGATCCGCTAATAACTATGGTTGTGCTGTTAGGAAATAAGCTCTTGCTCTTCTGTTCAATGCATCTGCAACTACGTTGGCCTTCCCAAGATGATACTGCAGGTTTATGTCATAATCCACTAGTAACTCTAGCTATCTCCTCTGATGCATGTTGAGATCCTTCTGAGTAAACACATACTTAACACTCTTGTGGTCGGTGAAAATCTATACCCGATCTCCATACAAGTAATGCCTCCAAAGCTTAAGTGCGAAAACCACCACTTCTAACTCCAAGTCAGCGGTTGGGTAATTTCTCTCATGATCACCAAGCTGACATGACGCATAAGCTACTACCTTTCCATGCTGCATTATGACACATCCTAATCCTCTGCCTGAAGCATCACAATAAACTAAAAATCCTCCAGTCCCATCTGGAAGCATGAGAATGGGTGCCATCATCAATTCTTGCTTCAACTTCTCGAAGAAACCCTGACACTCTGCTGTCCAAGCAAATTGTACATCTTTACGGGTCAACTGCATCAATGGCACTGAAATTCGAGCAAAGTCTGATACAAATTGCCGGTAATAGCCCGCTAATCCTAGAAAACTACGAACCTCTACGACGGTGCTAGGTACTGGCCATGTCTCTATAGCCACTATCTTCTGGGGATCCACTTCCACTCCATCTCTGGTGATGATGTGACCTAAGTACGAAATGCGATCAAGCCAAAATTTGCACTTGCTGAACTTCGCATACAACTGGTGCTCTCTAAGAATCGGAAGGACTACTCGGATATGCTGCTCATGCTCCGCTTCGCTCTTGCTATAGACCAATATATCATCTATAAACACTATCACAAACTGATCCAAATAAGGTATGAATATGCGATTCATGAGATCCATGAATACTGCTAGCGCATTGGTCACTCCGAATGGCATAACTAGAAACTCCCAATGCCCATATCTAGATCTGAATGCCGTCTTTGGGATGTCTTACTCTCTGACTCTGATCTGATGGTACCCTGATCGCAAGTCAATCTTCGAGAATACTGCCGCTCCACTGAGTTGATCGAATAAGTTATCTATCCTTTGTAGGGGATATCTGTTCTTGATTGTTATAGAATTAAAGGTACGATACTCAACACATAATCTTGACATACCATCCTTCTTCTTCACAAGAAGCATCGGGGCTCCCAAGGTGATCCACTAGCACGAATGAATCCCTTGGTTCTAAGTTCTTCAATCATCTTGTACATTATCTCCAATTTCGATGGTGCTATTCTGTAGACTCTCTCTGATACTGGTGTCGTCCTTAGAATAATATCAATAGTGAACTCTATCTCTCTCTGGCGGTATGCCTAGAAGCTCTTCGGGAAATACGTCAGCAAATTTGTCTACTACTCTAAGAAACTGAATTGCTTCTGCTACTACCATCCGCAAGATTGGTGGAGAAGGTTATACTTCACCTCTGGAAAATAAAAATTCTTCTTCGTCGAGAATACCAAAAATAATCCTGCCAACATGGCAGTCTATTCTTGCGTATTGATCCTTTAACAAATCCATTCCTATGACCACATAATAGTTGGCCACCGAAAATTCTATCAATCTAACATGAAACTCTCTACCGCTAACTATGATTCGACACGACGAAAAGACTATATCTACTCCCACAAGACCGTTACCAGTAAGTATATTGAGTCTTACTGATAATGACTCGGGCTCCAGTCCTATCCGTGTTATGAATCGTGCAGACATAAATGAATGTGATGCACCCGAATCAAATAATACTGATAATGGAAAAGAGTTGACAAGAATGGTACCTACCACCACCTCACCTGATGCCAATTATTCTGCAACGATCAGAGACATAGCTTGACCATGTCCTCTTGATGCTGGCCTATTTACTGGTGACCTCTCTGCCTGTTCTGAATTTAAGCTTGGGCCTGAGCATACTGTTGAGCCTGAGGCGGTAACGGCTTCGGAGGCTGGTACTGCTGCACTGTTGCTGGTTCACTGGAGGTGCTCCATCCGGCTGATCGAAAGGACCAAGGACAATGTCATGGAAGGAAATGACATAGGAAACAATAAGGAAGGACCAAGATAGATCAAGGATAAGAACATATTATCAGGTCAAGATTCGAGAAGATTAGAAAGCACGAGTAGTGATCAAAACTGAATGCTGATTGAGACATCATTAGGTAAAACCCTCACACATCTTGATTTACAAGACCTGCATGGGCCACCACTTAAACCGTGTCACGCCCCAGAACCAGAATACTGAAGAGCGGGGTATAGACACAGCCAACTACGTACATTAAAGTGCAACCCACCTCGCAATACGGTCACGGATGTCTAGATGCATGAGGGTTTATCTACAAGCCATCAGTCTCTTATGGTCAAGAGCAAGCCTAGTGTCTCAATCTCTAGCAAGCAAAGAAATGTTACAAGATGTTAGATCATCAGACATACAAAGTAAGGCGTCCTAAACATTACATATTCAGATGATCATGAAGCAAGTCATGCAAAATGCGAAGACTAGCAAGACAAAAGTCATACATGATCAACCCTAAGATTTGCCAATCATATAACAGCCCTTAGGCAGACATAAATTAGTTTCAACACGAGCTAATACATGCTCGGCGGGTAAATGCCTCAAAAGAATTATTTATAATAGAGTGGGAGAGCAAAATAAGAAACCCACTCGTTGCCACGGTTACTTCTAGTGTTCACCATCTGGTAGGAAGGCAGGTAGATCCTCGAGTGCTACTCCGAAATCTGGCCACATAAAACCAGCTGGGTCAGAACCCAGAACGGGCAAGTGCCACAAGGGAGGCTCAACTTAGGAACTAAAACCAACATATAACTAATAGGAAAACTAATAAAAAACATAATTAAATAACATAAAAGACATTCTTTAAAGAATATACTAGCTTGCATTAAGAAAACATGAAATGGAATATAATTTCCAAGTTAATCATGAGACAATCATTCAGGCATGGCCAATCAAGTCCTACGGCTTGCTATCATTAGCTAACTAGGGTTATAACAGGCTTAGATACTAACAAGATGCAGATGAGATATTTCCCGCAATCACAAGTCCTGTAAAATATCCAGGTTATCCAAGCAAGGTTACAAGAGTTTATCAAGAATTAAGAGAATTATTAGGTGACTTAGAGTGCAACACATGACAGTGTGCTGGAAATGTGTCCTACTCGACAACAGGCTACAAGTCCACATGTGTAAACGGGATAACGGGATCGCCTGTAATTGAGAAATCTCTCTATATGAACTACTTGATCAATCTAGTTGTTAACCTAGCCAGATTCATTATAAATCCACGATCGTGGTAACCAGTAATCCATGTCCTAGACATGATGCAAGACAGGACATGTAGCTTGTACAGGCACAATCAGAAAAATCAGCTACGGAGTCAAGACAAGAGTTCCACTTAGCAAGTCAGGATTGGTTGTCGCAACAGCGATCAAGATTACACATGTCATGTCAGGTTTACTTGTCACTTGTCAGGAGTACTATCAGGAGTACGCCTAGATGGGCTACAATCAAGATTATCAAGACTGGATCATATTATCATGTTAAAGCAAGTTACTAGCTCAGATTACCAAGTTGTCAAGTCGGGTCGTCGCAATTTTGGACAAAGTATAGAAAACATGCACAGAAGATCGAGAACACCCATGGGTGATAGAAACTATCAGTCGCATATGAACTCTAATTAAAGTAAGATGTGAAGATTCTTGAAGCCAAGACAAAGATCTACAACGTTAATGTTTCGAGTTTTTCAAGTTTCTGGGTACAAAATAGCTTAAACAGGCAAAAATAATCATTCGCACGTACAGATAAAACTAGCCACGGTGCGCGGGGCACGAGGGCACGGCGCCAGGCACGCGGCAAACGAATCGCGCAGGCGCGTGGTGCATAAAACGTGCAGCGCACGAATGTACTACGCGCGGGGGACGAGAGCACGGCGACCAGGCGCACGGCAAATGAAGCACGCAAACACACGGCTTCGAAACGTGCAGCGCGCGGAGCGCGAGAGCACGACGCACATGCACGCGGCAAACGAATTGCGTAGGCGCGCGACCGTAAAACGCGTAGCATGCGGAGTGCGAGAGCAGGGCATGCAGGCGCGTGGCGAACGAATTGTGCAGGTGCACGATGCACAAAATACGCAGCATACGGATGCACGGCGTGTGGGCACGAGGCGAACGAATTGCACAGTAGTGCGATGTTCGAAATGTACAGCGCACGGATGCACAGCGCATGGAGCGTGAGATCACGGCACACAGGCACGCGGTGAAAGAATCGCGCGGGCGCACGACGCGCGAAACGCGCAGCGTGCGCAGACAAAATTACCCACGGCGCACGGGACGCGGATGCACGGCGCGTGGGTGCACGACACTGTGTATCGTCCCAGCAGCAACGAAGATGTACGGGAACCCATGAACACAAAAATGCCTTAACTTCTTCAAAATAAGTAGAAATCAAGCGGTTCAAAAGCCAAAATTGTGTAGAATTGAATTCCCCACAACATGGAACCCTTATATTTCAAAAATAACAAAGTTTAAGAGATCAAAACAAAAAAATCGAGAAAACTACAACTTAGATCTAAAAAATATAAACATCAAAACCCAAAACTCCAAGTTCTAAAAAGGCTTAGAATCAAGCAAGGAAGACAATTAAACAATAAAATTTGAGGTCCATCATGAAGCAAGTTGTACTTGCCTAGGGCTTGGTAGGTGGTTGGAGTAAATGAAAAAGAAGAAAAGTAAATGAAATTAATGGAGGAGAGAAAGAGGAGTTTGGTATATATATCATCTCTCTCATCTCAACCCAAACCAAACCAATCCAAACCAAGCAAAGTGAAGCCAAGTTGAACTAAGGTGAACCAAACCAAGTCAAGGTTAAACCAAGACTAGGCTAAGCAAGAAAAGTGAAAATTCTGGTCACCTGACAAATGTCAGAAATCTGTACACGTATAGCGAGAATACGTATAACGAAAAACGGGAGTGACACGATTGTGGGGTAGGAATGCTTGAAATATCTGGCCTTCATAAAATAGGCCCAAATAGAGCATTTCATACGAAGCTTCCACCACATCTTCATCCAGCAAGCGTCAACTATGTGTGCCAACCTGAAGAACCCGAGGCCACCCTCAGACATGGGTCTGGCCATAGAGTCCCACCTGGCCCAGTGATGCTTATCCTAGCCGTCGTAGTGACCCAGAAGAAGTTGGCGAAGAGATTTTCTATGTTGGCGAGGACCTTCTTAGGGGGGAGCAGGCATCCAGGGTATAAATCGGGATGGAGGAAAGCACGTGCTTGATCAGAATCATCTTACCACAAGGCGATAAAATTGCATTATTCCATTCTTCGATCTTCCTCTTAATTTTTCTACTAAGTCATCGAAAAGACCCAAATTAGATCTGCCGTACACCAGCGGACACCCTAAGTAGGAGAAGGGGTACGAAACATAGAAAGAAGTGATATTAGTAAGCATGGTAGTGTGGGCATCATCAGCTGTGGTGGGCATATATCACTCTCTTATTAGGGTTGATGCGCTATCCGGAACATCTAGTGTATCTCTATAGCGTGTTGTAAACCACCTCTACGGACCCAGCGTCGCCCAAGGAAAAAATAAGAATGTCGTAAACGTAGGCTAGGTGTGTGATAATCGAAAAGCTGTTAGCAGTGTAGAAGGGCTGGAAAAGGGGGGTACCGGCCGTTTTGTTCAGATTTCTGCTTAGCGCTTCTGCGGTGATGATGAAGATAGTGGACGATAATGAATCTCCTTGTCTGACACCAAGACTCGATTTGAAAAAGCCATCAGCTTGACCGTTTACAACGGTGGATATATATAAATATATATATATATATATATATATATATATATATATATATATATATATAATATTTATTTTAAAGGATAATTTATGAAATGTCCAAAATTTGTAAAAGTTTTATGAAAAACCCACCATAAAATAACATTTCATCGCGCGCCCAGAATTAGCGAAAAATATATAAAGGGGGTTCTTAATGACCTTTTTGCCCTTCTAATTTATTGAAAACACCCCCGAACCCTACTTTTCAAAAAAATATTTCGATACTTCCTCTTCTTCCATACGTCGCTCAGTTTCGAATCTAGGTTTTCTCCTCCAAAATCTTCAAACCTTACTTCAAAAAACTCGTCGAAAAATTTCGAAAAGACGGACAAACGGTAAAACTGTTAAAACGGAGGTCCAAATATCATTTTTTTTGCAATTTTAAATTTTCGGAAGGTCGACTAAAGTATAAACGGTTAATCTCCGGCTCCTTGGAAATACGCTCCTTCTGCGACAAACCGGGCCTCGTTTTGACCTCCCAGTCAAAAGTTATGGCCCTTTAAAGTTTCAACTGGCCATAAAATACAGGAGAATGATCATTCTTCGTGGTAATATCTCGAAGAATGGCCATTTTCCGTGCTAAAACCACGGAGAATGGCTATTCTCTATGTTAAATTGACAAAGAATAACCATTCTCCGTGTTAGAATGATGGAGAATGGCCTTTCTCCGCTAATTTAACAAGGAGAATGGCCATTCTTCTTGTTAAATTGACAAAGAATAGCCATTCTCCGTGTTAAAATAACGGAGAATGGCCATTCTCAGTCATTTTATCACAGAGCCATTCTCCGTCATTTTAATACGGAGAATGTCTATTTTCCATGGTTTTAACACGGAGAATGACCATTCTCCGTCATTTTGACACGGAGAATGGCCATTCTCCATCATTTTGACATGGATAAGGCCATTCTCCGTGGTTTTAGCACGAAGAATGGTTATTCTTCGTAGGTTTAACATGGAGAATGACCATTTTTCGTCATTTTAACACGGACAATGGCCATTCTCCATTATTTTGACACGAAGAATGGCCATTCTCTATTTTGACATGGATAAGGCCATTCTCCGTGGTTTTAGCACAGAGAATTGTCATTCTCCGTGATTTTAACACGGAGAATGGCCATTCTCCGTCATTTTAATACGGAGAATGGTCATTCTCCATTATTTTGACACGAAGAATAGCCATTCTCCAACATTTTGACATGGATAAGGCCATTATCCGTAGTTTTTGCACGGAGAATGGTCATTCAACGTGATTTTAACACGGAGAATGGCCATTCTCCGTCATTTTAACAAGGAGAATGGTCATTCTCCGTGTTAAAAACACGGAGAATGATTGATAAAAGTCGACAGAAACCTAAAACCTATTTTTTTTAAAATTTGTCAGGAACAAAAATTTAAGAGTTTTCGTTCTTCTTTCAAAACGATGCTAACTCTTATGGAAAAGAAGAAGAAGATCTTTTCTCCAGAATTGACCTAATCGTCGTAAAACTTCAAATCTCTCCACGATGATGATGATGATGATGATGATGATGATGATGATGAGCGATGATCGGAGTTCGACTAAAGAAAAGCACAGTGAACTACGGACGATCTTTACAATTTTTGCTGAAGATGAGAGCAATGGAATTCAGATCTCTCGTGAAGAAGAAGAAGACAAAAATCGCAATCCAAATCTGAGTTTGTCCGAAGGGTAGTTATGGTATTATAAAGATGGCAATTTTGTAAATACAGAGCATCTGAAGGTAATCTTGAAATATTTAACGTGGAAATATATAATTCTGGGCATTTCATAAAACCCATCCTGCGGGTGGGTTTTTCATACAAACCAACCATGAAATTGGGTTTCTCAGCAATTTCTAGTTATATATATATATATTTTTTTTCTCAGCAATTTCTCAGCAATTTCTCAGCAATTTCTAGTTATATATATATATATATATATATATATATATATATATATATATATATATATATATATATATATATATATATATATATATATATTTATATAATATATATATATTATATATATATAAATATAATATAATATAATATATAAAATATATTATATATATATAAAATATATATATATATATATATATTTATATAATATATATATATTATATATATATATAAATATAATATAATATAATATATAAAATATATTTATATATATATATATATATATATATATATATATATATATATAAATATAATATAATATAATATATAAAAAATATACATTAAAATATAATATATAAATACATATCTTATATTTACATATATATGTATAAATATATATATATAATATTTTTTTTATATATAATATATATATATATATATATATATATATATATATATATATATATATATATATATATATATATATATTAAATATATATATATATATATATATATATATATAAATATATATATATAAATATATAAATATATATATTTTTTTAAATATATAAATATATATATATATATATATATATATATATATATATATATATATATATATATATATATATATATATATATATATATATCATTTAGCAGTCTCTTCATCAATATGAAAAAATAAAATTTCTTCTATCACTTTGATATGGTAATATCACTACTACCCGACATAGAATTCTCTAATCCTTCACACAAAATCATATCTTCAAAAAAAATAGGGTTCATCGATCCTCAAAATATATAATGCCTTCATAACTTAAATATAATCTCTAATGCATTCTTAATTGCCAATGTACTCTTTCTAGCCATGTAATTGACCTATGGGCATATACTAGTGTAGTCATCTTACTAACCTCTATTAAACACGGAAAATAAGATTCACGGTGGGAAGAAATCAAGCAAGATAAAAATCATGACAGTCAAACGGGAGTTCAAAAATCAAGGAAGGAGATCAAGTAGGTGGATGAGATCCTACACTATAATCCTATATACAGGCTTGCTTTGTACAATGATGTAACCAAACAATATATTGGTTGACCTGCATAGGCCACCATAAAAAGATGTAACGCCCCAGTCCCGAAATATACAGGATTAGAAAACGTACATATCAGTCGTATAATAAATATACGTAAGCTATAATTAATGCAGTATATAGATAGTCATGACTCACTAAATCTCATCCACAAAAATAAAAAAATAAAGATTTTATTAAATCAATTATGAAAGTCAAACAAGTTGCTTGGTGGAGACAAATCCATTGCCAATCGATTAGATAAGAAATAAATAAATAACAATTAAAAGGGTTTGTCAATCGAATAGAGGATAATCCAAAGGCAAGATATCTTTGATAGAAAAAGAGAAGATCACGATCATGGCTGGTACACCTATGGAAAGTCATGAACACCTACATCTAGAGAGATCACCAGGGCCTTAGAGGGATATAACAAGATATAAAAAAATATGCCATATAAATTGAATATAAAATATGTCACAAAGTAATCAATAAAAGTAAAATATTACGAATCATAACGTAGCCCTGTATTCCATCATCAAAATAGTAGTCCACCCATACAACCAAACAAGGACAAGAGATGACACACTATTCTGTGATGAGACACTACCCTATGCCATGATAGGAACGGATTATGACAAGACATCAAGAAAGGTCACTAACCATTCAACTTTGAATATGCACTTAAGAACAAACCTTCAACGCCTGGGAACTCTGGCTATATGGGATTGGCATAGCCCCCTCTCCGGGCACCAGGGGCCTAAGTGCATAACATTCAGCAAATAACAATGGTCGTCAGTAACAATGTGAGAGCATAACATTTAGCAGAACGATAATGGCCATCAATAAAAAGTTAAGAGCATAACGCTTTGCAGAACGACAGTGGCCGTCAGTAACAGTAGGGGTAATCTCACATGCATCTCCGACGGAGCTCACGGGTTACAAAAGAAAAGTGCATACTTGGCCATACGCTAATAAACTATCCTCTCCACCCTATGCACTTATCTATGTCGTATCCACAATACTGTACCTCTAATAACTGCTAAATCTAATAGACTGCACCTATATTAGCAGTTACACCTAACGCTTGTGCACGGGTGATCAGCCAATACGTAAGTTCCCTCTATATGTTGCTCACAATTCATAACACACAACTCGTGGCACATCCATGACAAGGTTTATGAAAATTCTTACTATACAAAAAGGTAGTCCCTTAACTCTAGGTCCATGTGCACAATTTAAAGATAAGCAATAAAATACTCTTGTACCATATTTAACTTGGAAGCACAATAAAATAAACCATAAGCAGATAATCATGGATGAACTAAATGAACTAGAAGTAAATAAACAGTAAATATGCACAATATATATAAGTAATAAATTTGGTAAGGTATCTTGCCTGGTAGTGGTGCGATGATCTGACACGTCCTGAATAGTCCAATAGCCAAGGTCAATATAAAAGGGTCCGAATTTGTGAGGAAATAGGAACACACGATTAGTTATGACCAAGATTGACAACTAAGGGATTTGTGTAAATAATACATATACTATTTTTAGAAAAAATATTATACTTGAAAACTATATTTTACTAGTCAAAATATTTTTTTAGATAAATACTTGAAAATATAAAAATTGTTGTAGGCTAAAAAATTATTTGACAGTCAAAATAAAATTTTATGTAAAAAACTATATTTCATTAGTTTAAAAATAATTTAGATAATATTTGAAAAATACTAGGAAAAAATTATTTCATAATATACTCTGAGTCCAAATATTTTTAAATAAATATTTAATAATCCAGAAAAAGCACTTTAGGCTTTAAACTTAGTTTAAAATTGTAGGGCCAAGCTCCAATGTAATATATTTGTTATAAATTAACTTTAGAAATATATAGTAACAACAAAATAATAAAAATATTAATAAAATTTATAAATACTAGTGACAATAATAATAATACTATTAGTCAGTCTATACCAATATATGTTTACTGTATATAAGAGTAATAAATTATTATTAGTAATAATGATAATGATGATAATAATAATAATAATAATAATAACAATAATAATAACAATAATAATAATAATAATAATAATATAATAATAATAATAATGATAATAATAATAATAATAATAATAATAGTAATAATAGTAATAATAATAATAATAATAATAATAATAATAATAATAATAATAACTTACTGCTACTGCTCTTCTATCAAGGAAGAGAGTGGAGATAAAGTTAACAGATGGGTATAGAGAGAGTGAGGAAAAAAAAGAAGAGGTCGAGAAAAAAAAAAGAATGAGTGTTTGGGAGAGGGAGAGAGAAGAGAGCCAGAGAGTGCGAGAGAGAAAGTGTTGTCGAGAGGGTTTACCATGGGCGTTCATTAGGCGCAGCTAGCAGCGAATCTGGACTAGAGGGCGGCCCACTGGATGCAAGATAGCGAAAATGGTGCTGGGTGCGCAAGATGAGGTCACCGGTGCTCAATATTTGTGGGAGTAGGAAAACAGGGCTGGCACCGAGATGGAGGAGTCGCAGCAGCCAGACGGTGGTGACTGGCGCTGGTGACTCATTCCAGCTCCCGAGAGACGTACGACTATGGTGGCTCGATCGTTCGATGCAGATGGCGGTTGCATATCTGGATGACTGGAGAAGGATGGGGTGGTCAGGTGTACAAGCGATTAGTCGGGGAGGAGGAGTTTGGTCGGTGAGTCTCGCTAGTGATGGTAGTGAGGACTCGGGCGGGGATCGGGTGGCTATTTTACAGAGAAATAGGGATGGCTGCTGGCCCGTGTGGGTTCGGTTTGGAAGATGGTTGTTGTGGTGCCACGGTGGTTGGGAAAAATATTTATAGTCGGTTGAAAGAATGGCGGAGGTTGTAGTGGTTTAGGCGGATGCGATGGTGACTGGCGATGGTCATGGGGGTGGTGGAAGTTGGGAGCTGTAGATAGCAGTGGAGATGAGGTTAACCCTGGCGGCAGATTTAGCAGTCGCCGGTCATTTTTTTATTAGGGTTAGGGTAGAGTCGGTGTGTCGTGCGTGACATGGATAAAATTATGGGTTGAGCCATGTCCGGGATGTCGAACACGGAAAAGATGATGATTGTACATGTATTATGGGCATGGGATAGTGGAAAGAAAGCCGGACTCAGACCCGAGGCCGTCAGGGCTGACACGGTGATTAATGTTGGACACGGACACGGTGCAGGACACGAATTTGGTGATGATGATTATTGTTGTTTGTGTGGAATAAGCTAGAAAAAAAAATAAGAAAAACAATGAGAAGGCACTACTTGTATAGATGGAGTAATTCCTAGTTAGATAAGGATTAGGACTGCTTTAAACCGCACTAGATAATCTCACCTTTAATTTAAATTCATTTAATATCTTTTTTAATAAATCTAAATCCCAATTTAAATCACCATAAATATTTTAACTTTAATATCTAATTAATTTAAAACCCCTTTTTATAAATTCAAAATAATTCTAATAAATTTAAACAAAAATTCTACAATAATCATGTACATATCGCATGCTAAATATTTCATATGTATCTTTATAAAAACTAAATATTCTACTATTCATGTATATATATATGACAAAGTATTTATTTTAGAATAACAATACAAAAAATGGAGTTGAGTAACTTTACGAGTGTCCCATTATATATAATCAACCAAAATTAAAATATATTTTTAACTTATATAATATTTGAAACAAAATATTTATTTACAATCTTTATTAAAAACCTTCAATAAAACTTTTATATACAAAAATGAATAAATGCTATGTATATGCATATTTGTACTCAACGTATAAATACCATACTAAAATAAAATAATAGAAAAGTCTACCCAACTTACAAAAATTTTGTCCTCGAGATTAAGAAATAACTCGGGTAGGTAGGCTTGAGAAGATAAGAGACATTCTTGATAAGAAAAAATGATCAAAACATTGGGCGAGGAGATGAAAACAACATTCAATGATAACTAGAAAAATAAAATAAACGGATGTAGTGTAGAAATGATCACATACATGACATTCCAATTAGTGTCTAAGTTTGATCAACTCTGTCATCAAATCTATAAATGTGTAACCTCAAAATAGGTAATAATTTTTTCAATCTACAAATTTAACCAATATTGCAATTATTCAAAATTTAAATCACGTTCAATCTCATCAATATCGTTCAATTTCGTAATTTACCATAGTTGTCAATATCACCTTACCAATACTCTATTCTTCACCTAATTTAGTGTCTCTTCTAAAATTTCATATTCCACAAAGTTTTAAATTCCTTGGAACACATTTTCTTTTCTCTTATTAAATATAATCCTTAAAATTTTACCTCTATTTTTTTTCTTTTTTCTCAAAAATTGAAATTCAATAAATCTCTTATTTGAAATTTTTATTGTCAGCAATTTGTCGAAGCAAAAAAAATAAAACCTATCTTAATAGAAATATATTTCCATAATCGTCATAGAAATTTAATCATTAAAGCCTTAAGAATTTAAGAATTTCCATCTTCAATATTTGAGTAACCTCGAAAGCTAATATCACCAAGCATCCTATTTTATCATCAGATGATATTTTTCCTAAATTTCATCTATTAGTGTTTATCCCAAATTCAACATACAACCCAATCTTATATTTGTCTCATCACGCATAATTATCCTATTCAGCTATACCATCAACATTATCCATGGGGTGTTCTACTCCAGCCCCTTTATAACTGAATGGTGTCATGATTCGATCTCTATATTAAGAAAAAGGTTTGCATGAATTACGAAGAGATTAATGACTAAATAAATTGGAGGAAAAAGAATTACATAAGGGTTGATTCAAAGATCGTGGTATGGCTTGGGTAATGAATGAGGGTTGCTAGTTAACGCTCGAAATAAAGAATATTAAGGATTAAGTAAATCAATATGAAAATAATTAGAGACTCATGAGATATAGCTCCTTTAGAGAAGATAGTCTGTAACGTCCCAGTCCCAAAATATGTAGGACTAGGCACACGGAACATGCGAGCTGTATGCAAATGAAGAATACTCTAACATATGGAATCCTCGTACACACACATAAGCTGTAAATAAATAAACCACAGGCAGTCACAGATAATCTATATCTCATCTACAAAATACAATATAAGGGCCTAGTCCAAATAAATAAAGAAAAGAGTCAAAAGATAATATAGCCGGATGGAGACGAATCCATTACCAAACAACTATGAAAAAGAGACTGAGAATATTGGAATTCGACCTTCTAAAATAAAAGGAAAATAAAACAAAGGAAAATGTAGCAAGTAACATGTCTACTAAGAATATGATAACAAGACTCGGAAGGTGAAACCTCCTTAACTTAGAACGATGGATCCAGTACAGAGCTGTACTCCTGAGGGTAATCCTGGATGTCTAAGCCTGGATAGATCACCTAGTCCTTAGAGGGATGTAACCAGATATAGAAAAAAACATGGCATATAAATTGAGTATATAATAAAGAATGAATGCAACAGGGTGCCTAACCAATATATTGTGAATATGAAGTTAAGAACAAACCTTCAACGCATGGGCACTCTGGCTATAATGGGATTGGCATAGCCCCCTCTCTGGGCACCAAGGGCCTCAAAGCATGATTTTTCTCGAACATTAGAGGCCAGCAGGAACAGTAATAAGGGGTAATCAAGCCCATATCTCCAACGGAGCTTTCAGATACAAAAGGGTGGTGCACACTTGGCCCGTACCTTAAGGAACTGTTCTCCCCACCCCATGCCTATATGTGTCATCTCTACGACACATATAAACCTCTAATAACTGCGAAGTCTACAAATCATACAGTTTCTATTAGCAGTTATATCCTATCCGTTGCATGTCTCATACGTATCGGTGGCCAGCCGACTACACGAGTCTGTGTCCTATATGTGACTCGTATCTCATGAAAATTCATGTTTCAAGGCCATAGGAGATATACCAATAAGTTACATCAATGGGGTGGACCTCTAGCACTAAGTCATCATGCATAAATATAATTAAAAATAATAAAAATGACTAACTCAGTCGCTTTCACCCAAGTATGACTTAGACACATAATTTGATAGAAATAAGTAGACAACAAAATAGATATAAGAAAATAATATAATAAAGTGACAGTAAATAGTGGCAAGGTATCTTGCCTGGAGGTGGTGTGCAGAAAATGACAACATCTAGTAACTCAACTCGTCAGAATCAATGAGCAATAAAAGTCAACTTCCGTAAACGTCCTTGGATGCTGAAATAAACATCACGAACATTTTTGCATAAGAAAAATGTGTAAGATCACCTATCTATAAGTTCAATTCTGGACACAAAAACAAAATCATAATTTTGGGTCAAATTGGTGCACCAAAAAGAATGCCAAAACCTATAATCTCTAAAGTCTTCCAGTTTTATGTGTACGAGCCCGGTTTGGCGATACGAACTCAACCATTGTCCAAATTTGGATTCTGATGAGCCATGCATAATTTTGCGCATTGGATCGTGTTGTCGGCCCGCTAAAATAGCGTTTCGGTCGACCTTCTTAGAATCAGACCAAACTTGGCTCACAAGACCAAAAGAGATACAAGTCCATTGACGCAAGTTTCGTCTAGAGGTGACGAATGTACACAAAATTGTAGGCTAGTTTGAAAAAGGACCGATGCGGGGTATTTCGACCGATAAGCCTCAATTTCGTCGTGCATACACAATTAAATCTAGTTTCGTCGAATTCAATAGGTCGAAGAAGTCGATACACACTTTCGATACTTTCGGTTCGACCATGTGTCCCAGTTTGTCGAGGCAAACATTGTGTCGGGAAAATTAACTAAATTTTCTATTTTTGAAAACTATTTTTCTTGATTTTGGAAATCCGTTTTCCTCGACGCACAGTCGATGAAATTAAAAACTACAAAAAGGGTTTCGAAGCCCTATAGGTTGTCTAAAACTGTATTCAATTATAATTCTAGATAACCTAACATCATCACAGAAATTAGGCAAAAAAGGGGGTTTGAACCTAAAAATTGTTTTGTTTTGAACAGTTTTTCGACAACTTCGCTTCGATTTCTTGAGAAATCTAATGGGTTAAAATTTAAACTAATTAAAACAAATTGAACATGAATATATTAGCTATACATAAGATTTGGTAGATGGAAGATTGATAAAATATGTGCAAAGAAGAATCATGAAGAACAAGGTTACCTAGGCAGGGGTTGTTGCCTCTGCTCTCGGGTTGGCCTACTATCACGATGTGTCCAGCGGTCGCATGGTGGCGCAGGCGGCTCCAGGCGGTTATCATTTGAGAATAAAAATGGGAATAACAAAAATTGTTGTGGTGGTGACTAACGAATCGATTTTTGTTAGAATCATTAACCACGGAAAGAAAAAAATTCTGTTGATAGATTCGAATAATTAAACGTTTCACAAGCACTAAACTAGATTTACTGTCATAACCAAAAACTTCCGTAGGTTCGTAAAAAAGGGAACCCTTTAAACCACGATCATGAGCAAGTGCATAAATATACTCCTGAACGAGAAACGGATATAGGAGGGGTCGTATGGGTCGCTCAGGGGGTCGTCGAGCTAGGGGTCAGCTTTTTGTGCGATCACGAGATTTATTCTTAGGTTTTTCGAGAGGAATCCCGAACATTATTTCACATATATACATTGATTTGAAATTTGAATTCAAATCAGTTTTGTATTAATTTAAACATGGATTTTGTCCAATCTTGGAGAGGAATGGATTTGGATTGGTTAGCAAAAAATTTGGGTTGAAATGACCTTGTTTTGATCAATTTTTAATCGATCTAAAATTCAAATTCTTCCAGTACACCGTCGGGTCTGTATGGTTTCTTATGTCGAGAGAAATTCAATTTCTCGCGAGATTTGGGAATTTTTTTTCTTTTTGTATTCCTTTTCTTTTTCCTATTTATTTATACACATTTAGACTCCAAATAATTACAATAAAAATTCTAAAATATTTTAAATCCAAAATATCTTTTAAAATAATTTATTAAATATTTTTATAAAATTTACCTACTATATATATATATATATATATATATATATATATATATATATATATATATATATTTTATATATATATATATATATATATATATATATATATATATATATATATTTATATATAATATAGCAATGCTTACTACCTTTAAAATTAAATAAATCTTAAACTAAATTCCAAACCTTTAACATAATTATGAAAAATACCTTAAATTATATTAAAAAAATTAAAATTTAGTGGGTTTGTATCCTACCCAACTTATAAAAAATTTATCCTTAAAATGAAAACTAAAGCAAGGTAATGCAATGCAATGCAAGAGGAAAGGAAATTTAAAATATGAAGATCGTACCTTGATTTTCGAACAGATGGGGAGAATGATTGCGGATGTCATCCTCACGCTCCCGAGTACACTCTCCTAGTGAGTGATGCTTCCATGCCATTGTAGAAGCCTAAAAAGTATGAACATCATCATGCACTACTTATAATTGGCGCAAGCACTGAAATAATCAAATGGCACCAGACAGCAGATGGCGCGTGACATCAATTCGCGCTGGCATCAGATGGTGCTGGCCGACACGTGGCAAGCTTCCTCGAGAAGCTCAAATAGTTTTCATCATGACTGACAGCACGTCAGTCGAGAAAAATTCGTTCGAATTTCAAACGTGCGGTGCTCGAGAAGATTATGTCAGATTTGTCATAATGATCAAATGATTGTCTTACACCATTTTGCAGTTGGCACTAGATAATCATTCAAAAAGGCACTAAAACAACAATTAGTGCCTGATGCCACCCAATAGTTAGCGCTATTCGATCAAATCATCCAGAAGTAGTTAGATAAAGTGACGCACATGCCACTAATCTCAAAGAACGTATACGTGACAATTCTTACGACTAAGCGCATCTCCATCACAGAATGCCACGCGTCCAAGCAGTTAAACCAACCATTCATGCGACTGGGTGAATGGCGCACCAAATGCAGTGTGCGCCAATCAGGATAACTACTTAACGGTTATCTCTAAACTCTATAGATAGAGTTTCAAATCACTTCACAAGAATCACTAATGACCATAATCTCTTGAGCACTTGTTGCAGCACTCTCCAAAAGCTTTCTTCTTCGACATCGCATCGTCCAAATTATAAAGTGACCATCTTCTGATCAGATTCCTACAGTTATACTTTCCCAGAAATTAACTTGTACTCTTGTACACACTTTTCTAAGTTTGTAATCAAACACTTTTTATTTTTGCAAACGAAATGGTCACTTTACTGGGGACGACTTTCTTCTTTGATGAGAAAGTGACAACTCAATGCCATGTTGTGTCGGTCGACACGACGCAGAAGACTCTGGTCGTAAAAGTCAACCAAAATTGCCTATGAAGCCATGATTGGCGCAGGGGGTGCCAAGCGTACCACCACTATTGCTGCTAAGAATCGGGCATG
>JANAVB010001748.1:0-27965 GCA_029216955.1 Iris pallida | reverse complement strand
AACTTTTTGTGTACAGTTGTTTAGTAATGGGTACTGTTACTTGGTATAGAGTTCTTAGTTGTCTTTATAAACAACTTCATCCTTCATGAATCTTCATGGAATATTTTGAGAAGTAATGAGTTATACAGAAGTTTTTGAAGGTGTTACTTCTGTTCTTCAGTGCTTTTATTTCTTCCTGACCTCTCTTTAAAATCTTTGCTTGCATTTGTGCTAGGTCTGGAGGAAATTACAAACCATATCTATGAGGAAGTTTCATGGTTTACGATGTTTGCTAACAATATTATACTGGTTGATAAGAGTAGGAAGGTCTAGATGTTAAAATAGACGTGCAGTGTAACTTCGACATCTAAGACTTCTAAAATTAGTAGGATGGAATCAAAGTATATGAAATGTAATTTCAACCAAAAGTCAAGAGAAATAAGAAGTGCACATATGGACGGACAAGAAACTGGAAGCAACAACTTACGGTATTTAGAATAAATGATTCATGGAAGAAATAAGAAGAATGTCAGGCACAGAATTAGATCATGACGGCTAAAATGGATGAGTGCTTCTAGAGTATTTTGTGATTGCATAATAACTTTGAAGTTGAATGGAAAATTATACAACACTCTATAAGACTAGTCATGCTTTATGGATCAGGGTGTTGGACAAGCACGAGATACATGTCGAAAAAACTCGTGTAACCAAGATGAGAATGATACGATGGTAGTTAAGAAAACGCTATAGAACTAGAGGTAGTCCTAAATAACATGGATTGGAAGTTTAAAGGATATCGTTTGTTTTTGTTGTGTTTGTTGTGTTACCGAGGACATGGCCCTCAACAAAGTTAAATGGAAGAAAACCCCATAAATTAGGGATAAAGGCTTCGTTGTTGTTGACATGTTTTTCTTTATAATCCCTGTTAACTTCCCTTTAAGCCATCTCCTATTGGAATCCAACATTGCCTTATTTTTCTTCAAAAAACGAATACTACATCATGCCAGCATATGCAAAAGACAAAGACGATATGTTGATAAGAGAGAGAAAACCCTTATGACCCCTTCACAACTTTGCATTATTAAATGGCACATCTCGTTGGAAACTATTCCAAGCCAATTTCTGATGAAAATTATCCTTAACTTTACAAATCTATAATCAACGTGCCCCATTTTTATCTTTCCATATCACCTAAGAAACTCGTTTTCTCCACTCCATATGGCCAAAACCAATTCAGTGGCTAGATCCTGAAAATGGCCTCAGATTAAGAGAGATGAATATATGTGCAAGCCAATAAATGTATAACCATAATTTAATATAGAGTATCTTACGAATATCGAACAATAATACCAACATATTGATGGTACACATTTCAAACTTTTATCTAAGCTACAAATTTCACGTAGAGAATTTTGGCATTTTTACTGTAATAAAAGTTATATTCTGAAAACTGAAAATGGGATCAATAGTAGCTTGACTCGCATATTAAGAAATGTTTCTTATGATTTTCGATACATTGTTCATAAAGTGCTATTGCTGGTAGAGGGGTCTTTAGATGTCTTTATATACAACATTTGTATGCATGAATAATTATGGATTATTTTTGACGAATGATGAGTTATATGAAAGTTATTTGAAGGTGTTAACATCTGTTCTTTGTTACTTCCTGTTACCTCTTTAAAATCTTTCTTACCTCTCAACTACCACTCCCATTCTACTATAATCCAAAGTTCATCCTTCCTCCAAAAATATCATGATCATATGCAAATGTTACCTCTTTAAAATCTTTCTTACCTCTCAACTACCACTCCCATTCTACTATAATCCAAAGTTCATCCTTCCTCCAAGAATATATATAACTTTACACTATATCATGATCATATGCAAATGTTAGGGTGAAGGGCGAACATTGTTCTAAAAATCAGGATTAGTCGGCGCGTAGGCGCCCATCTAGTGTCCGCCCGACGTCCAACAACCAGATTATTTGGGATTTATAGGCAATTTTCAGCAAAAATGGACTGTTTTTTTGGACCGTCTAGAATTAGGCGGTGCCTAGGCGGGCCAAGGCACCCGGTGCCCGCCCAACTCCCGCCTAGCGACTTTTATAAACTTGGAAGCAAAAAAAACCATCACCTCTTCTAAGCTTGACACAATTAACTGATACTTTAAATTTTGTTGGAAACTCTTGCAAGCCAATTATGGTGATCCCTTAAGTAACTTTAGCTATAATCACTGCACCTTTTCCCCCTTCCCTATTGGCTAAGAAACTCAATCTCCACACTAGATGAGCAAACCAAGTTGATGGCTAGAACCTAGAAGGATACCTTCCCTTTTTTCCTGACTTGTTTACCATACTTTGGTCACCCTCCTTATGATAGATAACATTTCATTCCTTTAAGTTCCTTTGTTTCTTCTTTCGCTTCCCTTCTCTTTTTCACTTATGTATCTTTTTTTTCTCTTTTCACTTATGTATCTACTTTTCTCTTGTTGACGCTAAAGTGCAGGAACAGATGCAATCGCCTAGATGGACAAAATGGAACTGCCCAAGTGTGAAGCTCTATAAGGTTTAAATTCTAAACTAACTTTACGAAGCTTACCGGATACAAACTTGGAAGTTGATAGGAAGAAAAAAAAAGAAGTTTCAGAATGAGAAAATAGTTCCGTTAC
The DNA here is from genome assembly GCA_029216955.1 of Iris pallida. Taxonomy (NCBI): domain Eukaryota; kingdom Viridiplantae; phylum Streptophyta; class Magnoliopsida; order Asparagales; family Iridaceae; genus Iris; species Iris pallida. Next base: position 25,319 of record JANAVB010001748.1, on the reverse strand, counting down.
TGACAAAAGACTCATTTTCGCAATAAATGCAACCATCATTCTCGACACTTGAAACTTATATAGCAATTCATGACATAAGTACTCCAATCTTTCATTCTTAAAACTGATTGAGCAGCATTTTACAGTCCTAACGGTTATGTAACCTTGTTAAAGAAAAAGGACATCATAATCCAGGAGAACTTATCAGATAACCAAACGAAGATGAGATAAACTGACAATTCGAACATAACTAAGTCCAAATTAGTGGAAATTATAACTATATGATGTGATGGTCGTTCCATTCAAAAAAATATTGGTAAACTCCTATAACCTCCTCAAACTGGTGGTATAATAAGTACTTGTAAACATTAAGATATTCATGGGATATAGACAAACCTGACTCGTACTACACATGAACTTTGAAAGCACTAGAACCTCCTCAAACTCGATATTCCGATTGATCTTCCCGCCATATATACCTTCAAACCTCTACCCAAACAAAAAAGCATCCACCAAATTCAGCGTGGCCTAAAATTCAAATCCAAAACACAATGGAAAGAGCAGAGGCTCACCTTCAACTGTATAACAAGCACATTCGGTGCCCGTTTTATGAACATCTGCTTCTTCGCCACCGACAACTTCTTGCACCTGAAAAAACAAAAGTTTCCACTTCGAGTACATATCAACAAGGTGATTGCAAAATGCAAATTAAAACAATCGGTAAAAGCTTCTCATTTTCATACTTGCTGCAGTTGTACTTGTTGTTGCCATCGAGGATCTCGGGCTGGAAGAAGTGGTCGAGGGCGTCATTGAGAGAGTTGTTGTGCATCAGGTCGAGGCTGATGTCCATGATCTCGTCCGTCTTGTTCGACTCCCCCTTGCAGGAGAGGCACTTGACCTGGCTGAGGAGTGCCCCGCCAAAGATATCCCTCATGACGGTGGTGGAGTTGGAGGGGAGCGGGGACTTCTCCTTCTCCTTCTCCTCTCCTTCTCCTTCTCCTTCTCCTTGTCCTTGTCCTTCTTGAGGAGCTTGAGGCAGGTGTTGTGGCAGGCGTCGATGACGTACCGGAGGAACTCGTGAGCGTCCTCCTGCTGGCCCCATCGGAAGTGCTCGGCAAAGAGAGCGATGCGGTTGTGGATCTTCGCAGGGGTATCCACCGTGGGGCCCTCCACAGAGAGGACCGCGCGATCTGCCGCTCCAGTATGCAGAAAGGGCATTCGACGAGGTTGGACTTGCCTGGAATAGAAATAAAACCCTAGAAATCAATAGTAAACCCTAGAAATCAACAGAAAACCCTAGAAATCAACAGAGAACCCTAGAAATCAACATAAGACCCAAGAAATCAATAGAGAACTCTAGAAATCAATAGAAACCCTAGCAACCAATAGTCAACCCTAGACAACATAAAACCCAATAAATCAATAGAGAACCCTAGAAATCAATAGAAAACCTTAGGAATCAATAGTAAACCCTAAAAATCAAGAATTTGGGAGGGTTGATTCATACAGAGGGAGGAGTGGAGGAGGAGAGGCAGAAGTGGGCGAGGGGAGGGGTGTAGGTGAGGCACTGGAGAACGCTGTTGAGGTAGCAGGAGTTGCCGAGGTTCTTGAGGCCGAGGGGGGACCGGACTTCCGCCGGCGTTGGTGCTGCGGATGCCACGTCATCTGGAGCGCCATCACCGGCTGACTCCTCTTCTCCTCCTCCACCAAATCGACAACGAAGACGACGAAGACCAAGACTCTTCTTCCTCCTCCTCTTCATCCGATTGCATCGTTCACTCTTCTTCTTCCTATTCTCGAACTCTTCTTGTTGTTGTTGTTGTTGTTGTTGTTGTTGTTGTGTTCTCGAGAGAGAGAGGGATAGAGTGGAATATGCGATTAAGCCCTCCGGCGAAGTAACGGGCAAGAGGGGGAAATGAAATTAGGGTTTTGGATTGGGGGGGAGTTTTGGGAAAAGACGCGCTTCTCCTCGTCTTGTTGGTATAAAAGTGATCTGATTTTGTACTGCCAATGTTTCAAAAAAAAAAAAAAGATTTTGTACTGCCAGAGATGCTGACTCACTGGCTAGAGCGGGGACGGGTCTAGATGAATAATGAATACACGAGGTGCAGTGCAAACATACATGCATCCATAAATGGCCCCAAGGATCGAACACTTTAACAATCTGGATTTTCTATTTATGCGTATGATTGGGGCTGCCTTATTTTTAATAAATTCAATAATATATACACACACACACACTAGAAACGCACAAAAATACACGTGTTAACAAATTTGTTAAAAAAATTAAAGTATAACATTGGATATATATTTAGATAATACAATATAGTTACTTTAAATATAACTTAAATATGAAATATATTTTTTAAAAGTTGTTCTTTGTTGAACTTTGGATATATGTTTAGATAATACCATGTAGTTGGTTAAAATATTGAATATGTTTTAGGCTAAATTATAACTTGATACCCTCAACTATTACTATTTTTCAACTTGATACCCTCAACTTTTATAGGTACTAACTTAATACCATATCTCAACTTATATTTCTAACTTGATACTCAATTTTTCTTTTATTCCTAAACTACTCTCTGCCTGGCTGCTACTTCCCCCACCCACCCCGACGGTCTCTCCCCCCCCCTTCCGGCGACCACCCCCCTACCCTCCTCCAGCCCCGACGACCCACCCTACCCGCCCTCGAGCCCGCGCTCCCGCTCGCGTGCACCCCCGCGCACTGCCCCTCGCGCCCCCGCGTCCGCTCGCGCGCTGCCCAGCTCGCCTCGCCCCCGAGCGTCACCGCGTAGGCCGCCTGCTCACGCTCACCGTCCGCTCGCACGTGCACGTCTGCGGCCACCCGCAGCCGGAGAGAGGGGGAGAAGATAAGGGACAATTTGGTCCCTTTTTTCCTGGGTATCAAGTTGGTACCTATAAAAGTTGAAGGTATCAAGTTGAAAAACAGTGATAGTTGAGGGTATCAAGTTACAATTTTGCCTATATTTTAATTAATTTTGTTCTTTGAAGAACTTTGTATGTTTTAGATAATACCATATTTTTAGTTTAAATATTGAATATATTTTAATTTGAATTTGTTATATATAATATATATATATATATATATATATATATATATATATATATATATATATATTGTAATTTCTTCAAAAAATTCTTTGTTTTCAATCTGCAACAAAATAAAATTAAGTAAATGTTACCGGCCTCCGGGGAAGTCGCGCACGAAGTATTGCCCTAAGAGTTAGTCTGGGTCTATGTGCAAACTGTATCCGAACGCTCCTAGTGGTAAAATCACCGCTCCACCGGAATCTCCTTGCCGCATACGACGTAGAGAGAGTGACCCTCGACTTAGCTCTGCCCAGAGCAACAAAAGAAGAATAGTATTTGGAGAGAGACGAGAATTTTAGAGAGAGCTTTAGCAACGATATTTACCATATCGAAGAGAAGAGGAGGAAACCTCAATATATAGGCTATTGCCAACGGATGGAAATAATGGAGATATTAAACAGCCTATTAAAATCTAACGTTACAAATATTACAGCACATGATAAAAATGTGATATATTTAATCTGGACAGGAATTCATGTATCCAAACGTTACATAATTAATAAATAGTAATGGTCAAAAATTTAATGATGAGGAGCAAAAGATTTTAGGGTCTCAACCCGAACCCGAAGAGAAAATTGAATCGGCATTCAGTGCCCGCAGATGTGGACATGTACCCGCACCCGTTACGGCGCGCCGAACCGAGCCGAACCGAGCTAAGCTGGGTCGGGCGGCGACGGTACACGCGTGTGGCCCATTATCACGATCCGCACCCTGATTAGGGGCACGAGCACGTGGGTACGTCCAGCCTACGTCGCAGAATCGGCGGTAGAATGCTGTATAGGTTCGTATGTAAATACTACAACTAAACAGTATAAGGGTACATGTCATCTCCGCACGGAGGAATATAATATGGCATAACTCAATCATAAGATAAAACTAGGATAGATAGCACAAAATAAAAATATATAGAAGTGAAAACAGGAAATGAGTTCAGGATGCAACACAGCTCAGAGATATAAACAACATCACAGAGTCACAAAATATAATATAGAATACTACAGTCTGAAAATACTAGCTGGATCGCAGTGCAGACAAACCTAACTAAGCTATACTAGTCCGAGTGTGCAAAGTCTAGTGGCTCAACTATCAGGCCACAGTCCTGGACTAAGTCTCCATCTATCTCGACCCCATAGTAGGTCGAGCAGTCTGCCTCAGAATCATCTGTAATATATCAACGGTATCCTGTCAGGAAAATGAGCAAGTACAAACACTAACAGCAGTTCCATATGAATTGACAAATTCTATAAGAGACAATTATAATGAAATACAAGACAAATATAGGATGACTTGGAAGCTATTCGGAAGCCAAGTTACAACCCGTAAACCAAACAAGGACCGGAGTTGTAACCCTTCTCCTAACAAACTTAGCCTCCAATCAAGGTTTAGCATAAGATCATATAGAACATGTGAGTATGAATATAATAACATGGTGAGAAAAGTACCGAATGTAGAACTGAGTAGGATATATGATGTAATAAAATAAATATAAAATGTGCCATGAATTATTAGAGTGTTATGTGATCGGCTTGGGAAAGTACAGGATAGGCTATCCACTTGCCCGACAATCACATAAAAATCGCTAGAAAGGGTCATGCCGGCCAACCTGGATAACAAGCACAAGGAATAAGATCTTGCTACACCCTACGTGAGGTGAGAGTGGCGCAAGCACAAGAATATAGTGACAGAATGGTATTGATCACATAGCCCTAATAATTCTCCATCCCCGAATAGTATAATATATTCGGACATGACACGTCATGACACGGGATTCCCTAAAAGGGTATCTAATCCCTCTTAGAAATCGGTGTCTATACAAGTACAGAAAATAAGACAGGAAATGTACCAATATACCAAGAAAATCTAGGAACAACATCTCATGTCATGATCCGACTATACTAGTCCGTGAACCATCGTGTCGAAAATCAAGTAAGACACTACAACTAAATCGGATATAGCAGATATCATAATGAAAACTATCAGTGAATGTAATCACATGTGGTCCTGAGCTGATAAGGTGAACAGATGCTCAGAGTAATCACAGACCTAAACATGAGATACCATAAGTCAAAACATGATTTAATAATGAAAGGGAAACTAATTAAGTCATGATACGCAAGTCTAAGTCAAACTAGGTCATACTGGGCCAAACTAGGTCATACTAGGTCATACTAGGTCACAGGAAGTCAATCAAAGTCAAACTAGGTCAAACTGGGTCAAAGGTTGACTTACAGTTGACTTTTGGTCAACTGGTCAACCCTGGTCAACTCTAGGTCAACCCTAGGTCAAACAAGGCTAATGTTGACCAACTGTTGACTTTTAGTCAATGGTCAACTCTGATTTAGTTTCGGATCAATTCTAGTCACTTTTAGGCTAAGTTTGACTTTCGGTTGACTTTTGTTGACTTTTGGTCAAAACGGTCAACCGAGGTCAAAACTAGTCTAAGAGCACTAAATTCTAACCATTACCAACTAAGACAATCAATTTCTAATCATATCCTAACACCTTAGACTCATACCTTAGCTTCTAGGTAATTACCTTAACCTTAGTCTATTACCTTTCACAAAGTATTCCCAATACCTTGCCCCGATACAAAGGCAACCCTTCCTAACCTTGGTAGACTGACCTAGGCTTCTTAGGGTAGCTAGACACTAACCTATCTAGACATTACCAACCAAGAAATCTAGGTCATGTTGGTCACTCTCAAAATTACCTTGAGGTATCATGAGACACCCTATGTATCTTGAGATACCACTCTCCTAACACTATCCAACCATACTAGCTTTATTAGGATACTAACTTATCTAGTACACTCACTAAACACACACCCACTAGGTCCACAACTCTCAAATCTAACATCTCATATCCTAACTTATACTAACATATAAGCTAACATCTACTAACAATCCTAACTAACAAATATCTAACAACTTGGTAGCAAACTCTATCTAACAAGGGCTAATTAATATAGAAAATGGCTAAATGGAAGGGGACTAATTTCTAAAAGAAAAAGGGGATTAAATGGATTAAAACTAAAGGCTAAAAAGCTCAAAAAAGCTGCCAATAAGCTGCTGCTGAAAAGCTGCTGCTTATGCTGCTGATTATGCTTATTGCTTGCTGAAACTCTGCTGCTGCTGCTTGCAGAAGCTGCTGCTGCTGCTGCTGCTTATTGCTGCTTTTGCTAATTAATCTCTTATATATATATATCTATATATATATATATATATATATATATATATATATATATATATATATATATATATATATACTTGTATATATATATGATACATGGAGAAAAATGTAAAGACAAGCAATAACATATCTCTAACATATAAAAAATCTAATATTAAAACATGTATTAAATTATTTAAACACAAGTGTCCAATATTGGAGGTTTCCCACATGGACACAAAGCACAACAAGGACACTCCTAATAACTCCAAATGGACACGAAATGGACACAAATGGAGACACAATCATGGGGGTCATTCCTATGGGTTCAAAATAATCCTATATGCATGTAGGATTGAAATAGAGGGTAGATTTTACCTTCCGGGAGGTGAAATCCAAGGGAACTCCTTCCGATACGATACCGACACGAAGGATCTCCAAAGATACGAACCAAAGCCAAAACTCCCAAACTTGGCTAGCACCCTCTCTTCATGGAGTAGAGAAGAAATGATGAAGATTTGATGGAGGAATAGATTGATTTGGGGATGAAATCAATGAGGGCTCTTCTCAAATTTGGGAAAGAACAAGAGAGAAATATTTGTGGATAAAACCAAATGAGAATGACCATTCCTATCCCTCCTAGTGGCCGGCCATAGATGGAGGTGTCCCCTTTAGGAAAAGTCTAAAATACCCCCCCTCCCCTCCATGACTCCTATTGGTTTAATTTAAAAATAGGTTTTAGTTTGAGGCTAAATTAGTCTAGTTTGAGTCTCTAATTAATCCAACCTAGTCATGAATATTTAGTCTAACTATACTAACTTAAATATTGTCATGTGGGCCATATCTAACTAATGAGTGGGTCCACTAGAGTCAAAGCTATCCCGGATCCCCGATACAAGTCGGATTGAGTTGAAATTCGAACCCGACTCAAATAACCCCAAAATAATATCATAAATAATAAAAAAATTCCAAAATTATTCTAAAGTGGAAAATGACCAAAATACCCATGTTCTTGAAAACTGGGGTGACAAATCTATCCACCTTAAAAAAATTTGTCCTCAAAATTAAAACAAAGCAATCACAGAAAACACATGCAGAAAACAATCCCATTCAAATACTTTCAAGAAAAAAAATCAGCAATAAAAAAAATCTCTTTGAGGCACATCAAACACTCGTAAATAAAAATTGATACGTGTCCGATACGGACACGAAACCAATACAAACTACTCCTATCAAAAGTCAAAGTTAACAATCACCAATGCAATAAATATCAAAATAATTTAAAGAGGTCAAATGACCAAAATACCCTTAGGCCAGAAATAACGTTAAAAATATCCTAATCACGTGGTTAGGCCCTAGGTCAAGCAATCTCTAGGGTTTCACTAGCAATACATCAAAATCACAAGTCATGGCTTTAATAGTTTTAAAATGATTTAAAAAAATCTCCAAAATCATATCATGATTTAAATGTCAATAATAAATGATTTAAAATTTCAAAAGTCAAAATTACTCTCAATTTAAAATCATGCAGTTCGAGAATCATATGCGTCTGTCCAAAATCATGATACTCAGAATCTTCGTCATGCTAGTGAGAAAGGCTACGATAATCACAGAGTTCTCGACTAAGGTACATACCTCTAAAATCATGGTATTTAAAATTTTCGCATTGTCGCATGCTTGGCCACGAAAACCTTAAATTCCCACACCCGAGAAATACGTCCATAATCCGACTATATGTCCTCACTATGCCTGCTAACATGACCATATAAGACTCTAAAATCTTATAATCGAGACGACCTAGCCCATACGACTTATCTCAGAAAAAAATTAAAATTATATCACAAGAATAACAGAACAAAATTGATCAATTAACAAGGAACAGATAGAATCGAATTTCAAGACAGTTATAAGGAGGCAAATGCGAGAATGGAATCGAAGAATGGAACCTGCAAACTGCCCTGCTACTGCTGAGTGTCCTCGACTGTCATGGCGAAAGCTCGCTCCTGCTGGCCTCCCCTAGCCTGCTGCACTCTGTCCTGGCCTCCTCGGACTCCACGAGCGTGGCAATCCTTCAGCTGGTGGTCGGGCGCCCCATAGTATAGAAATACGCCCAACCTCTTCCTACAGGCCTCTCGACTGTGCCCCAGCTTCCCGCAGAAGCCGCACAGAGTAGTCTACATCTGGCCCTGTCCTGGCTGCTAGTGGACACGTGCTGGTGCCTGCTGAATTTGTAACTGAGGCTGCTGCTGAATTTGCCTCTGCTGGAAGTGAGGGCGCTTCGCCGGCCCCGCACTAGAGCTCGTACCAAGAACATCGTTGCCCCTCTTCGACTTGAGGCTGAAGTCCTCCTCTACTATCTGTGCCTCCATCAGTTTCTGCTCGAAGGTCGTATCGCGTCGCCCGGAAGTACGAGTACGAACCGCATAAATAAGGCCCCTCCGAAACTTGCGGGCCTTATACCCCTCATTCTGGATCAGATCTGGTGCAAACCTACTCAAACGGAAGAACTCCGCTGCATACTCGTCCACCCACGAGTTCCTCTGCACTAATCCGACGAACTGGGCCTCCAGAGCTGTAAGAGCCACGTCGGGATAGAACTTCTCCTTGAAGAGCCACCTGAAGTTTTTCAAGGATATACCCCCCACTGACACCTGAGGGTCTGTCCGAAACCACGTCAAAGTGATGTCAAAGAACTGGCTAGTCGCAGACGTCACCCAAAGCCCTTTCGGGACCTCTGCTAACTCCAGGCTCCGCTGGACATCCTCCTCTGCTAACTCCGGGCTACGCTGGACATCCTCCAACCAGTCATCTGTATACAGGATACCCTCGGTACCCTTGAAGTCCTTCGAGTTCATCTTCCTGAAATCTAAACATGTGCCAGGCCTCCCCTGACCCTGCTGCTACTGAACTGGGGCACCCTGAACTGTACCCGATATAACCCTCTCAACTGCTGCCATCGCTAGCTGGTGGGATTTCTCCATGCTCTGCCGTAGCACCTTTGTCTGGCGGTAAGATGCGTAGCCTGATGTTGATGTGCCTTGACCTGGGCCCTCTGGGTCTGCATCATCTGCTGTAGAAGGGCCATTATCTGTTGTGCATCTGTCGGTAGCGGAGGGTGGCGGTAGAAGAGTCTCAGGAATGACTATAGACGGTCCCGCAGCTGGAGGTGGAAGACCTTCCGGAACTGTCGCTGCTACTCCCGCCTCAAGGGCAGGAACTGAGGTGGCAGCTCTCTCGACTGCTACTCCCGTAGCCAGAGATGGAGGTCCTACTAGATCGGACCTGTCTGGAATAGCACTAGGTCCTGCTGCCTGAGAGCGAGTAATCGTCATCCTGAGGGCAGATTGGAACAAGGAGGTCAATATGGCACATGATAAGGAATATCAAGGAAGGACAATTGAATTCAATGCAAGAAGAGTTGTCATGGTAATCAAAAGATCAGAATTTTTCTAAAATATGATTGAGTAACTCCTATCATATCCTAGATCCTATGTCCTAGTCGCAGGCTCGTAATTAGTACTCTAAGTCGAGCACCATTACGAGATCGTACTAATTACGACATCGACCTGCATGGGCCACCACAAAAATGTGTCACGACCCGTACCCTGATTAGGGGCACGAGTACGTGGGTACGTCCAGCCTACGCTGCAGAATCAGCGTTAGAACGCTACATAGGTCGTCTGCAAATACTTCAACTAAATAGTATAAGGGTACCTATCATCTCCGCATGGAGGAATATAATATGGTATAACTCAATCATAAGATAAAACTAGGATAGATAGCACGAAATGGAAATGTGATAGAAGTGAAAATAGGAAATGAGTTCAGGAACCAACACAGCTCAGAGATATAAACAACATCATAGAGTCACAAAATATAATATAGAATACTACAGTCAGAAAATACTAGCTGGATCGCAGTCCAGGCAAACCTAACTAAGCTATACTAGTCCGGGTGTGCAAAGTCTAGTGGCTCAACTATCAGGCCACAGTCCTGGACTAAGTTTCCATCTATCTCGACCCCATAGTAGGTCGAGCAGTCTGCCTCAAAATCATCTGTAATATATCAACGATATCCTGTCAGAAAAATGAGCAAGTACAAACACTAATAGCTGTTCCATATGAATTGACAAATTCTATAAGAGACAATTATAATGAAATATAAGATAAAATATAGGATGACTTGGAAGATATTCGGAAGCCAAGTTACAACCTGTAAACCAAACAAGGACCGGGGTTGTAACCCTTCTCCTAAACATAACTTAGCCTCCAATCAAGGTTTAGCATAAGATCATGTAGAACATGTGAGTACTGAATATCATAAAATGGTGAGAAAAGTACTGAATATAGAACTGAATAGGATATATGATGTAATAAAATAAATATAAAATGTGTCATAAATTATTATAGCGTTATGTGATCGGCTTGGGAAAGTACAGGACACGTTATCCACTTGGCCCGACAATCACATGAAAATCACTAGAAAGGGTCATGCCGGTCAACCTGGATAACAAGCACAAGGAATAAGATCTCGCTACACCCTACGTGAGGTGAGAGTGGCGCAAGCACAAGAATATAGTGACAGGATGGTATTGATCACATAGCCCCTAATAATTCTCTATCCCCGAATAGTATAATAGATTTGGACATGACACGTCATGACACGGGATTCCCTAAGAGGGTAGCTACTCCCTCTCAGGAATCGGTGTCTATACAAGTACAGGAAACAAGACAGAAAATGTACCAATATACCAAGAAAATCCAGGAACAACATCTCATGTCATGATCCGACGTATACTAGTCCGTGAACTATCGTGTCGGGAAATCAAGTAAGATACTACAACTGAATCGAATATAGCAGATATCAAGACAATGAAAACTATCAGTGAATGTACTCGCCTGTGGTCCTGAGCTGATAAGGTGAACATATGCTCAGAGTAATCACAAACCTAAAGATGAGATATCATAAGTCAAAACAGGGTTTAATAATGAAAGAAAAACTAATTAAGTCATGATATGCAAGTCTAAGTCAAACTAGGTCATACTGGGCCAAACTAGGTCATACTAGGTCACAGGAAGTCAATCAAAGTCAAACTAGGGCAAACTGGGTCAAAGGTTGACTTATAGTTGACTTTTGGTCAACTGGTCAACCCTGGTCAACTCTAGGTCAAACGAGGCTAATGTTGACCAACTGTTGACTTTTAGTCAACTGGTCAACTCTGATTTAGTTTTGGGTCAATTCTAGTCACTTTTAGGTTAAGTTTGACTTTCGGTTGACTTTTGTTGTTTTTTGGTCAAAACGGTCAACCGAGGTCAAAACTAATCTAAGAGCACTAATCTTAACCATTACCAACCAGGACAATCAATTTCTAACCATATTCTAACACCTTAGACTCATACCTTAGCTTCTAGGTAATTACCTTAACCTTACTCTATTACCTTTCACAAAGTATTCCCAATACCTTGCCCCGATATAAAGGCAACACTTCCTAACCTTGGTAGACTGACCTTGGCTTCTTAGGGTAGCTAGACACTAACCTATCTAGACATTACCAACCAATAAATCTAGGTATCTAACCCATCCAGTCCATCTTATCCCCATGTTGGTCACTCTCAAAATTACCTTAAGGTATCATGAGACACCCTATGGTATCTTGAGATACCACTCTCCTAACACTATCCAATCATACTAGCTCTATTAGGATACTAACTTATCTAGTACACTCACTAAACACACCCCACTAGGTCTACAACTCTCAAATCTAACATCTCATGTCCTAACTTATACTAACATATAAGCTAACATCTACTAACAATCCTAACTAACATATATTTAACAACTTGGTAGCAAACTCTATCTAACTAGGGCTAACTAATATAGGAAAATGGCTAAATGGAAGAGGGTAATTTCTAAAAGAAAATGGGATTAAATGGATTAAAACTAAAGGCTAAAAAGCTCTAAAAGCTGCCAATAAGTTGTTGCTGAAAAGCTGCTGCTTATTGCAACTGCTTATGCTGCTGATTATGCTTATTGCTTGCTGAAACTGCTGCTGCTGCTTATTGCTGCTTTTGCTTATTAATCTCTTATATATATATATATATATATATATATATATATATATATATATATATACACACTCAATAATATAAATACTTGTACATATATTATGATACACGGAGAAAAATGTAAAGGCAAGCAATAACATATCTCTAACATATAAAAAATCTAATATTAAAACATGTATTAAATTATTTAAACACAAGTGTCCAATATTGGGGGTTTTCCACATGGACACAAAGCACAACAAGGACACTCCTAATAACTCCAAATGGACACGAAATGGACACAAATAGAGACACAATCATGGGGGTCAATGCTATGGGTTCAAAATAATCCTATATGCATGTAGGATTGAAATAGAGGGTAGATTTTACCTTCCGGGAGGTAAAATCCAAGGGAATTCCTTCCGATACGATACCGACACGAAGGGATCTCCAAATGGACACGAACCAAAGCCAAAACCTCCCAAACTTGGCTAGCACCCTCTCTTCATGGAGTAAAGAAGAAATAATGAAGATTTGATGGAGGAATAGATTGATTTGGGGATGAAATCAATGGAGGCTCTTCTCAAATTTGGGGAAGAACAAGAGAGAGAAATATTTATGGATAAAACCAAATGAGAATGACTCATTCCTATCCCTCCTAGTGGTCGGCCATAGATGGATAGGTGTCCCCTTTAGGAAAATTCTAAAATACCCCCCCATGACTCCTATTGGTTTAATTTAAAAATAGGTTTTAGTTTGAGGCTAAATTAGTCTAGTTTGAGTCTCTAATTAATCCAACCTAGTCATGAATATTTAGTCTAACCATACTAACTTAAATATTGTCATGTGGGCCATGTCTAACTAATGAATGGGTCCCACTAGAGTCAAAGCTATCCCGGGTCCCCGATACAAGTCGGATTGAGTTAAAATTCGAACCCGACTCAAATACCCCAAAATAATATCATAAATAATAAAAAAATTCCAAAATTATTCTAAAGTGGAAAATGACCAAAATACCTCTGTTCTTGAAAACTGGGGGTGACACCCATGGGGCTCTTACACAGAACTTCAAAGAAGCAAAGTGAAGCAAAGTGATATAAGCACACATGCTTCAATTCCCACAGCCGATGTTGGACTAAAAGTTTGTACTTGAGCTTTTGCTCAAAGTTGCACAGCAGCTAACAATCCCCCCCAAAGGTCAAATTGTAAGGTAATAGAAAGAAAGAGAATACGAGATGATTGAGAGAATTTTTGGGCAGTTGTATACTGTGTATAAATAAGATGGACTACAGCCTTGAATCTCACTTAGTGACTATTGTCTTTATCTGAAGAAGATCTTGATGGACTACGCCTTGAATCAGTCTTCTTGAACCGGATTCAGACAATAGCACACATAGTACGCTGGAGGTGCTTGGGTCTATCGGATGGCGCGTTTGGTTGGCCATGCACACATTTCCACATTCATGAGAGTTGTCTAGGATCGCCCTGTCCTATAGTCGCGGCCTTCATGACCTCTCATATAGGTAAGTCCTCAAGGGTTGGTGATAGGAATCAACTCTGCATATCATGCTTGGACTTATTAAGAGCTTAAACTCACCCTATCCATATCACACAAGGAACACTGTCACCATAGGGATGGGGTATCAATGTACACATATACAGCCTCTTGGGCTTTTATTTAAGAGAATTTAATCTCAAGTCAATGTTCCATAATAGTCACCAAGTCCAGCTTGTTTCTACCCATTGAACCAGCTTCTTGGTGTTGGGATCTCCAGTCAAACTCGGTTGGGTTGCCACTGCTGGTGACTAAACTATGGGCTTAACCCTATCCCCCTCGATAATTCTAGGATCAAAGTCCTAGACAGACCCTTTGTCAAGTGGTCTGCAAGGTTCTTTTCTGACTTTATATAGTCAAGAACCATATATTTGTCCAATAGGCTTTTTATTGACTTGAAGCGCAGCTGCATGTGCCTGTTCATCTTAGCATTTACAGAATCATGCTTTAGTAGTTCTATAATAGATTTATTATCACAGTTTATAGAAATTGTAGGAATAGGATGAAAAGAAACATGTATATGCATAATAAGATTTCTAAGCCACTCGGCTTCTATACAGGTAGTGTCTAAAGCTATTATCTCAGAGTCCATTGTACTTCTGGCAATGATAGTCTATTTACATGATCCCCAGGAGATCGTAGCTTCTGTTAGGGTAAAAATATATCTAGTAGTGGATTTCACATCATGTGAATCAGTTACCCAGTTTGTATTTGAGTAACCTTCTATGATATCAGGATGTCTAGTATAATGAAGTTTATAATCTAGAATACCCTTAAGATATCTAAATACTCTGTCTAATGCAGTCTAATATGACTAGTTTGGGTTACTAGTATATCTATTTAGTCTCCCAATAGCAAATATAATATCAGGTCTGGTCCTATTTGTTATATACATAAGAGACCCTATCATTTGTGAATATTTATGTTGTTCTATAGGTGATCCTTCATTCTTCTTGAGAACAACATTACTGTCATAAGGTGTAAGGGCAGGTTTTTTGTCAAAATACTCAAACTTTCTTAGCATTTTCTCAATTGAATGTGCTAAGGATAGAGTATAGCCGTCTTTGCATTTGTATACTTGTATTCCTAGGATTAGGTTTACTTTACCTAGGACTTTCATATCAAACTGGTTAGATAAATAATTCTTAGTGTTATTTATCAATTCTAGTGAAGATCCTAGAATAAGGATATCATCAACATACAAGCATAAGATGATACAACTTCCATTTGTATTTTTAGAATACAAACATTTGTCATATTTATTTGGTACAAAACCAAATTTTTATAATGACTTTGTCAAATTTGTTGTATCATTGCTTGGGAGCTTGTTTTAGGCCATAAAGATATTTTACTAATCTACAATTCTTCTTTTCTTGACCTTTAGCAATGAATCCTTCGGGTTGCTCCATATATATCTCTTCTTCTAAATCTATAGGAATACTGTCTTTACATCCATCTAATGGATCAGCAAATCATAAATGGAAGCTAAGGCTAGGAGGGTTCTTATAAAAGTGATTCTAGCTACAGGAGAGTAGGTGTCACGACCCGCACCCAGTGTAGGGGCACGAGAAGTGTGTCGGCGGTAGAACGCTGTCCTAGGTCACATACATCTAACGGTTATAAGGTACCTGTATAGTATATACACTCCGAATGGAGGTGACATAATAAAGTACAACTCAATCACAACTAAGGAAGAAAATATGATAAGATAGAATAGATGATAACACATAATCCACAAATGATAAATATAAGATAGAAAGATAGCTGAAAGTCGAAGATAGACAACTCCACAATCTAGAATACAATCTCCAAATATATACAAGTGTATCTGACAAGACATGAAGATAAATAGAACTAGCCTAGCTAACTAGCCTAGTCTACAGGGGTAGTATCGTCAGCAAGTGCTGGGTCCTCCTGAGGGTCCAGCTCGCATGTGTCGTCTAGGCCTGCTCCGTAATAAGTAGGACACAGCTCCTCAAAGTCATCTGTAATATTTCAACAGGTCCAGTCAGGACTGGAGCGAGCACAGTACATCTCACCAGTTCATATCATGACAGGAATAAAATACAGGTAATAGAGTAAGATACATGAAACGCTGAAGAGTATACATGAGTAAAGAGAAGACTATAATGAAATATCTACTATAAGTAAAGAGCTACAGTGAACTGGTGATTTAGAGTACAAGCTAGACATGTGAACGGCTTGATAATAAACATGAAAGTTTGCACATGACTACACTACTTTAGAATTGTTCACATGACCATTTATACTCCCTCGTACCCCAATCAATACACAAGGATCCAGACAGGTTATGTTATTGCACATGATATCACATGGGGGCCCATAAATGGGTGCACATAAATATAAACATGGGGGCTCCATGAACATGAGAGTACATAAATTACGAGAGTGCACATGAATGGTGAAAGCACAGGAATACATGATGAAAGTGAAACGCATATGACATGATGTAACCGATGCCCCCGAGGGGGATAACATCTCATGAAAGGATCCATATAGTACCAATCCGTGTTTTCATCGTATCAGCATCAAGTAAAATAATCTAGAGCAAGAAAATAATCCTAGCAAGTATGAAATGGTCAGAGAATGTACTCGCCTGATATCTGAAAGCCCAAGGTGAAATACTGTCTGAGGAGTGGTGTCTGTCTCCTAATCAGAGCAACACAAGTCACAACATGACCAGAATGGTAAAATGTAACATTATAATATATTCTACATGATGTTAGGTTAATTCTAGACTAAAGTCAACCATGGTCAACTTCAGCCAACTAACTAGTCAATGCTAGGTCAACTAGGTCAACCTAGTCCCAATCAAGTCTCACTAGGCCTAACCTTGTCTACCCTAGCAAGTATACACCAATCCAAGGCTATACAAGCCAAACACAAGCCACACATCAAGGGTACATCACATTCATGCATATATTCAACATTATATATAAAGAGAAAGGAAGCTAGCATGTAAAGCTGTGTGTGTGTGTGAACATGGAGGTGTACATGAAAATGGAAAATCAAACACTAGTTTTGTGTTTACACTACACATGGCACAAAGCTAACCCATCTACATTACACATGTATTTATACTTAACATGCATGGCTACAAGTATACATCTATATACATTAGAGTATAGACTATTTAAGTTATAACTAACATGCATCTATACTCTACATATATCTATATACATTATAGCAATCATTTAGAGAAGGGTTACATGGCATGGTGGTTGACATAGAGTACGGTATCCTTGTGCAGAGGGTGAAGTTCATTCTCAGTTTAGTTCCACATTTGCATATAAACTAAAGTGAGATATCCCATAAACTGGTGTAACTAACCACATAAAATGAACCATGCTATCTGAAATCTGCCATTAAGTCAACATCCTATATGCATACAGCTCATGCATTGTCTAATACTGAAATTAACTAACATTTCGAATTAAGGGGTTGAAGGTTAACATTACATTCATAGACATTCAGCTATGCATTGGTTCAATGTCTACATATGAAATCTGAGATTGCATTTACAATTGGAAGAAATGAAGGGTTTACAATCCTGTACACAGTTTCAGGGAATGGAGAAATTCGAATGCAAGCAACCATTCACATCTACCATAACCTAATCATGCTAGAAGAAGCCCTAACATGTGAACTATATACTGCATAAGAGAGTAACAGAGGATTAATATGCAATTGAAACTTAACAGGAAAAATAAAAATGCAGTACATGAACTCGGTTTCAGAAAAGTGGGGATTCGATCACAAACACCCAACTTAATCACCAAGAACTGAACCCTAGCATAATTGTTAGGATTAGGATAGATTACTGTATATTAACATTGTAAAATAACATGGGTTTACACTGAAATATACGAATCAATTTGGGAAAACAAAGAAAACATTCTGATACTAAATCGTATCAGAGAAAGTATAGGATACAGGGGATTAGATTGATAAATGCTTGATAAAATCATAAACTAATTGTTGGTAATGGAGATACACATGTGTTAGTAGTCAGAGGGGGTCTTCGTGTCCAAAAACTAGATACATGAACCGTGTCCAACCATCGCACAACACAGAATACAAATCTGGACACAGACAGTGCGACCAGTACAACTCACGTTTCTCACTCGACACAAATCCATTGGACACGAGGCTTTGGGGGTGTCGTGTCAGACTACTGCCCCTACCTCAGTGTCCAACCACACATGTCCAAGTTTCTAGACAAGGCACACGAATATACGAGCAGCAGGACACTGCAGACCGTGCGCACGTGGCCGTGTCCACGACCCAAAACTGACACGAACTGGGCACGATTCGTGATCAGTCGAAGAGAAAGTGGTAAGCCACCCTAAATACATAAATTTCTATTCAAATACAAATTGAAAAACAGTGATAGAAAGCCCTATGTGGCATTTCATCGAACAGATCTAGACATAGGCAGATACGTAGTCCGATACAGGACACGAAATGGACACGACTCAACACGAAATTCAATACCTACAGCTAGAGGACACCTAGGGCTATGCAAATATACAAAGAAATCAGAAAACTAATGGGTTTAGAGAGTGTTACCTATATGTTGTTCTTTCTCAAGACAAACCCAAAATGAGGATCCCTCCTTGCTAGCTCAATGCTCCAATGGAAACCAAAACTGAGATTCACCTCCACCAACAGTAAGAGGACAATAATCAGGTCACAATGCATAAATGATTTGAATGAAAAAGGATGAGAAATGATCAAATAGGAAGGGTTGAGGGAAGAACCAAACCTTTGCTCTTTGAAAATAGAAGGATATACAAAAGAGGCAAGAGAACTTTGAGAGACATTAAATAGGAGGGGATCCTTAGGTGGCCGGCCCAAATATCTAGGCTAGGGTTTTGGGGATCATCAATGGCTCTCCTATCATCAAGTCAAATCAAGGGTCCAAATAATTCTAGGTTTACACACTAGTCTAACTTGCATCCTAGTTAGCTCTAACTAATCATGGCTAGCTAAGACTAACCATGATTAACTAAGACTAATCTGGGCTAGGTCCAATCTAGGTTAGGGCTAATCACAACACATGGCAAGTAATTAAATCAATATTAAAACCACACAATTTTAAATAAATTCAAAATGACAAAAATACCCTCAAACTAGAAATGTGGTAGTGACAAATCTACCCTCCTTAAAAGAATTTTGTCCTCGAAATTGAAAGGCAAAACTAAACAGATGAGAAGGATAGACAATTATACCTCAAGGTCCAAAAAGATAAGGGTACGCTCGCACATCTCATCCTCCTGCTCCCAAGTAGACTCTCCTGGAGAATGATGCCTCCATGCGACGCGAACCAAGAGTATCACCTGGTTTCTCAGTACCTTCTCTCGGCGATCCAGAATCTCCACTGGCTGCTCTGGATAACTGAGAGTAGGTCCCACCTCAATCTCCGAGTGTCGAGTACATGGCTAGGGTCAGTCACGTACCGTCTCAACTATGATACGTGGAATACGTTGTGGACACCCACTAGTGCAAGTGGCAAGTCTAGCCTGTATGCTACGTCACCGACTCTCCCGCTGATCACGAAATGTCCGATGAAGCGCGGGCTAAGCTTCCCACCTCCACCAAAACGTATGGTACCACGAGTCGGAGATATCCGCAGAAAAAACTATGTCTCCGACCTAAACACAAACAAACAATCAACCTACTTCTAATCATGTCTCCAGTCAACTAAGTCAAACATACACATGTATACTCTACATTAAACTAGACTTATAACTTCTAACCCTTAACCATAACACATACTCTAAAATACCTCACATAACCCCATATATCTTACCCTCTAATACCCATATATCTCTAATGTAACCCCATAGAACCCACACTATTCTAAGTGTATCATCTATGCATACATATAGACTAACCATCTCATATGCCTAATCTATATAATATATGAAGAACCCCTTAACCCATATCACTTATCACATATATCTCTATAATATATACACAATGCATAGCATTAGCCTAACATGGAGGTTTACTAGCACAAGCAACAATTTAACCAAAATAAGGGGCAGGACATGCAATGTGGTTAACCTTGGAAGCAGAGCAATGCCTAAGTGGCTAAACTGGAACTAATACTCAACTAATGTCCTGTTGTGAGACAAATCAGAGTGAATGCAGTGATGCAATGAATAAAGCTTGATAGTACAGTATGATGATGCATGCAAATTACTGCATGCAGTGGAGAATGCAAGTTATGTAAGACATCCAATACATGTATAAAATGTGGTGAAGGTCTGAACTTATAATGAATGAAGCCTGACACTATATATAGGTTGGGGAAAAAGTTGAACCTAAGAAGCTATGGTGGGTTGCTCTATAAGGACAGGACCCTACATTGGCTGAGCAAATCATGAAAGGGGTTGAAATATAAAGGATGATGAGATGTGATCTCATTTTCTGATACTTGATGAGTATCCGTGAAACTAATGAGGGTATCAGGTAAACAGAACACGCAATGGTTATTATGATATACTGCAGGATATGCAAGTGGTAGAAGTATGTGAAGTACAGGAATGGATGAGTGCATGTGAATCAAGGATATGCAAGGAATGTTATGTGAAATGCAGGGCCTGTGCTAAGGTACAGTGCCAATTTGTGTGGACACTTCAGGTATACAGGATACTAAGGTAGTGCAGTAGTTCATCTATATGCAAGACATGATCAAATTTGTAGGTTATATGCCTAAGTAGCAGGGAATGAAGTATCAATTGCAAAAGAGTGAAGTGTGAATTGTGTAGCTGAGTCTAACGTGTCAGGAAAGTCATGTGATAATGATGAAGCACAAGATGGCATGTCCGAGTAAGACACGAAGGTCATGGGTGCCTTACTAGAAAGGGGAAGGGAAAAATAATAATAAATCATCAAGGCTGTAAGACATACTAACATCCTATATGAAAATTGGTTGGTCAGGGGAATCATCTACAATGGGTTATTATTCTAATACCAATGCTAACTACCACCTCTAGGGTATAGACACCCTACAAGTCGTCATATCATTACACTATGAAAGAACTACACATGAATAATTTCTACAAAACTAAAATATTCCTACTCCTAAGTTATTTGATGATGGAATACAATATTATAAAAATAGAAGGGTATGATAGAGATGATATGTTTAAAAACCCTTCTCAAGATATAATCTGATAATTATATGCGTCTGTCCAAAATTATGTTACTCAGAGTCTTTGTCATGCTAGTGAGCAAGGCTACGATAATCACAGAGTCCTTGACTAAGGTACATACCTCTAGAATTATGCTATTTAAAATTTTTGTATTGCCGCATGCTTGACAGCAAAAACCTTAAATTTCTACACCCGAGAAATACGTCCAAAATCTGACTATATGTCCTCATTATGCCAGCTAACACGACTATCGAAGATTCTAGATCCCATAACTGAGGTAACCTAGCCCATATGATTTATCTTGGCAGAAAAATTAAACCGACAATGAATACCAAGAATCAGATTTATCTACGAATAAGAACGATAAGCAAAATCTGTTGGAACTGAATTTCGAGATGGTTAAAATATGGCAAGGAACAGAATTGAGATGAACAGAACCTGCGATATGCTCTCCTATTGCCTGTGCACCCTCAGCTGCCATAACGTAAGCTCGCCCCTGCTGGCCTCCTCCAGCCTGATGCTGTGCGAATCTCTGCTGCTGAGTCTGAAAGGGTAGTCCCTTCTGCTGGCTCATCGGAGCCCTTGCTCTTGCTCTCTGAGCTGTCCGTCCAGGAATCTTGGGATACTCTCTTAACTGGTGATATGATGTCCCACAAAGTAGGCACTTGCCTAACCTCATCCGGCATTTACTCCAATCGTGCCCTGGTTTCCTACAGAAAGGGCAATCGGTAATATGCTACTGTCTAGGGGTCTGCTGCGTCTGTAACGGTGGTCCCCTCGGCTACTCTGTCGGAGTCCTAAATCCTGCTGCTACCTGAGTCATTATTGTCTGGCTCTTGGGACACTTCCTACACCGATGCTTCGCTGAACCATAAAGTAAACACCTGCCAAGCCTCATCCTGCAGTCGTTCCACCCATGGCCTGCCTTCTTGCAGAAGTTGCACCTAGCGTTCTGCTGCTGTCTGGATGCCTGGTAGAAATATGCACGTCCCTGACCCTGAAGGTGCTGCTGAACAGGCCTCTGCTGATACTGATGCTGAATCTGTACGTGAGGCCTCTTGGCCTGACCTCCACTGCTACTGGCTCCATGAATGTCACGTCCCCTCTTGAACAACTGTTGCCGTTGAGTTTCCACTATCTGCTGGAAGAAGAAGATCAAACGCGCAACGTCCTCTGATCCTGATGGCGGCTGCTGCTGAAGAACGTTCGGAATGGCTGGGGAAAGTCTCGGAGTAGGAAGAGGTGTACTCCCATAAGCTGCAGATATCCCAGCCTGGGCTGGCATAAAAGGAGCTGCAGTCTCAGGGTCCTGCTGCTCAGGACGAGAAGTGGCAGTCCCCTCCGTGGTGTCTTCCCGATCGAGACGATAGGATCGTGTCTCCATAACCATCCTGAAGGCAGATCAAACGAGAGGGCAATCACTGAGAATGAAGCGATAACTTCAAGGAAGGACGGTTTATTTTCAAGGAAAGACGATAATGCAGCTAATTTAGGTAACATGAATATGATTAAGAGTTTTTTCGAATGTGATTGAGTACCTACAAAAAAAAATATCTAAATCCTACTACAGGCTGTAGTGATACTTTAGTTCGAATACCACTACAAAACTCGACCTGCATAGGCCACCACTAAAAACGTGTCACGACCCGCACCCAGTGTAGGGGCATGAAAAGTGGTTACGTCCAGCCTACACCGCAGTATCGGCGGTAGAACGCTGTCCTAGGTCACATACATCTAACAGTTATAAGGTACCTGTACAGTATATACACTCCGAATGGAGGTGACATAATAAAGTACAACTCAATCACAACTAAAGAAAAAAAATGATAAGATAGAATAGATGATAACACAGAATCCATAGATGATAAATACAAGATAGAGAGATAGCTGAAAGTCTAAGATATACAACTCCACAATCCAGAATACAATCTTCAAATATATACAAGTGTATCTGACAAGACATGAAGATAAATAGAACTAGCCTAGCTAACTAGCCTAGTCTACAGGGGTAGTGTCGTCAGCAAGTGCTGGGTCCTCCTAAGGGTCCAGCTCGTATATGTCGTCTAGGCCTGTTCCGTAATAAGTAGGACACAGCTCCTCAAAGTCATCTGTAATATTTCAACAGGTCCAGTCAGGACTGAAGCGAGCACAGTACATCTCACGCAGTTCATATCATGACAGGAATAAAATACAGGCAATAGAATAAGATACATGAAATGCTGAAGAGTATACATGAGTAAAAGAGAAGACTGTAATGAAATATCTACTATAAGTAAAGAGCTACAGTGAACTAGTAATTTAGAGTACAAGCTAGACATGTGAACGGCTTGATAATAAACATGAAAGTTTGCACATGACTACACTACTTTGAAATTATTCATATGACCATTTATACTCACCCGTACCCCAATCAATACACAAAGATCCAGACAGGTTATGTTATTGCACATGATATCACATGGTGGCCCATAAATGGGTGTACATGAATGTAAATATGGGGGCTCCGTGAACATGAGAGTACATGAATCACGAGAGTGCACATGAATGGTGAAAGCACAGGAATACATGATGAAAGTGAAACACATATGACATGATGTAACCGATGCTTCCGAGGGGGATAACATCTCATGAAAGGATCCATATAGTACCAATCCGTGTTTCCATCGTGTCAGCATTAAGTAAAATAATCTAGAGCAAGAAAATAATCCTAGCAAGTATGAAACGGTCAGAAAATGTACTCGCCTAATATCTGAAAGCCCAAGGTGAAATACTGTTTGAGGAGTGGTGTCTGTCTCCTAATCAGAGCAACACAAGTCACAACATGAACAGAATGGTAAAATGTAACATTATAATGCATTCTACATGATGTTGGGTCAATTCAAGACTAAAGTCAACCCTGGTCAACTTCAGCCAACTAACTAGTCAATGCTAGGTCAACTAGGTCAACCTAGTCCCAATCAAGTCTCACTAGGCCTAACCTTGTCTACCCTAGCAAGTATACACCAATCCAAGGCTATACAAGCCAAACATAAGCCACACATCAAGGGTACATCACATTCATGCATATATTCAATATTATATATAAAGAGAAAGGAAGCTAGCATGTAAAGCTATGTGTGTGTGTGAACATGGAGGCTTACATGAAAAGGGGAAATCAAACACTAGTTATGGGTTTACACTACACATGGTACAAAGCTAACCTATCTACATTACACATATATTTATACTTAACATGCATGGCTACAAGTATACATCTATATACATTAGAGTAGAGACTAATTAAGTTATAACTAACATACATCTATACTCTACATATATCTATATACATTATAGCAATCATTTAGAGAAGGGTTACATGGCATGGTGGTTGACATAGAGTGGAGTGTCCTTGTACAGAGGGTGAAGTTCATTCTCAGTTTAGTTCCACATTTGTATATAAACTAAAGTGAGCTATCCCATAAACTGGTGTAACTAACCACATAAAATGAACCATGCTATCTGAAATCTGCCATTAAGTCAACATCCCATATGCATACAACTCATGCATTGTCTAATACTGAAATCAACTAACATTTTAAATTAAGGGGTTGAAGGTTAATATTACATTCATAGACATTCCACTATATTGAAAATTAAAATTGGCTTGGCAAAAGGAAAAAGAAGGTATGCATACTTACATGCACAGTTCAGTGTTCGAACAAATCTAAAATGAACTAACATTCAATCTCAATATCAGCTATGCATTGGTTCAATGTCTACATATGAAATCTTAGATTGCATTTACAATTGGAAGAAATAAAGGGTTTACAATCCTGTACACAGTTTCAGGGAATGGAGAAATTCGAATGCAAGCAACCGTTCACATCTACCACAACCTAATCATGCTAGAAGAAGCCCTAACATATGAACTATATACTGCATAAGAGAGTAACAGAGGATTAATATGCAATTGAAACTTAACAGAAAAAATGAAAATGCAGTGCATGAACTCGGTTTCAGAAAAATGGGGATTCGATCAGTTTATAGTACTTTTCATTCCTGTTGATTCTGGTACATTATGATATATGGATCTATGGATTATGGTGATCATTCTGGGATACGCTTTTAGATGCTGTGATTCTATACTTTCATGTTTATCTGGTTAGTTTTCCCTAGCTTGGTACAGCTTACTTCGTCGTGTCTAACGACGAAGGCTGGGCGTGTCCGACTCGTGTCCGATTATTCGGGAGCGGGTCGTGACAATATGCAATTGAAACTTAACAGAAAAAATGA